>CAMZMU010000067.1:43512941-44081011 GCA_947311845.1 Poa pratensis
AAGTTGGGCTTTGAATTTTGCTCATTATCATTTATGAGAGCGGATTATTATTATTTTACTTATATTTCGAATTCATACTCAATTTTCTTGACATATTAGACTTAAGTTGTGCCCATGATCTTTTTTCTTCAGATTTTTTCACATTGTTTAAGGGTGTCCACCGAGGCGGGTGCACCAAAAATGCCGAGCTATACAAATACAATGATAATTATATGGCACAAACCAGCCCCTCGTAATTTCAGCTGTGCACATCATGTCACACAGACCAGCCCCTCGTAGTTTCGATTGTGCACATCATGTCACACAAACTGACACCTATCTGAATCTGAAGTTTCATTACAACCCAAACAGTGGTCTAATCTGATCTGACAGAACTCATGGACAGAATCAACTCCCTGAGAAAAGTAGGGTCCTAACAATACTAATGGTGAACTGTTCTCAGACCCTCAGACACGTTTCTTGAGGCCGTCCCCAGAGCCTCTGAGATGCTCCTCACCTCAGCGATCATCGCCACAATGTCGTTGAGCTTGTTAATCGCAGAGCCAACTCCCTGCAGCCACAGTGGGAAGGAAAGATCAGCTCTTTGAAAACTCTCTCCCATGTTTGAACAAGCAGGAAAATATTTATTCAAATAATGAAAAAACATAGTGTGTTGTGACTTGTGATATAATTTTTTTTTAGTTCAGTGTGGTTTTTTTCGGTCACAAAGTTCACACTGTCGTACACCTTGCCCTATTCTGCACAAGTTCCAGATACAGATACATACCACTCCGGCAGCTCCAGCAGTTACTGCCATTGGTGCCGTCACTGAACTTAGCCCTGATGCACACATCACCGGTATGCTGACCGCCGAGAGATGGAATATGCGGCTGCCAATGTTGGTGTTGCCTACAATTCGTTGAACATTGGTTATGAATTGGTGAAACAAGAAAATAACGGCGCCTGACACTAGGTGTTCTATTTACTCATTTTTGCTCTACCTTTTCGATCAGTCCAAGCACTCCGGGCTTTGTCGGACTGGAGCACTTCCCTCCTTCAGTCTGGATGATATCCGCACCTTCCTCTTCAAGTAGCTCTGCAAGTCTCACCTGTAATGTTGCACAAAGGATTCCAGATTAGAGCACTTGGTTAACTGTCATTTCAAGAAATCCTGTAACAGAATGTATGAGAGGATGATATACCTGATCTGGGAGGCTCAGTGTGTGAGGAACTGTTACGGATAATGTGATGTCTGGGAACATCTTCCTTGTCTCCCTGGTCAGGTTCAATATCTGAAAAATATCACACTTATTTTGTATCTTCACATGGAAACTATGTCGCCTCAATAAACATATCAACCATTAGCGTAATTGATAATTCCAAATTAAAATAAACTGAAAGAGTTTACCTGCTGGAAGAGAATTCGATGCCCTCTTCATAAAAGGAATCGTAGTTTCCGATTTCAATCTGCATGGAGAAAAGTTTGTGAAGGCCAGTAGCTAGAAGAATAAACAAAATGATGCTCTTTTGAATCTTGTTGCATAGTTTGCACCCAAAGCTACAGACTAACCATCTGCGCACCAGCTTGTACCGCAGGTTGGAATGCTGAAGGATCTACAGATGATACACAAATCTGCAATATGCAATTCCCATGATGCACTTAGCATAGGTTAACTCTACAGTTGGGTAAAGGAACTATAGTTGACAACTTCTGATAAGTCCATGAAAGGTTTCCTCACCGGAAGGTTGGTAAGCTCCAGAGCAAGCTTTACCAAGTCCTGGTCACATGCTATGTCGACATGGGTAGCACCTCCCTGAAGTCATTAACAACAGTATGACAAGTCTGCGGATGATGGGTCGTATGTGATATATGCAGGACAGCACAAGATTATTAAGATAATTGCATAGGTGACATAATTTTATTTTTGGATCGGTGGATCATATTTATCAAAAGCTGGCATTGGTCTTCTAGGTACATTCGGCTACAAAATAGAGGCTTTTGTACTGAATTCTGCTTGTTATTATTGCGTACTTTGTAAGGTTTTTTGAAATGGTTCATACAAAACTTTCTAGTAATATTAGAAACGTTGCAGTCGAGTTAGTAGTTGGACAAGAGTATCAGAGTGGAATGATAACAACAGTTGATTCCTGAATCCTGATTTCCTTGACGTTGACTGAATTTGACGAGGATACTTTAATGCCACAAGTAACTTGCATCGATAACGACTTCTCCAAAACATACTTCACAACTAATGCACTGACTGAAAGATAATATGTGCTGGTTCTGATTCTTCCGATCAGATAAGCGACAAAGCTTAGGTAATAATGAAACACTGCCGTTGCTTGTAGGCTTCTCGATTGACAAAATCAGCAAATGACCTAAGCTGACATTACTAACAACTCCAGAGCCACATCAGCAGAAAACTAAGCTTCACTATTTTGTTCAGTGGATTTTATTTAAACAAAAAGAAGTATGCAAAAGCTTTTAGATTTACCCACAATGTTTTAACAGGCATGAAAAATAAATGCACCACAACAGTATCCACACCTTATCTGCAGCCGTGACAACAGATGCAACATTGCTCCTGTCGAAGTTCTGAAGCCCGGAAATGATCTGCAGGTGCAAAGGTTCACTATCAGATTTCAGAAAGGAGAGTCCATCAAAGCAAAGCAAATTCTGTTCCTCTACGCTTCAATCTAGAAATGACTTCTAGACTTGCACTTATCCCGTCTGAAGAGAACACTAATACAACTCAACTTCAGAAATGAATGCTCTTTGTCTGTCAGAACTAGCATTAATCAACAGAAGTGAAGTAATAGCCAAAGCTGGGTAAGGAGATGGAGAGTGAGACCTTGAGAGCCCTGTTCTCTCGGAAGGGCCTGAGCACGGCGTCCTTGGTGGCAGCAGAAGCCGCTGAGGCGCGGACGGCGAACACGGGTCTCCGGCTCGCCACCACGGGCCGGCACTTGGCTGAGGTGAAGGACTGCACCTGGAGAACTCCTAGTGAGCCCGTGCTGCCATTCTTGATGCTGAAGATTTTTGAGACTGAAAGAGATAAGGAGACTGTACTGCACAGAGAGAGGCTCTAGAGTGGATATGTTATCTTCCACGGTGCAGCAAATACTTGACAGACACCTGGAAATCTCACATGGTTGAGCAAGAGGCCCTTGGAAGTTTGCAACCCTTGCAAATTGCTCCTCGGCTGTCAGATTAGTATCACATAACATGGTTTAGAATCATGTTGCCATGATGAGTCAATTTCGCTCACTTGCCTAAGTTTTTTTTGGAGACATAAATGTAAAGATAACTATCTGGATTTTGGGGTGATAATTCTTCAGAGTACACTTAGCATAAAGATTGAACCACTCGTGTTACATAACATTCAGCAAAAATTGCATCATTGGCTTACACATACAGATGAACGAGAGTGAACACATTAGCTATTTCTAGAAGTGGCTTAAACACTTTACGATGGAGATTAAACATCGAATTTTATTCAGCGCGCATACAGGTTGAGAAGATTTCGTATCCCGGTATAGCATTTTGACGAACACCTTGCTTGCTCTTACTTGCGGATGCCGTTCAGACGCTCGACGACGGTGATCAGTCCCTGCAGGCACAAGTCACCGTCGCCGTTCGCCACCATGGACGAGAACATCTGCCGGTACAACGCCGCCCCTGGCAGCACATTGGCCTCCTTCTCCTGCTCCTGTCCGTCCCCGACCTCCAGCGCCATGCCGAGGTCCTTTACAATGTACCGCACGGCGCCCCCGGTCGCGAAGTCGCGGCTCAGCACGCGCTCGCCGAAGAGGTCCATGACGCGCGACCCCGCCGCGCCCTTGGACACCGCGCCGAGGAAGAGCCGCGCGTCGAGCCCAGTGGCGTCGGCGAAGGCCAGGGACTCGCCGAGGCCGACGACGGCGCCGGCGACCGCGATCTGGTTGGCGATCTTGCTGCTCTGGCCGCTGCCGGGCGGGCCCATGTAGGTGGGCCTGGGGGGCGAAGAGCGGGGCGAGCCAGGCCACCACGGCCTCGTCCCCTCCGGCGAGGACGGCGAGCGTGCTGTCGCGGGCGCCGGCGTCGCCGCCGGAGACGGGGGCGTCGACGGCGTGGCAGCCGGCAGCGCGCGCGGCCGCGGCGACCTCGCGCGCCAGGGAGGGGGAGGAGCTCGTGCAGTCCACCAGGACGCCGCCGGGGCGGAGCCCCGCGAGGGCGCCCGTGGCCGCGTCCAGGACGACGGCGCGGACGTCGGGGGTTGCCGACCATGGTGAACACAACGTCGGATTTCGCGCCACGGCGGCGGGAGATGCCGCGAGGCGTGCGCCGGCGGCGACCAGTGAATCAGCCTTGGCTGGAGTGCGGGCGTAGGCGGTCACCGCGTACCCGGCTGCGAGGAGGCGCGTGGCCATGGCGCCGCCCATGACGCCGATGCCGATCCACCCCACCCGCGTGACCCCGGTCGGACCTGCGCCGGGTACCGCCGCCGCCGGCTTAAACTTCTCCCCATCCTCCATGGCCACGTGCACCTCTAGTCCTCCACTCTCAACTCGCAAGTTCCCAACTACCAAAGCTACCTCTTTTGTTTCACGTTCACGAGACAGCGACAAAATCAATAAACAACTCAGGCATTGGCTGATTGGCTCCAGAACGCAGCCACACCCTATCGCACCATTGCAGATTCACAGCGTCACAATTCACAAATTGAGAAACACAAATTATCTCGAGCACGACGAGCAGATTGTAATTTTCCCATGGTTGGTTGTTCCGCGATGTGGAAAATTTACACAAGCGACCTCGCTCGATCAAACCAGAAGATCTAGTACTGCTATTTACTAAAAATCAAGGATAATAAAAATACTAAGGGATCACGCAAGCAGAGGAAAGCTAGAGGTGGCAACCGCAGCAGAGGAAGAAGCAGGAGAGCGCGAGGCCGAGCACGACGGCCTCAACGACGTACATGACCCGGAACGCCACCTCGTCGAGCGCCGCGGAGGCGGAGGCGGAGGCGGAGCCGGCGCGCAGGCCGGGACGGGAGCCCCGGGAGGCGCTTCCACCGCAGCGACCGCGACAGCGACGACGCCAGCCTCCGGTACGACGAGGGCGGCGGCCGGGCGCCATTGCTCGGCGTCGCGGCGGGCGCGCTGGTCCTCGACCAAAACAGCAACGAGGACAGCCTCCGGTAAGAAGACGAGGACGGCGACCCGGTCGCGGCCCCGGAAGCGTCGATCTTGCACCGCCGGCTGATCACGTACTCCCGCGGCACGAGCCGGCGCAGCCACCCGCGCCGCGGCACGCACGGCGGGATCGCCGGCGCCTCTGCCGCCGTGGTCGTCGTCCCAGGGGTGGACACGGGCGCCGTCTCGACGATGGACATTGGCGGCGCGTCGGAGTCTCGGAGTCTTGGAGTCCGTCCTGGTTTGGTTGGGAGACCGGCCGCTCGGCGCGTGATTTATATGGATTTAGGTGTCCTCGGCTCGGCTTTATTGGCAATTGCCGAGTTCCGATTCGCGTCGTGTACAAACACGGGAGGCGCGCGCGGTCGTTTCTTCGTGTCATCATGCGACACCGATGCCGACTTTATTTTCCCTTTACCGGACGTTCGCGCGAGTCAAGTCGGAATCGGAATTTTCTGGTGATTGGACCGGGTAGGAGCCTACCATATGAATTACGCTAGAGTACTATGTTCTTCCGTGTCGAGAACCAACATGTGGTTGGTTTCCTAGGTTTGACGTAGATGTATCTCATTTAGACGGAATATTTTTTAATGGGAGACGACGTTTCTGTCGACAGCAAGATGTCCATGATGATTTTGTCAATCTCAAGATCCGCCGGCTCAGTCTAGTCCTTTCGTGTTAAAATAAGTGTATTATATTTGCCTAAAAGTGGATATATTTAAACATAAACACATGGATGGAGTAGTATTTCGGTAAGTTTACACAAGTATGAATACCATGATATTCTCTTAAATCGTCAACCTAAATATTTTCTTCACGACATTTTGCTTTCGCTAGCTAGCATAGATCCTCTCATTACCTCGCTGGTTATCATTTTCTTGGTACCGAAGGCACGGCATCGATCGGCATGTTCCCCAGACTGGTACGAATACAACCCATCGACAGCTGCATCTAGCCATTGGTCTCTCGATGGTTCTAGTGCTGCAATCTAGTAAATCACCACCGACTCCATCCGTTCCCAAACGAATGCTCGCACGATTTTTGAGATGTAACTTTCATCAAACATGTTCTGAATATAAACCTAACAGTATCACTTTTTCAAAACGTAAATCATGTATTATTAGACTAGGTTCTTGGTAGAAACCGAATTTGAAATCGTCAGATACCAAGAAGCTGCAGCTTCGTCAGCTGATTGCAGGGCTCTTTCTATCTGTAATAAGGTTTAGAACTAAAACTGATACTACTACTTTGGTTTCAGCACTGAATCAGCGCAAAACTTCCCAAAGATGAGATAGCCTATGTAGTGCCACATCACCTTTTAAAATCTCAAGTTTAAGAAGCTAAAAATGTTTTAGGGTAAATGAAGATGAGTTCTCTGGAAATAGCACTGTTTGTTCTCTTCCTCTCCATTTAATTGTATATAGTTCTGTCAATTCTCCTTTTGTTTCCCACTCAATAAATGGAGTCTGAACTTAAAGTTTATATGGAGTGATGCTAAATTAAGAGCCTTTCTGTAAATCTAATGTTTGCACGGCACACAGTGACACAACGCGAAGTGGTTTGCATGGTTTATTGTAAACCACTTCTGCGTGTGATGCACATAGAAGCCATAAGTTAACGTCTTTAGTTATTTGCGCGAGTTTTTAGTAAGTTGGCTACTTATTCCACTACAGTACGACCCTGCTTGGCAACTGAGAATATGTTAAGCCCTCTTTCTACCTGAATTATCGTTGTACACAACAACAATGGGCATGGATATTTTTTTTGGGTACCGATTGCAATTATAAGTAGTTGATATTCATATTGTCTTAGCAACTGCATATTGAACACACCATTGAACGTCTTTATAGGTTGTGGGATCATCTATCTTTAAATTTGCACCAATATGTGCAAACACAAGAAAATCAAGAGGTGGAGAACAAGGATGATGAAACCCCAAAAGAACTACCTGGAAGACATAGATCACCTGAGGTAGTTCCTGCAGTTTTGCTGGACTCGGATGTTGTAAAAAAAATAAGAGAAGGGGAAAACACGAGCAAGCACCGCCTAAAGTAGCGACCTCCATACAACGCCTTCAATAGGAAACACGACATTGGCAGCTACAACAATGAAGGTCAGACCTAAGGTTCACCCGAGAGCGATCAAAACTTTAAAGAGTACAACCGAAAAGAAGCCATGGTTGTTTTCAGCCCCACACAGCATCGTTAGGTGCACGTCATTGGACACGGCCACACAAAGGAAATAGTGCTCGCACAATACTTTTTTCACCCCTTCCATCGCGAACACTCCACAATGCCATGCTTGGCCGAGACAACGTTGAGCAGTATCGAAGTTGTCATATTCGTCATCGTATATGCCTAAAGCGGATTTTCTACAACCCATATGGCGCACAACCCGTATCTGAACCGTCCATTTCATTGCTTCAACGCTCGAGATGAGACGGTCAAGGGCTGAAATGGACGGTCTGGATACGGGTTGTGCGCCATATAGGTTGTAGAAGCTCATTTTCGGTATATGCCTTCATATACAATGGGCGCCCCAATGCCGCCGTCAGAGATACTACTGTCATGCGGGAACACGAATCTGAGCGAGACACGGCGAACTTCGGTTGACGATTGCAACTTAGCTCTCCGGTAGACAAAAGTGGCACATCGCAATAGCTCGTGGGATGCACCTGATTGTGCTCCAATTGGACATGGCGACGCGCGTCTTTGGCACACCTTTGTGCTACAAAAGGCTCTAGGCAGCTTCAAGAAGGGTTGTTGGTCGTGCACCGACTGACATCGATCCATAGCATGGACTCCATCACCATGATGTGATGGGAGTGACGACGAGTAGGGCATACACAATGATCCGCCCTAGTTCGGTTGCCCTAGCTCAACGTTGTTGCAACTTGCAAGCCCTAGACGGTGGTGAAGCGTTCATCACAAATTGGCGTGTGGCCCGGCGTTGAGGAAGAGGTCGGCAAAACGTGATTGGACCGAAGCCGGTGGAAGGATAAGGATCAAGGGAGACCTTACTGTCGGGGGAATACTTTCTAGATTAACCCGCGGCCCAGTGCGACTTACTTTACTCGCACGGACAAAGGCCCACATGGGAGTAAGCCCAATATCGAACCGCCACAAGGAGAAAGATCTAGAAGACATAACCCGGAGGACGTAAAGATCAAATAGTCACCAAGTAGGTCTTTGTGGACGTATTCCTTGTGGGGAAAGTTTTCTTTGTAACCTGACGAGCCTCTGTGTATATAAAGAGGACTCGCAGGACTTAGAGAGGGCCAAGCCCTAAAACCCTAGCTCATACGGCGAGTACCAGATCGGATCGCCTCCATTGTAACACCTCGATTATCATATCAATACCAATCTAGGGTAGGCAGGAAGTAGGTCTTTTACCTCACATTGAGGGGGCCGAACCTGGGTAAATCTGTGTTGATCTTTGTTCCTGCGATCCCAAGCTCGGAGATGCTTGACTCGCGTAATCCCACACCTACGAAGTCATCTATGACACCTGACGTGACAAACCCACGACAGTTGGCGCCCACCGTGGGGCCTGCGGTCAAGAGCGTCACGTTCCGCGCAGGATCCATGAAGGGAGCTGAAGATCTTGTTGTTGGCCGTATCATCACGGTCAATGGCACACCCCTCATTGACGATTCAAGCTGGGGGCCGGAAGCTGACTACCTGGAAACGGCCACATCATCCCGTTTGGATCTGTCCATGTTTCGTCGGCTTCATTGGCGGCGAGTCAGAAGATCCATCACAACATGGCGACTCAGAAGAAGGAGTCGCGGTAACGGTGGACCAAGAAGAAGAATCTATCAACTACGAGTCGCTACCTCTTGAAGACGAAGAAGGCCAATCCATTGAGTATGTCCTTGAGGAAAGGCTATGCGGAGGCCCTGTGGATGGCGACTCGCCCTCTGTAGAGATCGGCACGTGGAAGGGGTCTACAGGACCACAGAAGCGGACGAAGGGCTGGGCATGCCACCAGGCAGCTTAGCCCCCACGCCGCCAGAAGCAGCAGAACAAGCCGCGCCAGACGCATCAGGAGTCGTGGCATCCGCTGCGGTAACGCCAGGAGTCGCGGCCTCAGGAGTCGCAAACAGAGAGACTCCACCCGGAGTTGCGCCTGCGGAATCAGGGTCAAGGGTAGCCCCGACGCAGCGGTCACGCTGCCACAGGGAAGTGTGTTTTACGCCAATATCTGCGGTTAATGCGGCCGCTAGAGTGACAGAATTGGAGGCTACCAGGATCGGGCTATATGATGAAGTCCAGAGAATCGCAGATGAGAGGCCAGGCTGGCGCGCGAGGAACAGCGCCTCCAACAGGAGCAACAGCGACTCATCGAGGACACCAATACTTTACAAGGAGTACAGGCACCTTGCCACACGACGCCATGCGAGTCGCCTGCAGCCAGGAACAGTAAATCCTATGGAGCTGTTCCAATCACCTACCACTGGACCGACAATCACGGTTCCTGCGGTTGAAACACCGGTAGCCACGGCACCACCCAACGCGATCCCATCAGTCGCCACCAACACAGTCGCCCGGTCGCATGGTCAGGAGTTGCACAACCATCAGTCGCGGTACCTACACACATGGCACCGTCCGCTATGGTTATGCGGTCCGTGGCACCATTAGCCGCGCCAGCGGTTCAAGCAATCGCTGCACCATCAGTTGTACCAGCGGTTCCGTCCTTCGCAGCACCAAGAGCAGCGGAAATACCTGAATCAAGGGCCATAGTACAAGCTAAAACAGGGCCATCATGCCCCCGCCATTGCCGCAGCCAACCTTTGTTCAGCAGCCGCCACAGCAGCCTCAAAGGTTCCACACGCCGCAAGGACATTATGTTAGCCCAGTGGAGAATCTCTTTGCGGCTACAAACATCTTGGCCAGATTAGCGCCTGCGGGAAACACACCAATGACAGAGAGGCGCGGCGCGCCATTGAGATGCTGAGCACACAGTAATACAACAAGCAAACATGTCTGAACACGCGGGACGGCTGCACTCCACCCCCTACAATAGCAGAGCGACGGCAGAGAGAAGCATCCACGCGGAGTCGCCGCACGTTGCGACTTCCAGTTCGGCAGGCGACAAAGGGAAAACCAACCTGCGGCCCAAAATCAACCTCAGCAGGTTCAGCCCGTAGAAGTCGCGCAGCCGCGCGCAGTAGTTAACCCAGTAGGGAGGCCAGCTCCATCTAATTTATCATCGCGACTCAAAGGCCCAGTCTGCTTCAGCGAAAGAATCAGGTCTGAACCGTTTCCGGCAGATTTCAAAGGACCTCGAAAGGTCGCCAATTACAATGCAAGCATGGATCAAGAATTTGGCTAACAATTATGAGATGGGCATGAGCATCCTCAATGCATCCGAAGAAATCTGTGCCCGATACCTAAACATGATGCTAGAAGGTGCACCCACATATGGTTGCAGAATTTGCCGCCAAACTCAATAAACTCTTGGGATGAGATGAAGGAAGCTTTCATCAAGAATTTTCAAGGGACATGCAAGCGACTCTGCAGTATAGAGGACCTTGAGCGTTGCGTACAGAAGAAGGCGAGTCGAGTCGCCACTGGATGAGAAGGGTCGCAGAAATCATACACTCCTCAGATAACATACCACCGAGCTCAGCTGTCCTTGTTATGGAGAAAAACTGTAAGTTTGAGCCGCTGGTTCATAAGTTAGGTCGCATGAAGGACAAAGTTAAGAGTCTCAGCGAGGTAATGGCCGCGTCTAACAAATACGCCAGCTCGGATAAAACCAGGGACGCATCTGATGGAGAAGAGGAGGAAACTGCTGGCAAAGGAAAGAAGACTAGCAGCAAGGCTCAACAGCAGCAAGCCAGCAATGCTAATGCGAGTTACAAGCGCAAGAACGAAGAAGGAACTCGGGCTTAGTCGCGAATACTAACACTCGCTACAAGCAAAGCAGCGACAGAGGAAGGAATTTTCACCCAGTTAACTTGGAAGAGGTTTTTAACCGCCCCTGCGACATCCATATAGGAAAAGATGGGAAACCACCCAACCACACAAAGGCACAGTGCTATCATTACAAAAAGTGGAAGGATGGGCAACCACTCAACACAAAAACAATCATCAAAACAATGAGGGAGGTAACCACGGCGGAGGCAACAACAGCAACAACGCTGTCCCAAATCCACAGCCAGATCAGCCACAGTTCCAAAACAGTTGGGTCAGTATCACACCATTGTGGTCAATACCTCAAGGAGGGAGCAAAAGCTGCGACGACGCAATCAGGCTGTTAACGCCATAGTCCAGCCGTACCACAGTGGCTAAAGTGGTCCGAGCAGCCAGTAGTTTGGAGCCGCGAGGATCACCCAGGAGAAATAAATGAAGAGGGCAAACTCGCGCTGGTGGTTGCCCCTCAAGTCGCAGGATACAAGTTGAGCAAGTACTGATGGATGGAGGCAGCATCATCAATATACTATACTATGAGACCTTCAAGAGAATGAACCTCCAAGAAAAGCAGCTACACCCATCAGAACGACCTTCACGGCGTCGTGCCAGGCATATCAGCCCAACCATTGGGGCGAATCAACTTGGAGGTCGCCTTTGGGACACAAAGCAACTTCAGAAGCGAGTATATCTGGTTCGAGGTTGTAGATTTCCAGAGCCCATATCATGCGCTGTTTGGCAGAGAAGCATTCGCAAAGTTTATGGCTAGGCCGTGCTACGTATACCTGAAGCTTAAAATGCCAGGCCCCAGGGGAGTCATCACCATTAATGGCGATAGAAGAATAGCTCAAGAATGCGAAGAAGGCGACAAGGCATGGCCAGAGCAGCTTGCATCGCAGAGAGCACGCCCATGCGCGAGTCGCAGGAAATTTTGATGACATCGTGAGGCCAAGAGGCACCTGCCTGACTTGCGACTTCAGATTACAGCCGCAAGGGAAGCAAGGAAAGCAAGGGCAACAGCCATCACCAATAAGGTATATCCCAGCATGCGAGTCGCTATCAGCAACCGCAACAAAACCATCAAGGGTTTGTACTATTAAGCTGGCACTCAGGGCTCAAGTATCATCTCTGGTCGCCACCAGGCGCGACCGACCCATGTATCATCTCTGGTCGCCACCAGGCGCGACCGACCCATGTAACATCTCTGGTTGCCACCTAGGCGCAACCGACCCAAGTATCATCTCTGGTCGCCACTCAGGCGCGACCGACCCATGTATCATTTCTGATCGCCACTAGGCGCGATCGACCCATTTCTGGTTGCCACCTAGGCGCAACCGACCCAAGCATCATTTCTGGTCGCCACCTAGGCGCGACCGACCCTATGTATCATATAATGATTTTGAAATAAAGCATCTCAAACTACCAATTGAGTTGTCAGTCTTTTATTTTTTAATCATTGGTTCCTTGGGGGCGGGCAGCTTTTTAGCGCGGCCTATTACCTTGGGATCGCCAAACGAGTGGCATTTATCGTGATTATACTCAACCTCTCTTGGATGCGACTTGCACTATGCGGCCAAAGTACTGGGGGTGCGGCGTCAATCGAGTTTGATCGCCTATCATGGCCGCTCTCGACCCTGAACACGCACTTTTTACCTGGGAAATACTGAGCCGCGCAAGGGCCTAAGTGAGGAAAAACGAGACAAATCATAAGGACCAGCCTATTGGTCGAAACATGTACTGCTGAGAGTACTTAACAACCATAACATTGTCTTTGACATACATAGTTCTACAAACTATTACAAGCCACTAAGGGCTAAATTCATTAACACATTGTTTTTTCACTTGCGCCCAGTTTTTGCTTGTGAGCAGGAGGAACTGGCGGCTTACCAAGCTTGCCAGAAGGAGCAGTCGCAGGCTCGCTGGATGGCTTTCAGTCGCGGGCTTGGGGGCTGCAGAGCTGGACACACCTGGAGAGGGGTTCTTTTTTTGCGGGTTTACCGCACTGGACGATGGAGCGGGTACCTTCTCCATTCTGCTTCCTCTGCATTATACTTGCCCAGATAGGTCGCAAGATATACCCCCTCCACCAGCTCAGTCGCATGGCTGCGCATGCTCTTCCAAGTCGCCGCGTATTCTGAGGCCGTCAGATCGGTGCCATCCACCTTCTTCGAGGGCCTGCCTTGTGCAACCTTGGCAGCATCAAAGAAAGGGTAGTATGTCTTGGCCAAAGCAAGAACATGAGCCGCACCGGAGCGAGCTGAGGACTCTTTCCAGTCCAAGAAGAACTGAGGCCCTTAAGCAGTCTTTTCAGCAAACCTTCAGAGTCAGCAAGGACTGGCTTGGTCGGCAGCAGACAGCTAGACAGTGACTTCATGGCATCACAAGTCTCCGCGTAAATTCGCGGATATAGTCCAGCTGTTCTTGAGTGGCCGCACGCTGCAGTGCAGAATCTCACCTGCAACAAGATGACCGCCAGATAGCTCAGTTACATGCAAAAAGAAGGTGGTCAAATAAAAAGATACAGCGGCAAGTCGCAGTACATACCAGCCAACTCTTGGGTCATGATACAAACTTTGGCGTGGACAAGGTTATGGGCATCAGAAACTTTTGTCAATTTTTTCTCAAGGTTGCCAATTTCAACAGCCTTGAGCCTTGCGTCTTCATTGGCTTGAGCAATGGCGTCTTTTGAGCATTGATTTGGAGATCCAATTGCTGGACCCTCTCTGGAACTTGTCTTCAACCTTCTTAAGCCGCAGCTCGGCGGCTTTGGCTTGTTCAGATAACTTGAAGCTCTCATCAGACAGCTCGCCCATCCTGGCTTCCCTCTTCTTCAGCTCAGCGTCACGCTGGCCAAGGAGCTCGCGCAGCCTCTCCAGTTCAGAAGGAGTCTCCCCAACTGCTTTTCCAAGGCGAGTCTTGCGGCTGTTACGGAACGTAGTTCCTCCTACAAGGAGCACATCAGCTAGTAAATACATATCAATAGATAAAGAGAAGTATCAAGTCTCCCGTTACAGTAAAGAAGAAACTTGATCCTTGGGGGCTAGAGACAGATAAGTGGAGACAGAAGTTTACCTTGTAAGCCGCAGACAGATCAGACAGCGCCTTGCGGAGCTCCGCGGCTTGCTGTCATTTGAGGCAATGTGGCCTCTGACAATTTCTCAGCACGGCTCATGAGGAGGAGGAAGCAACCTCAGCACGCAGAGCTGGCGACCGCTGGCTATCAGCCGCTGGCGACTCAATCAGCGGCGCATCAGCATCCTTGGCTATTGCAACTATGGAGGAAGGGTTGACCTTCTCCACGTCTTGGATCATAAGGAGATCCGTTCCGTCCTCCAGAGCCACCTCTTGGGTAGCCGTGTCAGGAACAGAGGCCGCAGCCAAGTCATCAGTGGTGGCCATGCCCTCCACCATGGCAGTATGAGCCGCAAGTGACAAGCGCGGCTCAACCGCGGTTTCAGAAACGACTCCAAGATCGGTCGCGGATTTAACCGCACTTCTGCAAAAAACAAGGGCATTGTGTGAAGAAGAAGCACATAAATCAGAATAAAAGCGTTACAAGTGCAAAGAAAGTTACTAACTCTGGAGCCATCTTCACAGAGGCCATAAGGCCGTCACTTGACGGCGAAGACTGGCCTTGGATCCCAGAATCTACAAGCAGAAATCTGTGCGTTAGTAGAGTAAAAAGAACAAGGAGTCAAGATACCAAGGAAATAAAAAACTACCAGATTGGGGTCCCATATCTTCTTCAGCCGAGGAGGTGGCTTTGTATACACGCCTGGCAGCAGCGGAGGTCGCACCCACAGAAGGTTTGCGACGCTTGGAGGCCTCAGGATTTTCCAGAGCGTTAAGCTCTGGCTCCTCCCGCGAAAGTCTCTTCGAGATCCTGCGGGGGGTTGGGCGAGTCGCAGCAGGAGAACTCGCAGCTGGCACTGGACTGTCATCTTCGTCCAGCTCAGTATCTTCATCACCTGAAGCCGCGGTGGCGACAGATGGAATATCAGCAATTTCGCTGCCCTCTAGAGCGGGCAGCAACTTCTTCCTTGCTGCACGCTTGGGAGCAGCAGTACCGGCATCGGTTGCAGGAAGCGACCAGTAATTCTCATCAGCCTGGATCAGAAAAATATAAGTCGCAGTATTAAAAAAGGAATGCGACTCAACTGCAAAGGCAAAAAGACAGAAAAGTTACCTCGAAAGGCTTGTTGTTGACACTGAAAGGGGCAAGCCCCACCTTATCAAAGGAGATATCTTTCTCCTCAGTCACGCGGGTGACAAATTCCACCCATTCTTCAGGCGTCCAGTCAGCAGCCTGGATGCGATCGACATCAGCAGAGGTGCCAGTGCACTCAAGGAAGGATCGCTGTCGTGGACTCACGGGCTGGATGCGCCATTTGGTCCAGCAAGAAAGAAGATCAAGGCCAGTAAGACCATGACCGATTAAGGCGCGGATCTTGATCAGCGACTCATTGAGGAAGGCCGTGGCCGAGTCGCGAGGCTTTGATTTAAGTGCCTCGGTTGGCACGAAGGTAGAATTGGACCAGGAGGGGAGGCGAGTTTCGCCTTCCGGAGAAGTGTCTTGGCAATAGAAAAAAGATTTTTGTCAATCCCTGGGCCGGTTTGCCAGGGCCAGCTTGGGAAGAACAGAGTTTCGATGACGTTGAAGAGAGATGGCGCCAACCTGAACATAGGCGCCACCCTTGCAAGTGAGTTGGCTATTACAAGAGAACGAAGCCAACCACAGATCGATGCTAGGATTTACGCCAAGGTAGTCCTCGCACAAGACATGGAAATTGCTCACTTGGAGCATGGAGTTGGGCCTGATGTCGTGAAGACGGAGGCCTAGACGCCGCATCAGATCGCGGAAGAAGAGGGAGCCGGGTGGCGTGAATCCACGCTCCACGTGCTCCACGAACATCACCAGCTCGTTGGGCTTGGGGCGCGGCTCGATTTCGCTGCCTGGTGCCCGCCAGGCGTTGCTCTCCTTTGGGGGCATGAAACCCTTGGCGGCCAGATCCGTGAGGACATCTTCCGTCACCCAAGATCCCTCCCAGTTGCAAGAAATCGTGCGCTTATCAGTGGATGGCTTTGCCTTGGGCGCCATTGCAAAGAGGAGATTGGATCAGGAAGCTAAGCTTGGATTGAGGAATAAGACGGCGCGGCTAGGGATGAGGAGATTGCGAGGGCAAGTGGATAATGACCTAGGCGGCCGCAGCTTATAACTGGAGGGACCCGCAACTAACGGCACAATCTGCGCTCGCAACCAACGACACAATTTGCACCCGCAAAACGAGTAACGGTCCGCAATTAAAGGGAACAAAATATTTCCAGAGGAGGAGGTGAGTCGCACAGATAAGTCGCGACTCTGGATCGCATAAGTCAGAGATTGGCCAGAACGTTTGCAGTGCGGCTCAGCGACCAATTCAAGAGGTCAGAAGATTCTCACCGTAAAGTCCTAACCAATCTTAGGGGCTAATGTCGGGGGAATACTTTCTGGATTAACCCGCGGCCCAGTGCGACTTACTTTACTTGCACGGACAAAGGCCCACATGGAAGTAAGCCCAATATCGAACCGCCACAAGGAAAAAGATCTAGAAGACATAACCCGGAGGACGTAAAGATCAAGTAGTCACCAAGTAGGTCTTTGTGGACGTATTCCTTGTGGGGAAAGTTTCCTTTGTAACCTGACGAGTCTCTGTGTATATAAAGAGGACTCGCAGGACTTAGAGAGGGCCAAGCCCTAAAACCCTAGCTCATACGGCGAGTACCAGATCGGATCGCCTCCATTGTACACCTCGATTATCATATCAATACCAATCTAGGGTAGGCAGGAAGTAGGTCTTTTACCTCACATTGAGGGGGCCGAACCTGGGTAAATCTGTGTTGATCTTTGTTCCTGCGATCCCAAGCTCGGAGATGCTTGACTCGTGTAATCCCACACCTACGAAGTCATCTATGACACCTGACGTGACAAACCCACGCACTTACCCCGCTGGCGACGGCAGGAGGCCTTTCGGCAGCGTCGTAGGGATGGGGCGAGGGCAGCAATCTTACGGGTGGGCGACGTGGGAGCCTCCGAAATCGCTCGAGGAGCGGGAGGTAGTGGCTAGGGTTCTACGATCACTAAGTATGACTCGTTCATAAAATTCTTAACTATATCGGCCTTAGTTAACGTGTTGTGCTAGCTAGAGCTATCTAGGATCCTAGAGCTTTTGTTTTTTAGCCAGTTGTCTTGCGAGTGGCGCTCTAGTTAATTACATGTGTTAGTCATCGCGATGCGTGGACATTGACATATTGTAAACTATACTTACTCCATTTAGACGTGCTTACCAACAAGACAAAAACCAAAATGCCATGCATCAATCATCATCGTCTTAAGTAATCTAATGAGATATAGCCGCGCGTTAACAACGGCTCGGAGCAAGTAAGCTATCCACGGCTGGCTTTGTGTGCAGATAGTAATATTTCATTCCTTCTTTTGCCACGATCGATGCCCAACAAAGCAACATGCAGCAAGTAGCCTACCAGCGGCGCACAACGTGTTTTAACTTTGATTTGTCGATATTTTTGTGCTCTGATCTTGCACACCAAATAAAGGCAGAGGGCTTGATAATAACTACTCCCTCCTTATAAGATGTTTTAGCATTTTTGAACCCACACATGATCATGTGGGTCCAAAAATGATAAAACATCTTATATTTTAATACGGAGGGAGTAATTCGTTGACGGATGACGGGTAGCTAACAAGATTATAACATGTGTTTTGCTAGGGAACGACGTTAGATAAATGTCCCAATGCAAGCCGGACAACAGATACCACCGCAGGACACAAGTGCTGTAGTATACGCGTAAGACGAGCAACGCAAGAACCGGAAGAAATTGAAGGGAGATTCTCTGGGGTAGATGGCCGGACCAGCTATCTAGCTCAACGTACGAACGAAAGCGAAGTTCTCGCAGAACTTGCCTGTGGCAAGATGGTTAGGAGGGTGGTTGTATCCCCAGCCCATCAGAGTTCAAACCCTAGGTTTGACGCTGGTGTTTCTCATTTAAGGCGGAATATTCTTCAGTGGGAGGCGACGTTCCCGTCGACAGCGAGGCGCCTGTGGTGACTTCGTCAATCTCAAGACTCGACCCGCCGGCTCAGTCTCTCGGAGGTGCTCATAGGGGTAGGGTGTGTGTGCGTGCGTTCATAGGGGTGAGTGTGTGCGCGCGTTTGTGAGCGCCTGCGTTGTACTATGTTTCGCAAAGAAAGCGAAGTTCTCGCGCGGAAAATGAGCTGCGGAAATAGCTTCTCCTAGCTGTGGAATATATGCCGTGGCACGCACTCGGTTTTCCCTGTGTTTTTTACAGCTGCGGTGATAGGTGCATGAGTGCCGGATGGTCAAATACTCACATCGGATCACATATCTTTGATCTCCTTTTGACAGTATGTTGATTGCGCTTTACTTCCTTTAATTTAGGTAACTTTTTGAGGATACGTCGCGAGAGACGTATCTGACGCATAGAAGGAGAAGCCGACGTCCCTCAAGTGCCTTTCGAATCACAACGCTAGTCCACCACAAACATTACAAAGCACGATGCAAGGAGGGCCTCGCCAAAACCGAGCAACAAAGTCCTGTCTCGACCAACGCGCGGGACACATCCGAACACCATCATCTTTAATCAAACTTTCCTTGTCAGTGCACCATCCACCCTTGAGTGACTGAAGGATGGCGAGTGGGTAGCAGGACACGAGCTGTCCCGAGAAAGGCATCGTCTTCAACGCACCAACGAAAATGTACAATGTACACTTGACCTTCAACCTAGAACAGTGATAAACAACAAAGTAACGCCACACCAAACCAATGTGCTCCTCCAAGCCGAGTCTCCAAAACGATGCTCTAGATAGAGGGACGACATAAAAAAAGCCGCCAAAGTCGATCTGGAACCGAATCACATCTTTCACCCAGAGACGGTAACCCGAGTGGGCAAGAGAGGTCCCGACTCCTCGGAGACACCTCCATGGAGGGAAACAACGTTCGTAAGACCTTCGTAACCGACACCGGCCGAACAAGCAGGATTTTCATCCGGAGTGTCGTGCACCTGAAATACTACACATAAGGGCTTGCAGTAGAACATCGTCCATGTTGGCTTCTTCTTCCGTTGTCGCAGTGCCTCTGCATCGACTAGCCCGCCAGAACCACCTGCCGCTAAGAACTCGCTTCACCGCACAGAAGTACCCCATGGGTCTCATTCCCGCCGAAACCGCCGCACAACTGGGAGCCATGGCCAACGCCACCTAGCATGTCTGTTGGCACCACTACGGTTGTAGGCGGTCAATGGATCCAAGTCCTATCATGCCGCACATAGCCACCGGCTCAGATCCATCAGCCTGCCTAGACCTAGGGACCTGGAACGAACCTAGATCCACCGACAACAACAAAATGGGAAAAATCATTGGGTGGAAGGAGCCACCACCTCCATCGCCGTCACGTCGAGGCCACCGCCAGGAGCGTGACACCAACCCACCGAAGCCCCACAGATTACCATCGCTCGAAGAGGAGGGTTGCTACCTCAGGAGAAGAGCACTGCCACCGGACTTTGCCCGCCAACAAGGGGCGGGGAGAGATGGGGACGGTCTGGAGCCGGTGGCGTGGGTGCCCCACGTGTCACGTAGGGTTGGCGACGCGGGGTGCGAAGGCAACTGGGGTGTCCATTTAGGTAACTTGAGTTGTAATAACTAGAACGATAAACGTCGTAATTAATGATTGTTTTGTGCATTGGTTGATACAGATCCTGGGAAGTACTTCTTTGTTGATAAAAGGAAAGAGTGTGGTCTGAACTCTTCCCGTTCGTGGGAGTATGTTGTACCAGCAAACGAGGGCGTTTTAACCCATACGGTTAAGTAATTTAGTGTAATATTCATCTTTAGTTGGTGATAGATTAACCACTTGTCTCTTTTTTTGTTGTCTCAGCAATATTTCATAAAATCCTCTTTCTATGGATCTCCAAACACGATTAATTCTTGCATGAATTGCTTAGGATCCAGTAAGTCCAACAAACCAGTCAAAGAATTTACCCATCAAAATCCTTATTTTATAGGAAATCCTTTAATTAGAGAGCATTAGAAGAATTTTGTGCCGGAGAAGATATAGTTTTTTGTTTGATGTTCACCAAATCAATTCTTTAGTATTTTTAATATTATATGAATGAACGACATGGTGAAACCTCTTAATTAACCATTGAACACAACTAAAAAAGGAAAAATGTTGATAAATGATTGCATTATGCAATGTTAAATCTGTTATAATAAAGAGTAGGCGGATCCACTTACTAAATTACGAGTTTATAAAAATTACAGAACTCTCTCTCTCTCTTCGGAAAAGAAATAGGCTATTTCTACATAGGAAAGTCGGGTGCAATGGCTTAGTTACGTGCTGTCCTAGGTTGGCCTACTGGGTGTTCTAGTTAATTACATGCGTTAGTCGTTGCGATGCGTGGACATTGACACATTATAAAACTAGTTAGCTTCCCATTCAGATTTGCCGACCAATCACCATCGTCGTAATAAACTGCTAATGAGATGCACGCGTTAACAACGGCTAGCTAGCCTATCCACAGTTGGCTAGGTTTGCAACTAGTACTAATATTTTGTGCTTTCTTTGCCACGATGCCCAACAAAGCAGCAATAGCCTACGCACATGTATTGTTTAAGTTGTTCCATTGCAAGCCCGACAAACATGTAGCACAGGTAGTACAATTGCATTGTGGTCTACATGAGATTTTTCAACGGAGCAACCGGAAGAAATTAAAGTTAGATTCTCTTGGTAGATGACCAGACCAGCAATCTCTATCTATTACACGTACGCGGAAATGATCTGCGGAAATCGCTTTTCTGAAGAGGTAATAGCACCAGTCATACATCAACTTGCGTGGTGGGTGCAAACTAGTACAACAACTTGTAAATTGGGGTGAACCGGTACAATTACTTGTGATTGTGGTGCAAAATTAGTCCAAATCGTTGTGGTGCCTACACGTGGCACAATGTGTTTTGCGAAAAACCCCTTCAGGTTGAAACAAATCCGTCCAAGTTGGGTGTCACGACGCAAACTGTCTCTCCGTTGGAAATGCCGCATCCGCCTGAGCAGCTCAAATTGTACCAAGCTGTGGCTAGCCGCAAAGTCTCAAATTTTGAACTGGCAGCCAAGCTGGGTGCAGCCTTGGTCGAGCGTCCGAACGTGTCACTGCTCATCTCAACGGCTAGGACGAGACACGGGTAGCTGGCTTTGGCTCTGGCTCGGGTGCTCGGGTCCAATTGCTAGCTCTAACTCCACGCCATCGTGTCCTCGTCATTGGTCGTCTTCCTCGCCGTCAGCGTCGCTGCTGCGTTCATGTGGAATAAGCAGGGAATCGACGAGGAGGGGAAGAGGACTAAAAGCGTCAGCCGCAACGCCCTCCCCTGTCACGAACGCCGCCATGCGCAGCTCGTCGGCTCCCGCACCACCGTGACAAACCCCACCACGATGCCCGCCGGCGCCACACTTGCCCTCATCACCGTCTCCATCTCCACCGTCCACAGCCGTGCCAGCACCTCTGCTCTGCTACCCAACGTCGAGAAACAGGTCTTGGCGAGGATGCCGCGGATGACGTCGTCCAAAAAGTTGTCCATCTTGTAGAGCACTTCGTCACGGGTGGGGAATGTCTAGCTTGCGCGCGCGCGACCGCTCGCGCGGTTTCCGACCGCCGCATGTGCGGTTGTCGGAAGGAGAGCACCGCACGCCGCGTCGGAAGGAGATCGCTGCGTCCCCGCCGCCGACGACGGCCGAACCGCCTGCGACCGCCACCCGCGGCCGGCGGCGCTCCGCGACCGCCTCGCCGCCCCGCCCTGCTCCAATATCCTCCTCCGCCGGTCCGCCGCCGCCGCCGGCCATCCCTCTAAGCCCCACCCTCACGCCGAAGCTCGTCGCCGGCCACACCCCCCACCCCCCAAGTTAAGTCCATCCTCGACGGACGCCTTCAGGCGCGGCCTCGCCGGCGCCGTCTCGGCCTGGGAACTCGTCCCTTGCTCGGCTGCCGCCTCGCTCCATCCTCAACAGCGCCTTCTCCCCCGCCGCTCCCTACGGTCGCTGCGCCGTCGCCGGTCGCCGTCTCGCCGTCGTCGGGAAGGGATGCAGTAGAGAGAATTTAGGGAGAGGAGGAGAACGTGGGGAGAGATGGGAACGGGGAGAGAGATGTGCCCGTGGAGGAAGAAAGGAAGAAGGAGGCCACGTGGGTGGGGCCCACCCACGCGTTGCGCGCTACGCGGACCACGCTAGCAGTCGCGCGCTCGTCAGGTAGCCATTTCGTCATGGGTGGCGCACTCCTTGCTGCCGTCAAATACGTCGTGCGGGGAGTAGGTACCGGTAGCACGTGACGAAGACGACGACGGGCCAGAGCGTGAGCAAGTGGTAGCGGGCGATGACGGGCCAAAGCTTGCCCTGCTGTAAGAGCTCTTGCGGACGCGGACACAAGCTGCTCCAGAGCTAGAAGACATCCACGAGCGTGTAGACGGCTCGCGGCGGTACGCCGCTCCCGCCACCGGCACTTCTACGCCGCAGTGCACGAGCCGCTTGACGGAATTCCGGGAGGCGCGTGAGGATCCAGGAAACGAATTGTTGAGGGGAAGGGCGGAATTCTGCTGCGTCAATTCATCGCCGTCATTTGAAATGGCGCCTTGCCGCCGGAAGAGGAGTGTCTCGTGCGTCACGGCGGGACGTGGCGCCGGTTGTGACTACCTCCACCTCTTTCACTGAGGCCTCGAGATAGAGCCTTAGCGTGAGTACGAGTACAACTCCAACACCTGAAGCAGAAGGACTGTTACGGTACCAAGCCACCAACGAGTGGGAGGAATCCATGGCCATGGCCGCCATATGTTTGTTGATTTGTTTCGGTTCAGTTTGGTCACGTTTGGCAGAGAGAAATATAGAGGGGGGTTTTCGCAAAAAATATTGTGCCACGTGTAAGCACCACAACGATTTGGACTAGTTTTGCACAACATCACAAGTAATTGTACCGGTGCACCCCAATTTGCAAGTTGTTGTACTAGTTTGCACCCACCGCGCAAGTTGTTGTATGACCAGTGCTATTACCTCTTTTCTGAATGGTGGAATATATGCCGTGGCCCGCCGAAAATCATACATTTCGCGGGCACTCGGTTATCCCGGTGTCTTTTACTGCTAGGTGACTACGTTCATAGATGTGACTCTGTGTGAGTGCCGGATGTTCACATCGGATCACATATCTTTTTACTCTTTTAGACAGTATGTTGATCGCGCTTTACTTCCTTTTGTTTAGCCAACTTGTCAAACAATGTGTACTCGTGTCTGTCTTTCTTGGATTAGGTTTTTGCATCTGCCATGTAGCCACATCGTGGGAAAAAAAAATCTACAGCATATAACATCCAGGCATGTAAAATTCAGTACGTGGCAGGATAATTGAGACGCGGGCCCATCGTTATCGTTGTCCTAGGCTCCTAGCTACAAATATTAACAGAGAATAGTTCCGGCCGGGGGTAGAAGGAAAATATTAGTAGGGACTTATTGTCCGTATCAAAATGTAAGATGTTTTAGCAATTTTTGGCCCACATGTATATAGACATGTTTTAGTGCAAGATTCATGTGCGAGTCCAATTTTTTTAAAACATCTTACATTTTGATACGGAGTGAGTAATTAAGAAAAGAATAGGAGCAAAGAACAAAAGTGCAGGCTTGTGGAATCGCCATTGTGCTCTTTTCTGCGTGAACCAGGCACACACCTGAACATTCGAAGAAAAAGATATGCTACTACCATTGAAAGTCTAAACTAAAGATGATGAAGTGAAACTGTGGGTCTGAAAGGAACATGATTCCGATAACATAGAAGGAGACTCGGAAAAGAGAACTGAGTAGGGATTTCTGGCTTCTAAGATCCAGCTAGCGGTCTCTTTATCTAAAAAAAATAAAAATCATATTTATTACATGTTATAGAAAAAACTGGATTTTTATGACTCGATAATATATTCTACAAACTTGTTAACCTCAATTTGAAAAACTTTGAGTTTTAAATTACAAAAAAGTATAAAGTGTGGACTACTAAGTATAATGAACACATCATATTTATAAACTCCAAAATTTATCAGATTTTTCATTTTTGTGTCGCCTAAAATTTAATTAATTCATTGATTCAATTTTGCATGCTTGTAAGATACATCAATACATTTAGATATTTTTTTCAGATTTTCCTAAAACTTATAAATACGACCTTTCATATTTTTTAAAATTAAGGGGGTCAAGCTGTCTTTTGTTCTCTAGTAGCGGTAGAGGTACAAATGGAGGCGTGTAAGTTTGTGTGCGATCATGGGAGTGACGACACCTACTTCAGTAACCAAGCCCGGCCTAGAAGTGTTTTTTAAGACAAAACATCTATCAATTATCATTTCATTAATTAAGCAAAAGTTTTAAGAGTATCACAAAGACCACAAATGCTGAATTGATACAATGCTATTACTCTCAGGACTCGGGGCATCATAGAAGCCAAATGTTTCGTCCAGGTGACCCTCCAATCCTTAGCCTCTTTTTAATGTGCATGAAGATTGTTATTGGCATACCAGATACTCCCTCAGTTTCAAAATAGTTGATTCAGATTTGTCTAAATACGAATGTATATAGACATGTTTTAGTGTGTACATACATTCATATTTACACAAAGTTAAGTCAAGTATTTGGGAACGGAGTGAGAACATTGCTAAAAACTCTTCCGTTTCTTTCATTCCAAGTTCGACAAACTGCTACTGGAGAGCTTGATTTGCTTGAGTCCCGGTCTACCCACGTTGGTGTGCAACTAGCAATATTTGGTTCCTTCCTTTGCCAGGACGCCCAGAGAAAGCAGCATAATGTAACCTACTAGATTCGAACGGCGCGGCCCGCCGCGCACCGCTTGTTTCTTCTTTGAATTTCTTGCCCGTGGTTTCGATCATTTATACATACCACTAAAAGGATATTTATATTCATATGAACTTGATCATATTATACAGATTTAAAAGGCATCTTGCAGATCATATGAAATGAGTAATAAGAATATTATAAGATCAAACCCTTAAGCAATAGAAATTCACACCACATTTAATACATATGTTTTGATTACATGGAAGTAGTACTGTATTTAGGATGTGGTGTAATTTACATTCGCATTCAAAGACTCTACATTTGTCCTATTGTTCGTCTTACCCGTCGTCTCTGGAGAAACAAATAGAAAAGATAAATGTCTTAGTATTAATTAGAATTCAAGAGTAAAATACACACAGATCAACTGAAAGATTATGCCACACAATGTATTTTTCTCAATTTGACCATCTTAAATAAACAACATTGTCCTCAGACTCAGAGATGAAGACCTCAGAACATAAGTTAGAAATATATAGCAGAGTGGACACTGTACGTTGCCAATCATACACAAAGTCTTATGGCCGAACTAATAAAGCAGCCTCAAAGTGGTATACAGAGTCATTATAAATTAAGAGATGAATGGTCAACCTCTAAATACTCATATATATATTATGACACGGTAGCTGTCTTTCAAACACTGATCAAAAGAAAAAGGATAAAAAATATATCAACCACAAACAAAAGGACATGTGTTATCTATGAATCTCATGGCAGCAGTAAGAAATAGTTTTAAATTTGTACAAAGACTTATGATGCAGTAAGAAAAGGCCACAATGGGCAGGCTGCAGATTACCTTTGAAGTGAGCATGGACCCGACAAATGGCAAGCTCATCCTATAAGTTGTCCACGAAATAACGATGACCTCCGGTATGGCTTGAGGGCAAGATAGACCACTTACCAACACCACTACCATCTATAACCATGTCCAACCTGAGATAGCATGTTGCAGACAACCTGTAACAGCAAGCGACCGGCAAATCAAGCGTCGGATACCCATTACAAAAATAAATTAAATTCTCATTGAAATACAAAAATGAACATGGTACTACTGCTATAGATATATATCACATGTAATCTGATCTGAGTTTTTACATAAATTTGTTTTCTAGGTACTACTGTAGTCTGATCATGGTACTACTGTAATCTGATCTGAGCTTCATCTTGAGGCCTAAGGAGATGCAATAGATTCATGAAGAAATAAAAGAATAAGAACAGGATGGTCCAAAGAAACTACCAGATCTAATAAAATTTATGTACTCGGGGATCTTGAGGTACCCCTCATGACACAAAGTAGAGAAGAGATTATTAAACTGCGATAATTCTGCATTTTTAGTCAACCGTTAAGAGTGGCAATTTCTACCCTTGTGTACCACAAAGAACTGGGAGTAGATGAAACAGCCTCCGGCAAACCAGAACACGCGTGGGGGAGGAGCCAGGGATGTAGGGTGCGAACCTTGGAGCACCGTTGTGCCTCCTTTTGTTGCCTTGCATGAGGAAGAGGGTCGGGGCTATAGGATGCGGTGCTCGGCCTGACCACGGTGATGGGGGAGAAGCGCAGACTACGACAGCATGCACTCCTCCTTTTTAAAGCCAAGATGACCAAAAGAATAATTCCACCCTTGAGCCTACACACCAAAAGCAGTTATTTAACATGTGAAAAACACATCATAGAACTGGATCCTAGGAAAAGTAGTGCTCGGACTCATTTCCAAACGATGGGTAACACAACAATGACTAACATGAACCCAACAGCACTAACCCAAGGCATCCAGATGCAATCGAAGAACAAACCACAGCAGCTGAGCAGTACCTGCAAGAGAACACACCACTGTCACAGATTTAACCAAAGACAATCTAGGAATAAACAGTTGACACAAGAAAATCTGTTAAGGAGACATAGTTACCTGCATATCAAGTAGCCAGCAGCAAGATGATAGTGACAGGTAGCAGACTTGTCACTGGACTGAGGGGACTGAGGTGAAGTTGCCTCCCTTTTATGCTCATGCCACAAATAATCAGTGGAAGAGCAACTTCCTGTATAGAGCTGCATTTATCTCACTGTTCCTACTGTTCAATCTTACTCGCACAGACATGTTTCAAATTGAGAAGCAACACGCTCTAAATAAGGTTTGGTAGCTTAAACTTAGATCAAACTACAAAGCCAAATCGAAGTACAGAAGATATGAACATCTCCACAATTCTGAGAAACCAAATGTATTATGAACAACTAAATATGCATGAGGAACTGTGAACACCTCCACAACTGTTGTACTTACTAACCTAAGAAGATAAGATTGATATTATAACCAGCTGATCTTTAAAAATCTGGAACTAAATGCAACGTTCAGTATCATTAGACATATTCTTGTATGAACTTGCAAACAACAATAAATAAATGATACAGAATTATTCCAGAACGCAATTAAGCAAGAAATTATGGATGAAATATTGAATATATGGAACATGTGTATTTGACAAACAATGTTGCTTAAATAATACTGATCTATGGAGCCTTTCCGTAACTGTGTATTGTTAGCGAATAAGTAAAGCCCTGACACACGATATTTTCCGTAACCGTACAATATTTAACCGGCAACAAAGGCTCTTTGATCATGGTCATCTTTTCCAAAGAAAATATATAACCTGCAGCAAGATAAACACATGATTGATATCTAGCATATATACCAAGATGATATTCTAGGCTGTCCACACAAATTTAGGGAAGATACACAAGACAATTTCTTACCTCAACATGGACTAAGAACTGGCCATGTAAAACAGTACGTAGCCCAAGCAAAAAAACAATGTGTGCATAAAAAAGGAAAAAAGAAGGATGTCATGTCACATAGTTTGGAGCCGAAAATCAGATATAATCCTAAATAGAAGAACTAAAGGTTTACTACTTAAAAATCCCAGCATTCTGAATAAAAGAAGTGTTATCACATTCTGTGTAGCATTCCTTTTCCACACAGGTTAACATTAGATGCATCAAGTTTGAACTTGCCATCGGGCAACAAAAAATCACATAATGATAGTGCTGGCAAACTACTTGACTGGTTATGAGTAGGAAATGGAGCACAATATATTAATTTTTTTTTTTTTTTTTTGCGAGAGAGCACAATATATTAATTTGTCCTACTTGTACCCACAGCAGGCAACAAAATACACTTGAAAACATAAATGAGACCAAATGAGAAGAGAGTGGACCAGGTGGTTACCATCAGCAAGGAAAGAAGGAGCATCATGGCTACCGCCGGACAGCCTTCGACCAGCACGGCCTCCGCTTATCTCGGAGCAAGCATGCAACCTATTCCCGATAAAAGAAGAGCACCCAAAGTTCAATGCACCATAAAGAGAAATTAGACTCAAATTGTGCCACAAATAGTTTGAACTGAGAAGGAAAAAACAACGTAACTCAAGTGGGGAATACCATGGCGTGCTCGGCGACCAATTAGAGAAAAGGATGCAGGAGAGGAGGCTCACATAGGCGCCACCCTCTGGTATGTTTGGCGATGTCTCGTGCTCGCTGAGAGCGAGGATGGCGATGACGTGACCGACTGGGCTTCCTGGTTCGTCCATGCTCCTCTCCTGGAACGCGTGAACTCAAATTCACCTGAAAAGCAAATCTGCATGAAAACTTTACAGAAGTTAAGCGCTTGATCTCCTAGGCTGCACCAATATTAAGAAGCTCCAACTTTTCCTACACATTTTGCCAAGCGAGGAAAAAATAAAATACAATTAACCTAGAAGATAGGGTATGCTTGACCCGCTCATAGAAATAGAGGCATGCCACGAAGGAAATCTAGCACTTACTTAATGCTTGCATTTCCTGCCACCATCACTGCCCTTTGGTGCTTTCTCTCCTAGCAGAGCCTACCTGTCCACAATGGAAGGCAATGCTCATTAGATGATGTCTCATTTGTCAAACATTGTTTAATCTTTGTTTCTGCTTACTTACATACACTTTAAGCTATATTCATTAGATGACAGGAGTTCTTGTAAGCTTTACCAATAAAACACAAAAATGAGTTATTTTTGGAAAAGAAATCAAAGTAAATACATGAGGCCGGGCCTGAACAGATCATGACAAATCTTTTGAAAAGAGGCACTGAAGCTTACATCTTAGCTAGCTTCCTCAGATTACCGATAATAGTTCCGTTCATGAAAAGCTCATGTTTGAACACAGGTGTATATCAGATTGGTTGCAATCTAACAAATTAACTTTTCAGATGTGAAGGATTTAGGAATTAGCGAAAATATGATCGTAAATCATATGGTAAAGTAAATCTAGATCAGCACAAACTGCAGCAATGAAGAGGTATGTGAGGAAAAAATGGCAAGGTGCTCTGAGCCAATCAATGTGTATATTGCAGTTCCAAATTAACCTCCTACAATTTCGACAGAAGAAAAGATAGAAAGCAGCAGAATAGTTATCTGTGTTCTAACTATATGATTCGATTATGGGTGACAGACCATGTCTTTAGAACAGTAGGTCATGTCACCAATCAGGCGTAGAAGAAAATACATTTTAGTATAATTTTATATAATCAATAAAACATTAGAGCAGAAGCTTTGTGCTTCCAGAAAAGGAGAGCAATATATTTAGTACATGAGTAGCTAGTCATCTAGTTAATATATGGCCTCTGAGCCGAGCACTTCCCAGATATTTAGAACTCCAAGTAATATAAGAAAATGGTACACTCGTACATACTCTGATCAGAACTGCTCATCATCAAGCTTAATTTCCAGAATATACAATGGACGATAATTCATTATTGATACCCAAAATTATAAAGACAGAGCATGATTAAGAAATTGTTTTCCCAATTTAATCCGTTCATAGCATCTGCTCCTAAATTAAGTTGTTCTACCATATGAGTAAATTTGACCAGAACATACAAAATGAAAACTGGAGCAGTCAATTAATTATTGTATCAAACAATTGACAGGAACCACAAGCTCAATCGAACTCCATTTGTGTCATGTAGGAAGGAAATAATAAATATGAATAAGGGGAAAATGGATTCATGGCGTGCAGGAAGGAAATAAATAATATGCATAATGGGGAGATGATTACCATCCTGGAGACGAATTTTCCAAATGGGAAGTTGCTCAACTGGGATTAGGACCGTCGATCTAGATACATGGAAGAACATGACAGCTGTCCTGGAAGATATCATATGTTTTTCATTAGAGCGTGAATCAACATGATAAGGATGCAAAGCCTACCCTCGGACTTGTGATGAATAATGGAACGCCAATTTGACAATCGTATTCATAGAATCCAAGAATATAAAACGCAGTGATAATTCTGTTAAACAACTTGCTTATTATCACAGAAGTATATTATTTGAGAAATAGGGGCAATCTTCATATGGAGTTGGGGTAACTGCTAGAAAAATAGAGAGGATAAGCATACCTGCAGCAGCCATGCAGTTCATGAACACCAATGGTGGCTGCTTGCCGTTAATGAATCTGCTAGACATCCAAACAGTAACTGCAAAATATAATTTAAATCAGGGAGGAGTGAATCAAAAGGAGGAGCTCGTGTGGGGAGGACCAATCTGGATTTACCTGAGCATGTTATAAGCAAGAGAAAATTAAGCACATCATTACTATGCGTGCTAGAATAGGGAAGCCAGCCAAATCTGAGCTGAATGGCGGAGGTAAATCCACGACCGTCAGACCATCTCCCAGCCACCTCTTGCTTTTCCCCTTCAAATCCACTACAGAGAGAAGGGGAAAACTAAGAGAGAGAGAGAGAGAGAGAGAGAGAGAGGCGAATCATGGGGAGGAGGATCTAGGGTACCTGCTCACCTCGGCTCATCACAGTCATCGATCTGGTCATGAGAAGAATGGCACAATAGGGATCCATCTCCTGTGACGCTGCTGCCACCCAAGCTTCTGCTTCTCAGCGTTGAAGAATGGCACCATACGGGCAGGCAGGGCTGGCAGAGGCTAATCGGCGGCGACTCAGATCAGTTCGACGTCACTGTCCGTCTCTGTGGCTGAGCAACGCCCGCACCCGCAGACCTCCTTTCCGAGCGCTGCGCTGGTGGGAGAAGCAGATCCCGGCCCGGCCGTCCACGAGCTCCTCCAGGGCGGAGGAGAGGAGAGATGGGTGGCGGAGGAGAAGGGAGACGGAGGGGATTGGGGGAGAAGAGAGACGGAAGCGATTGGGGAGAGAGCACGCGGCGGCTGGGCTAGGGTTTCACCCGTGCAGCGCAGCTTATATACCTCACGTGCAAAATGACTATTTTGCCCAGAGCGGCTCCGTCGGAATAACGGCCCCTGCCACCGCGCCCGCATGTGCACCGAAATGTCCAGCCACCAGGTCGATGACAGGCGGGACCGGGCACAGTAAAAAAAAAAACAGCCAGATCGGACGGCTGGGATCGACCGTAAATCCCTATCTACGGCCAGCAAACGCTGAGCTACGGTGAACGCCCTACCTCCCCCATGATTATACTCTTTAGATGAACGGCGCGCACAACGTATTTTAATTTTGATCTGTCGATGTTTATGTGCTCAGATCTTGCCAAGAAAGAAAAGGAAGGCAGTTGATGCATGAAGATTTGCTTACCATAATTAATTCATTGACGGGATGACGAATACTAACAAGCTCATATTTATCTTTACAAGTGCAACGTACAGAAGGGAGCTGTTCCAATGCTAGCAAGACAACAGGTAGTAGCTTCCATTAGTACACGTATTCTACTGTACATAAGACGTGCGAAGAAATATAAAGCGAAGTTGACACGCGGCAAAAGAGCCCCGGAAATCAAATTTTTCTATGTGTGGAATATATCTACTGGCCGCTGAAAATCGTATGTATCGGACTACACGGAGGTGATTTTAATGAAGCATTGTGGCAGTACGAACACTTCTCAAGGTGTCTACGATCAGAGAACCAAATGGTGGCATTTAGAGATTGCATGCAGGTGTGCGAACTCACGGACTTGGGATTCTCAGGCCTGCCCTTCACCTTTGACAATAAAAGGGCAGGACATAATAATGTTCGTGTGCGTCTAGACCGTGCAATGGCGGACAATAGCTGGCGAGATATTTTTTCTGATTCATCGGTGGTTCATTTAGTCAGTCCATGTTCTGATCACAGCCCGATCTTGCTCTCCTTGGCACAAGAATCCAGGCCGGCCATCCAAGGGCGTTGTTTACGTTATGAGATTTTTTGGGAACGTGATCCGACCATGAAAGAATTTATTGATGCTTCATGGCGTGAACTGGGTCCAATTGCTGACCTTGGATCGGTTTCTGATGGCTTGCATGTGCTCATGCAGAAGCTTCAAGCAAGAGGTCGTAGGAAGTTTGGGAATGTAACTAGAGAACTGAGCCGTTTGCGAGACAAGTTAAAGCGGCTACAGGAAAACAATGCTCCTCGTGCAGAAATTCGTGATGCTACTGATCAAATGAATGAGCTCCTTTACAAGGAAGAAATGTTGTGGCTACAACGTTCCCGTATTGACTGGCTGAAAGAGGGGGATAGGAATACCAAGTTCTTTCATCAGAAAGCTGTGTGGAGGGCTAGGAAAAATAAAATATCCAAGCTACGTGATGACAATGGAGTTATCCAAACAGTGCCTTCGGAGATGGAACGCATGGCTTGCTCCTATTTCAAGTCATTATATACGCGGGATCCGTCTCTCAATTGTGAGCCAATTACCTCTCTTGTTGCGGAGAAAATTACCCCGGATATGAATGACCGGTTGTGTAGTGATTTCTCGGACGAGGAAATTTCTAATGCTCTTTTTCAGATTGGCCCAATAAAAGCACCAGGACCGGATGGATTTCCAGCTCGGTTTTATCAGAAGAATTGGGATCTCTTAAAAGAGAGTGTAACTAAAGCGGTGAGACAATTCTTTACCACTGGTTTTATGCCTGAGGGTACTAATGATACTTCAATTGTTCTGCTTCCGAAAATTGACAATCCAGTGGATCTCAAAGATTTCCGCCCCATTGGGTTATGTAACGTCCTCTACAAGGTGGTGTCTAAGTGTCTGGTTAATAGACTTCGACCTTTGCTTGGTGATATTATTTCTGAAAACCAAAGTGCTTTTGTTCCTGGACGTCTGATCACAGATAATACACTCTTGGCCTTCGAATGCTTGCACTATATGGAACATGGTACGTCTGCGAATTCTGATTTTTGTGCTTACAAGCTCGATTTATCCAAGGCCTATGACAGAGTGGACTGGCCCTTTCTGGAGTCTACAATGCATAAAATGGGGTTTTCTCATCGGTGGGTACAATGGATTATGGCATGTGTTACCACGGTGAGGTATTCAGTTAAATTTAATGGTACCCTGTTGGAAGCATTCTCTCCCACTCGGGGGCTCAGGCAAGGGGATCCCCTATCCCCCTTTCTATTTCTGTTTGTGGCTGATGGTCTTTCTAACCTGTTACAAAAGGAGGTTGAGCTCAATGGAATCTCCCCAATTAGGGTGTGTCGGAGAGCACCAGGGATTTCTCATCTTTTATTTGCTGACGATACACTGTTGTTTTTTCGAGCTTCTGTGGAGGAGGCCTCAAAAGTAAAAGATATCATTGAGGTTTATGCTAATGGAACGGGTCAACTTATTAACCCGGCTAAGTGCTCTATCATCTTCAGTACTTCATGCTCACAAGCTGCTCAAGATGAAGTTCGCTCAATACTGAATGTTGCACGTGAGGACTTTGAGGACAAGTATTTAGGACTACCTACTCCGAATGGTAGGATGCATAAAGGCAGATTCTTGAACTTGCAATCGAGACTATGCCAACATTTTATGGCGTGGGGTGATAGCCTACTGTCCCAATGTGCCCGTGAAGTTCTGATAAAGTCCGTTGCTCAGGCAATTCCTCTCTATGTTATGGGAGTTTTCAAGCTGCCGTTCTCTGTTTGTGATGATCTTATGAAATTAATCCGAGACTATTGGTGGGGCGTAGAACGAGGTAAACGGAAGACACACTGGGTCAATTGGAATACGATGATGCGTTCAAAATCCCAGGGCGGTTTGGGTTTCAGAGATATGCGCTTGTTCAACCAAGCCTTATTAGCTCGTCAGGCCTGGCGACTGATCACAAGGCCTGACAGTCTATGTGCACGGGTCCTGAAAGCTCGCTACTACCCTCATGGTGAGCTTATAGACACGGTGTTTACTGGGAACCCCTCGTCCACATGGACGGCGATCTCATATGGCTTAGAGCTTTTGAAGAAAGGCCTCGTCTGGCGTGTTGGGAACGGTCAAAGTATTAGAGTCTGGCGGGATAGTTGGCTGCCAAGATCCTCGTACGGCAAGACCCTCACTCCGAGGGGCAATAGACGGATTAAACGCGTCTCTGAACTCCTAGATGAGCATGGCAATTGGAATACACAGAAGGTTCTTGATACATTTCTCCCAGTTGATGCCGAAGCAATTCTCAAAATAAAACCTTCTCGGCGTAATCAAGAGGATGTCCTAGCTTGGATGCCGGAACGCAATGGAGTTTTCTCTGTCAGTTCGGCGTATAAATTGGCTCTTAGTGAGACGTCGTCGCAATGTGATTATGGAGCCTCTAGCTATAGCCCTAATGGCGACGACCCATGCTGGAAACGAATTTGGTCTGCAACGGTTCCTCCAAAAGTGAAGACATTTGCATGGAGAGCTGCTTCTAATGCTCTAGCTACGGAAGAAAATAAACTGAGTAGGAAAATGAGAGTGACTGGAGTCTGTAAGATTTGCAACCTGGAAAAGGAGGACGTGGCACACGCTTTGTTCAAATGTCCTCATGCACACCATCTATGGAATGCAATGCGTGATTGCTGGCAGCTACCAGCAGAGAATGACCTCCATGCACCACCTAGGCTTTGGTTCCGGTCAGTCCTGCTGAATGTGCCGCCTCAGATAATTAATAATACACTATTGGTGGCCTGGCGAGTGTGGTATGCGAGGAACGAAATCACCCATGATAAACCTCTTCCTTCAGTGGAGGGTTCAAAGCGTTTCCTCTGTAGCTATACAAAGATACTTAATAATATTCAGAATACTTCGACTGATCAAGTGCTAAAAGGGAAGCAGCTACTTGTTGATCCTGGGAATGTTGCTGGAAGCACGCGGAAGAAGATTGACCCACCTGATAAACCTTGGTCGAAACCACCTTTGGGTTGGGTGAAACTCACCATAGATGGTTCATTCAGAGTGGAGGATGGTACAGCGGGTGTCGGTATGATTCTTCGGGATGCAAATGGGGGTATTATCTTCTCAGCTTGTCGTTCGCTGCAACTTTGTGCTGAAGCGTTTGAAGCTGAGTTGCTCTCATGTTTGGAGGGACTGGAGCTTGCCTTCCAGCATAGCCAATTCCCAATCATCATTGATACAGACTGTTCCCAACTGGTGGCCATTGTCAGCAATAAAGCGCGGGACCGGTCATCCTTTCTGCATATCATTTCAGAGATTAAATCACTAGCTGATAGTGGTCGAGTGTGCAACTTTGTAAAAGTAGATCGAGGGCAAGTAAGGGTTAGTCATTGTCTCGCCAACTGGGCGAGAACAGAGAATAGAACAGCGTTTTGGTTTGGCTCCGGACCTGACATTATGCTTCAGGAACTGGTCGCTGAATCTCTTGTAATCCCTGTTGCCTAATAAAGATCTGGTTTTACCCGCAAAAAAAAAAAAAAAAAATATACAGTAGATGTGTTTGAGTGATGGATGGTCACATACCCGCATCAGGTCACATCTCTTTTCTCTCTTTGGACAGTATGTTGATGGCTTTAATAATCTCTTTAGCAAACTTGTCAAAGAATTTGTTCTCTTGTCTGCCTTTCTTGGATTAGATTAATTGCATCTAGCATGTATCCACATCGTGAAAAGAAAAAAACCTTGCAAAATGCAGCACGAAACAGAGGCAATAGGATACTTCAGGCGCACGCGGGCGCACCGTTATCTTTGTCCCTGGCTACCAAAAAAAGATATGCACCCGCGCTGTCCGATGAACTGGGCATGCACCTGAACTTTCAAAGAAAAAGTTATATGTTCAGAGTCTGAAAGAAAGATGATGAAGTGATACTCTGTGTCTACAAGGAACAGGGCTCCGGTCACGGAGGAGGAGACTCGGCAAACAGAACTTTGGGCATTTTGTTGTCTCTAGCTAGTAGCGATTGTTTTAATGTGTACATACATCCATATTACACAAAGTTAAGTCAAAATTTTAAAACGGAGGGAGAACATTGCTGCAACTCTTCCATTTTTTTTCATTCCAAGTTCCCAACAGACGACGGCTGCTACTTGAGAGCTTGGTTTGCTTGAATCCCGACATACCCACGTTGGTGTGCAACTAGAAATATTTTGTTCCTTCCTTTGCCACGATGCCCAACAAAGCGGCAGCAAGTAGCCTACGAACGGCGAGCACAACGTATTTTACTTTTCATCCGTCGATGTTTATGTGCTCAGATCTTGCCAATAAAGAAAAGAAAGGCAGTTGATGCATGAAGATTTGCTTATAATTGATTCATTGACGGGATAATCAATAACAAGATCATATTTAATCTTTACGAGTGCAACGTAAGTAATACAGTACTCCCTCCATTTTTTAATATAAGACGTTTTAGAATTGTTCCGATCAGGTGAAAAATCGCACAAAAGACATGTCTACCCTCACTTGTTGCTTAAATTACAGGTAATTCCCTCCCGCAGTTGTTCAGCGTCGACAAAGAATTTGAATCGGGGCCGTCGCCATCGCTAGCAGGATCGTCGCCGTCGCATCTCAGGTCCCTCGCGCGCAAGGACCTCCAGGCGTGCGTGCTTCTTCCCCGCGTCGCCATCGCCTCCCCGCCCCACTCCTCGCCATCAGGATCCAGCTGCCCAGCTGCTCGACTGCAGGAGCACCACCAGCAGCACTGTTGGGCTGAGCACCAGCAGCACGCCAAGCACCCTTGGGCTGAGCGCCAGCAGCACGCCCGGGATCCACCAGAGGTGCTCCTCGCCCAGATTTCCTCTGGTTCATGATCTCCTCTGGAACATCAGAGGTTCTCCACACCCCTATCGCCATCTGCGGCAGGAGCAGAAGCAGCTGATCTCCTCCGGTTCCATCTCCTCTGGTATCTCCTCCGTCCTAGAACTGGACTCCATCATCCCAGGTTCCTGCATCTCCTCTGGCCAAGCAGTCGATATGATTGTCGTCGCCTCGCTGTGATCCTCCTCCAGCCCTGCAACATTTGATTCACACATCAATATGGTAGTCCTGGACCTCAACTGTATGCCACCGGTAGATGAAGAATATGAAGTAATGCAAGCAAAAGGACTCCAAGATGAACAAGGACCACATGATGAACAAGTACTCCAAGATGAACAAGAAGATGAAGTAATGCAAGAACAAGATGGAGTAATTGAAGAACATGGTGCTACAGGTAAACAAGGGATTTATCACACCAAAAGTAAAGAGGGGATAATTTAACACATGCATGTCTTAGAATTTTTTCTTCTTTCTATTACAAAAATTCGGTTATGTCACTGCAACAACAGGGGAATCCTAAACAGGAAGGAATAATAGATGCATAAAGTGAGTTCATAATATACATTAGACAAGGTTTGTTGCAAGGAATAATAGATGAAAAGGGAGAATAATTAAGAACAAAGTAAAGAGGCAGCCTAGGTAGTACAAAAATGAAGTGTGTCCTGGGGCAACCATTACTGAAAATTAACAGGAATAATGGATGGGGCAGACTGGTGTTGATTTGCTCACCCAATGCGGTGTACAAGCACTTGGAACAAAACAGCTAAGTGTCCTCAGGTCTCATGGTGATCAAATCTCCACTTAGGAGAAATATAGACATACTCCGACATTGGATCCAATGCAAGGCATCCTGTATAATAAAACTCGTTAAATACGTGCAACCTTTCTGATCTCATATTATTTGACAGATAGTCCTATTACATCTAAATGAAACTCTAACAAACACAAACTATTCATCAAAATTGCCAATCAAACATAGGGATCCTGCTTTAGTCTAGGACAAGTTATAAGGAACTTCATGGGATTATATAAGTATGAATGTCATAATGAACTGTAAAGATCATCCAGATAGCAGAGTGCATGGAGAACAAAGTCACATACCATTAACATAGTCAGTAATCCGCTCAACAGTATCTCTCACATGATCAATTGTGATCATGGGAAACCGGCATAATTTCCATTTTAGCTTTTTGGCTCCATCATGATGAACTATTCATCGCCTTGTGTCGAGGCTGGTACCAGAAATCATAGCCAAACAAGGGGTTGTGACCTGGCTTTTCCCAACTACACGTAGCAAGTAGATTGATTAACTACATTTTAAGAGGCAAAAATACTGTCCGTTTCTCAAAATAAAGCATCAATACAAAGTTTTTCAAGCACAACTTTATTCCAGCAAGCAACTTCTAATTTGTTTTTTGTTTTTTTCCTGTTGCAGGTGTGCAGCAACCAAAGTGAAAAAGAAACTCACTGAATGATCAGCAAAGATATGCAGCTTATGTGGCAATGCACACCTTGTGTATGAGCAGAGGAGGCAATTATTTTTTTTTTTAAGACAAGTAAGACATTGCAAACTTTTTCAAGGCATATATTCAAATCATCCAAAGAATATGGAAAGATGCAATGCGGCAAATTGCACAAGGTCTAGAAGTGAATGGTGCATGCAAAATTGTCAAGGTGTATTTGTTGAATTTTTATACTCCTATATGGAGTAACTACCAGATAATACTGCTATATATTGGCACACAACCAGATCGAAGAAATTTGTATGTGACAAAACTTGTATATGAAACCGCACTAGTAGAAAAAGGGTCTTCCATCCCTGTCCAGAAAGAGCATTAGTCCCCACTGTGTATTGGGCCGGGACTAGTGTAGCACTAGTCTCGGGCCGTCCCGGCTCCAACGGCTAGGAGGCCGGGGAGCCTCCAGTCCCGGGCCGTTCCTGACCTCTAGTCCCGGGCCGTGATACCACCGGGGACTAAAGGGCTCGTGCCCAGCCAGCCCTACAAGCGGGGCCTCTAGTCCCGGGTCGTATCACGGACCGGGACTAGAGGTTGATCACTATATAAATTCGTCCACTGCAGCTTTTGCAGAAACACCCCTGGATATTAGAACCCTTATAACTTTTGATCCAGGAACCCAAATTTAGCAAACTTAGACTTTTTGGAAAGCCCTTGACATATAGAATATTTTAGTACTGTTTAAATTTAAATTTGACTATTTCAAAATTTTCCAGATTCAAATGAGCATGTTTGATAAATTTTGGCATAGTTTAAATTTTAGGATTCAGAAAATTGCAAATAAAATATATTTGGAAACCTTAAGATGTGTTCTAACTGACCCTTCTGGCCAAAATATTTTTTCGACAAGTTTAGATTTAATTTAGATTTAAGTTGGCCATTTGAGTGTTATTGACATAGATTTAATTCCATCAATAATTAGAATATGTTTTCTTATACAAATTTGTTCAATATAAACCTTGGACCAGAGAGACCAGAACCTAAACCATTGGACACCTTTGAACCATTTCCATGTAGGTTTGGCCAAAACTCACACTAGTGATCCACCCATTTGATCATGCCTTAGGATTTGTTTCTATCTTTTTACCATTGATGTTGTGGCCATTTTGGATCCAAGACCAAGTCCCTAGTATGTGTCAATCACATACAAGACCAACTAGTGAACCTTAAACTCTAGTACTCTCATCTACTATCTACCTCTCAAAATTTCTTATCTTATTCTAAGATGAATAAGTCCCTAAAGTGCTAGAGGGCATTCCAAATGTTATTCTTCAACTCAACAAGGAGCACTACATGGAGGATCATTGAAGTACTTAGAGAAGTATTTAGACTTCACCACAACCAGAAGAAACTCAAGGGAGTGAAGGAAGAACTTGAAGAAAACTCACCTTGTGTAATCCTGTGCTTAAAGACCAACCACCCTTACTTCTCCCTTCTCCTCCCTCTCACTCTGTTTTCTCCCTCTCCCTCACATGCTAAACAAGTTAGTGAACTTAACTTATGTACCAAAACCATGAAGATCTACAAGGAGCAATGGAGTCACTACACTAAGGAGGAAGCTACAAGGGAGCCTGAAGATGATCTTCAAGAAGACCAACCATGTGAAGCCTTGGAGCAACCTATGCAAGTTGGTGGATATCAAGTTTATTTTTGTCCAACCATAAACCCAAATGGAAAACCTAGCCCAAGCACTTTGATCCTTTTTTAGGAATAAATTAAGTGCTAAGACAATGTCATGTGTTCCTATGGTTTAATAAGTGGTGTGATCACCCTTAGTGAACTCTTGGAACTTCCTGGACAAATATGCTTTCAATAAAGTTTGATCACTACAAACTCAATCTAGTCCATCCCAAGTGAACTCTTGGAACTTCCTCAAGTATGGAACCATTAGAGAATGAATCTTTCAAACTCAAACCATGACCAACCCATGCCCTAGTAGCTATCCCTAGACCCTCTTCACTATAATTCCTTCGGGGTGTGACCTGCTTCACCGGCATCCACTTCTCTCTAGGGAGTTTCATGACTTATAGCATGAAAGTCCCGGACTGGACAAGCCGGACGGAAACTTGTGAAGACTTAGGTTATACATTTGTCTTGTGACTTCCTAGGGCCTAGCCTAACACAACCAAGCAACTAGGTACACTTTTCTACCCCATTTTGACGCCGGTACCGGCTGTATTCGTATAAGTCTGGTTTTTCTCCAACGGGCCAGGGTTTCACCGGAGTGGGGCTTCGGAGCGTCGGATTCCGACCACAAGCTAGTGGGTGCCATACCATGTGTGTAAAAGTGTGTTATGGGTTTTGGATGGCAAAGATTGCACTCCGGGGTGTGACCTGCTTCACCGGCATCCACTTCTCTCTAGGGAGTTTACATGCACTTATAGCGTGATAGTCCCAGATTGGACAAGCCGGAGGGAAACTTGTGAAGACTTAGGTTATACCTTTGTCTTGTGACTTCCTAGGGCCTAGCCTAACACAACCAAGCAACTAGTTACACTTTGCTACCCCATTTTGACGCCGGTACCGGCTTTAGTCGTATAAGTCTGGTTTTTATTCAGCAGGGCTAGGGTTTCACCGGAGAGGGGCTCCGGAGCGTTGGGATCCCACCACAAGCTAGGGGTGCCATAACATGTGTGTAAAAATGTGTTATATGTTTTGGATTGCAAAAATTGCACTCCGGGGTGTGACCTGCTTCACCGGCATCCACTTCTCTCTAGGGAGTTTACATGCACTTATAGCGTGATAGTCCCCGATTGGACAAACCGGAGGAAAACTTGTCAAGAGGTTGGTTATGGATGATATGGATGTCATATTTGGATTTCTCTCATTTTTCTAATCGATTTAGACATATTATTTATCAAATTTCGATTTACGGATTTGCAGATATGAATTATTCAATATTAAATGGAAAAAGGCAAATAAGTTAATTATTATTTGCATTCAAGAATATTTTAATTCAAGATTATTATTAATGATTCATTTATTTTTATTTAAATAATTATTTCGATTCATAAAATAAAGGTGTGTGACATCATAGTCCATGGGTTAATAGGATTGATAGTATACTATTGTTAGGTAAGCATCTGTTGTTTGTAGGTAGCTCATAGGGAAGGAACTAAGAAGTTAAGCGTGCTAGGGCTGGAGTAGTCTGAGGATGGGTGACCTGTGGGGAAGTGTTAGTAGAAGCGAGTAATTTAGATTGAAATTAAGAATGCGTAGTGATAAATGTGTGTATAGTGCGATTAAGTGGTTAAACAATTCAAATAAAAAATTGAGAAAAACTTTTGAAATTTCTTTTGAAAAAAAAATCGAAAAGAGAGAAAATGGGTCCTACCTTTAGTCCCGGGTGGTATTAGCAACCCGAGACTGGAGGTAGCGGCCTTTAGTCCCGGTTTCGCAGTCCCGGATGCGAATCCGAGACTAAAACCCACTACCGCCCGGGACTACATGTCCTTTTTCCACTAGTGCCGTAAAACGTCTTATATTAAAAAGCGGAGGGAGTAGTATATAGCTACCATTGGTACACGTAATGTAGTGTACATAAGACGTGCAACGCAACAACCGGAAGAAATTGAAGGGATATTCTCTGGGTAGATGGCCAGACCAGCTATCGATCTAGTTTCACGCTAGCTCAACGTACTTAAGAAAGCGAAGTTGAAAATGAGCTCTGAAAAATCCCGTTCTAGCTGTGAATTATATGCCGTGGCCCACTGAAAATCATATATATCTCACGCGCACTCGGTTTTCCCAGTGTTTTCACAGCTAGCTAGCTGGTGTGTGAGTGATGGATGGTCACAGACTCGCATCTCAGATGACATCTTTTTCTCTTTTTAGACAGTGTGTTGATCGCGCTTTAGTTCCTTCAAGAAACTTGTCAAAGAATGTGTTCTCTTGTTATCCTTTAGGGTTAGGTTAATTCCATCTGCCATGTATCCACATCATGGAAAAAGAGAAGATTGCAGCATGTGAAATCCAGCACGAAACAGGGGCAGCAGGATAATTCAGGCGCATGAGGGCCCAGCTAACGATAATTCGAAGTCATCAAGACACGTCAAGAGACGCTTGAAGTCTGTCAGGAAAATGAGAAATTCCGGAGTAATAACTGTTAGTTATATTCAAACAGACAAAAACCTGGCAGATCCCTTTACGAAGGGACTATCACGTAATGTGATAGATAGTGCATCGAGTGAGATGGGGTTGAGACCCGTGAGCGTTACACCATAGTGGTAACCCAACCTATGTGATCGGAGATCTCGTGAATTAGGACATGGGAAGAACAAGCCAGTGGTTTAACAGAGGAGAGTTATTTTATAACCCTCTCCATGGGAAGATGCATAACTCTCAAATTCTGTAAGGCAGGTTGGCATATGCCTTAATGTGTTTCTGTTGGCTATTCGTAGCAAAGGTGCTATCCTACAGAGCGACATTAAAAGAACACACCTATATGCGTCCGACTGTTAAACGTCGCAGTCTATGAGATTTGGGTGATCTCTAGTAAGCTCATGAAGAGACCAGGGAGTATGACGCATATGCTCCACCCGCGGGTAGGCTACAGGCAGCCACGTACTGGTTATGACTTTGAGTAAAGTCTATTGGCACCAAACTTGCAATTCAAGGTTCGTCCATTGTTCAAGTTGCTGGTAGATGTAGCTTGAAGCTCTAGGCGGAAGTTCAACTTAACAGTCTCTGCTGAAATAGTGGTATATAAACAAGAAACGAGATTTGCCAAAATCTCTAAATGGGAATTTGATATCTGGTGGGGGATTGTTAGAGTATGGGCCCATTTATGGGCAGCCCATATAAGCAAATCTGAAATCTCAAATTGGGCCCATGTGCCTGGCAGAATTTTGGAGGTGCAATGTGGTGCTAAAGTTTAGTCCCACATTGCTAGTGGTAGGAGAGTTGCACCAACTTATATAGTGGAGTGTTGTGCTACTTGGTAAGCTTGTGAGAACAAGAGGCTCTCTCACGCGCTCCTCCTCCGCCGCCGCTCGCACGCACCGCACCGCACCGCACCGCCCGCCCGTCTCGTCACGACGCGCCGCGCCGCGGGAATCTCGCCGAGCCGAGCTTTATTTTTGCAGTCCGGGAAGAACGGTTTGGACGGACGCGTCACAGTCAGTCGGTTCGGTGCGCGACGTGGACTTGGCCCACGGTGTACGTGTTAGGGTTTCCCGAACCGCACTATATATTGCCGTGCACTGCGTGCGCCGTCACATATCGAACCAATCTAGGTTTTGTCAATCTCATGCCTTGCGCCCGCCACCGTAGTCTACTCCATCCCGTGCGCCGGCGTGCACCGGCGAACGGGACAGCAGGTCTCCGGAACCGCTCGTCCTTGTGATCCTGTACGGGAGAGGGCGAATAAGGTTTTTGGGAAGCGCTCCGCGCGACTCCTTTCAAGTTCTTCATCATGGCTCGACTTCCTGGACGATCTCCGGGTCCGCGGGCGACTCGTCTCCAACGTCGTCTTCTTCGAGCTGCTACCGTCACCGCTCAAGCTGTTGTCGTCGCTGCTCCAACGACTACTTCATCTACAATCGTTCGGTACGTTCGTCACGTTCCGATGGCTGTGTTTGTAGATGTCTGGCTGCTGTTCATGTTAATTAATACGTTTAGTATTTTCAAGTTTAACATGTTAGTAGCTGTTGCGATCATGTTTACTATTCTGGAATTAATCATGAAAATTATGCCTAATAATCCAACAGGCCCATCGTTGTCTTTGTCCCTAGCTACCAAAAATATATGCAGGCGCGCTGTCCGATGAACTGGGCATTCACGGATGCACCTGAACTTCCGAAGAAAAAGTGTGTTCATGGTCTAAAAGAAAAGAAAGATGAATGACATGATACTTTGTGTCTGGAAGGAACAGGGCTCCGGTAATGGAGGAGGAGACTCGGTAAAGAGAACCTTGCTCTTTTGTTGTCTCTAGCTAGTAGCGGCAGCGCCGGCGACACCTTTAGTCCTATACTTAACCAACATAACTTGGAAGTATATGCTTTCAAAAACTGTTACTTGAGAGCTTGGTCTGCTCGAGTCCCAGCCTATACATATCGACCTCCCTTCTAGCATCAAAAGCCGTAAACCTAGCTTGAACAACAACTCCCTGGCTTAACTTACAAAACCAAACTTAATGCAGCAGCTCGGTGATACAAATATGGCTGCAAATTTGTGCGCTAAGGAAGCTTTAGTTTCAGAGTCTGTAATAAACCATGTACTGCCCCCTGGCTTTCTGACTGAACATTGTTCAGTTGGAGAAGCTTTCGCCTGTTGAATAAAGCTGAGAGGTGTTAGTTGTCAAAAAAAAAAAAAACTCGGTGATACAAAGATTGTAAAGGGTCCGAATGACTCATTTTCCATGGTCCCTGTATTTTTTGAAATGACATAGCAATTATGTTTCAGTGTGAGAATTCAATTTAGGTCCCAAATATTATGCGATGGCGAAGCAACAATTGCAAGAACCTAGAACTCGGGTCATCCCCTTCCTCTCAGTGCCTAAGGGTGGTAATCGGGTCTGATCAAACTTGACCAAACCCATGCCTGAATCCTCTATTTGGTCCATCGATTATCCATGACCCAATCCATGGGTGTAAAATCATCCAACATCCATTGGGTTTGACATTTCTTTTTTCACACATAAGTTTGAGGGTTTTTTAAATAATCAGGAGCTTTATTGATTCACCAGCGGTGTCACAATCGGAAAGTGTCATTTACTCCTGGGCACCAGTGCTCCTACCACTTAATTTTTTTCTTTCTAAAATCGTATTTCCGAGTTTCAAAAAATTATGAAAAAATTCTGGATGTAGTTAATGGTGTAACCCAAAAACGTGTAAAATATCAATTTGAAATACTTTATATTATGGGCTCCATAAAAATGACAAAATTTGTTAAAATTTAGAGACTTAAAACAATGCGTACACAAATCTACACCTTTGTCATTTTTATATATCTCAAAATACAAAGTACTTCAAATTTATTTATTTTCACGTTTGTGGGATCTAACGTTGGCTACATTCATATTTGTTTTCATATTTTTGAATCTCATAACTATTATTTTTGTATTTTTTTAAGTTGGCAGGAGCACAGGTGCCTAGGAGCAACAGTGGTAGAGCCAAGGCCCACCAACAATTCTCTGGCTTGCTTTATGGGCAGACAGAGCTCCAACCCCCACCCCGGAGAAATAGTAAGAACTGCTTCAGAGTTCATTGTCACGGCATCTAAGAAAAAGGATCGTGTTGAGCGTCCCCCAGGGGATCAGAAGCCCGCTTTCCCAGTCGTTGGATATGTGCTTTATAACCGTCAGATCAAATACCCTGCCCCCCCGCATCGCTTCGTAAAATTAAAAAAAAAATCCCCTGGCTGGACTGCGCCTTTTCCTCCAAGGCTCGCACGGACCTCTCACATGGCTCCAATCAGACCCCACTCGCCGCCATACGAAAGACCGTCGCCAGCGAGGAAACTCCTTCGTGCTCCGACCGCCGACGGTAAGGAAAGATGAATCTGGACTCGTGCGGTGTGTGGGCCTGTTTGGGGACGCGTGTCGCACGATTGACTCTCATCTGACTGTCACGCGTCAGGAGGACACGGAGCGTGGACTCCCCGGGAATTGAGGTTTTTCCCTAAAAAAAACGTTGTCACGTACAGGTTAGGTACCATCACTACCACTACACGGGCTTTAGGCCTTTAGACGCCCAGAAGGCCATACGTGATGCGCGAAAGATGTGCAACGCGACCGGATAAAAAAAATAATCTTAACCAAACGCAACCTCTGATCCTTATCCCCATCTCACGCGCTTGTAGTAAAATACTGCGGCAAAGGAAATAAACTGAACATCAGTGATCCAATTGATTGCTTATACACACGATTGCTTCAGTTGGTGAAACTAACACGATCCCCAGGCACGCGCACCTGGACCTCTGGTCCGTTCCGGCCGGCCGGACGAGTCCAAGACAGCCAAGAGGAAAGCACAATCCGGAACTACAGAGTCCTTCCACGGTTCCGCCTAGGCAGCTGCGCGGCGGCGCATGTCCTTGGGCCGACGGCCGCTCCATGGCCGCGCCGACTGTGAACAGCGCCATGAAGCTCTAGCCAGAGGGCCATGCGCTATAGAAGGAGGCCGCGTCGCGAGCTCGTCGGTGGAGGGCGCCGCCGCACAAACAGAGGACGTGGGGAATTTTGATTATTTCTAGGGTTTGGACTCTTGTTCAGACGTTTTATATCACCGGATGGGTATTGCTAGTTGGGCCGTAGACTCAGTCGGGCCAAAAATTCAAACTGGGCCGAAATTATTTGGCCGGCTAACATATTTATCGGGCCTGAACGAAATGGCCGAATTTCGGCGGGATTTCGTTTTTTCGGGCCGAAATCCAAAACTCTGCTACAAACACCACTAGCTTGAGCACACATAGCATGCCCAAGCACCATGCACCTAAAGTTCCAAACCGTAGCTAGCAGCAAACAAAATTTGTCGCGTGTTGCTGAATTTGGAACACTACACCTAAAGTTCAGAGTACAGACGAACAAAGACAGAGCAGGCAGGTTGTCGCAGTCTCGGGCAGGTTCAAAGCCGATGGCCACGACGTCGCCTCGGCCAGGTGCCTGGGCCAGAGTCCACCACTCGAGCCAGCCTGCGCGTAGTACCGTGACGCTCCCCACGCCACTCGAGCCAGCCTGCACTAACCGCGCCACTACTTGAAGTAGTACCCAGCTGAACCCGACGAGGATGCAGCTCCCGCTGCTCGACGCAGCGTCCTACTCCTCCGGCTACCAGGAAGATGACTTTGTCGACGACGGAAAACCTCCAGGACATGATTGATGGGCTTGGATAATCGCGCACTAACAGGGACGACGACACCGCGCGTCCGGCCGTAGGAGGAAGACGACCTTGTAGGTGACGATTCTTTGCGTTCTAGCTCAAATCCTTCTGGTTTCGGACATATTCGACGACGCCGCACCAGGACATGACGCCTTGGCTTGGAGAAGCTCGGACGATGGCACCGTGCACCCGGTCGTAGGTTGAAGACGAGATCATCGCGACGGCTTCCATGCTCCTCCGGGTGTCGTGCTTGCAGCAGGCGAAGGAGGTCGACGGTGCGGTTCATCTGACGCGAAAGGCGAGCGGGATATGACCTGAAACTCCTCCGTCTCCATGGCCAGGTTGGAGGTTGAGGCAGCCGGCGAGCTGCACGGGCGGCTGGTGTAAAGAGAGAAAATATTGATGTGTGACACTACAGGTGGGCCAGTGGGCATGTAACGATTTCCACATGCATGTCCGGCACATAAGCTTCCGTCGTGGAAAGATTTTTCTCGCTTTGATTTCTCATGTTGGTGATATCCTGCTTGAACAGCAACACACTGAGGATGCTGCGATTACTCATTGTCCGGGAAGTCAAAACTTATTTGGTGGGCCCTCCGTGGGCTGCGATCCCAAGACAATTGGACGGCTAGGATAGTTGGTAGGGGGAATCGCCGCTTTGCTAGCTAGTACTACTTAATTCTAAGTCAATGTGAAACAGTAATTTGAATTGCTCTGACTGTTGTTTGCAAGCTGCTCGATCAATATCTATGAGAAACTGTTTTCTGTTTTGGATACTCTATCTTTATCTTTACCTAATAACAGAAAAATAAATCACCGGAAAACGAAGCGCGACGTACCTGTAACAGCCCCAAAATTTGAGTACCAAATTTTCACTTTTGTGTCCTCGTTTGCATCATGGCATGCATGCATCATTGCATCCCTTTAAATTGCTAAGCCACACACAAGTTATTCTTGGCAATGTTGAAAACCAATAATGCAAAGCTTGTCCCAACAATTCCACAACAAAGAAGACACGCAAAGTTGCAAAACAAAATTTCTTGGCATCTTATATTTGTCAAGGAAGTTCCAAGAGTTCAAAACCATATTTTGCAATTGCCCTAAATATTACAATTGGGCAACATTTTGAAATTGGCAAAATACCGTAAACAAACCCTATAAACAAAAGTGGTCCAAAACATTTTATTTTGTGAAACCAAAATTAGGGGAGCTCCATATAAAGGTGGGGAGGCTACCCAAATTTTGTTATATTTTTTTTCTAAATTGTTTTGGTGCCTAAATAAAATCAGGTTTTGTTGCTGGTTTTAATTTTTAAAAGAGAAAAGGACCCGTTTGTAAATAGTGGAGGACCAAACGGTGATGGAAATAATTGAGGCAGGGGGTTTTCTGGAAGATGGTCTTCTTCCTCGCGCTGTAGCGACCGAGCCGCCGAGCTCGCGTCGCACCAGGTCGCCGACCCGCCCCTGCCGCGCGACGACCACGCCGGGCCCCCTCTCTGCCGTCCACCACGAAGAGGAGCAGAGCATCCCGAGGCCCACTGCCCTGCCCTATCCCCTTGCTCCCTGCCCCTCTGCTCCCCGTCCTCTCCACGCCATGGCCGAGCCGGAGCTCGCGTTCGCCGTCAAATCCCCGCCGCTGTAGTCCACCTCGTGCATCGCCGTGAGGGGCGAAAGCTCCGCCGTGCTTCCCTCCGCCTCCTCGTGGAAGGAATCGGCCGGGGACGAAAGAAATCGCCGCCGGCGACCTCTTCTTCCTCGCAGCCGTCCGCGCGTCGCCCAGCTCCGCCACGCCCGATTCCAGCGCCGTCGATCTTCCTCCGACCACCCCGACCCCGCCACTGTGCTCGTGGTGAGCATCCCGTCCGTCGTGACCCCTCTCCCCTCTCCCTTCTCGCGTCGCATCGTCGCGCGGGTCGTCGCCGTCGCAGTACACTTCGTCGCCGTAGCACGCTCGGCATCGTGCTGAGAGAGCCCGGTTTAAATCCCGGATTTTTCCGGAGTCTAGACCGGAATAGGCAATATGCTACTGGACCGTTACGTTTCTGTCCGGTCCATACCCGGAAACGAACCGGAAATAATTCCGGGGATGATTTTCTCCCGGTACAAAACCCAGAATATTCCGGGCTGGCATCCGGATGGTAAATACTGGTTTTGGAATTGCTTTTTCTTTTCACCCATACATCTCCAATTGTATAAATTTTATAGTGTGGTTATTTAACTCATCAAAAGATCATATCCAAAAAGGAAATGTATAAAAATAATAATTTTTATCGGTGTATCCGAAAAATGCGTGTAATACACCAAAATGCACAGAAATTTGTGATTAAAGCTTTAAAATAAATATCACGCATATCTGATCACATTTAAAATACGGTGCTTCTAGTGATATTAAAATCATACGTTTAAAAAGGAGGAACTTATAAAATTAATAACTTTCCACCGGGACCTCCGAAAAATGTGTTCCTTATATCAAAATGATCAGAAAAACATGAGTGATCCAAAATCTGTATCATCATGCATCATCGATCACAATTACAATAATGTGCTCTAGTAGTAATTGTAATCACTAAGTTTAAATATGGGGTTATTCCAAATAATGCAATAAATATAACGGGGACCCCATTTAACTTGTTGGTCATGTTTAAAGCTTCTAGGGTGCATTTAAAATGTCATATCATCATCCTTGTATGCATTGCACTTTTGCCATGTGTTGATTGCTTTTCCGGTGTTGTTTGTGCATCGGTAGATCAAGGAGGTGAAGTGCCACCCCCGTCTTGTGACGATCCGTACTACCAGCCATATCAACAAGGCAAGCGTAATCCCCCCTCTGAGCATATCTTATCCTATGTTTCCGCAAATATTTTCTCCACTATAATATTGCATGCGGTTCTAAATGTCAACTTTTGTCGGATTAGAGTATCCTATAGTTGCATTATTTCCCTATGCCATTATCTGTTTCCCCTCCTATTATCCATAGGTTTGTGTTGTTGGCCGAGCTACTTATAAATGCTATGTGATGCTTAGCCATGCCTAGTTATATGCATAGCATACGATGAATATGTGTTGTTGGAAACAGGTGTGAAATGTTGAGATGATGGTGGAGAATTGTGGTGACGGATAATAAAATGCTTAAAGGTGGGGATGAGAGGCCACTGTGGTTGTGGTGTTTTGTCTCGTTCTCGCCGCCTAGGTGCGAGTTCTTTACCTCTTGAACCAAGACTGAGCGTGCAACCATGCGTGAGGCCTATGCATTTGCAGGAACCCTCATAGACTAAATAACTCGGGCGGGGCTAGCCAGGGTCCTCTAGTTCGGGCTTCCATTTGCGCGTGCGTGATGATGGTGGTATGAACTGGATGAGGATGTGGTGTTAGGAAAATAAGTGGCCGTGGGGCGGGGTGTTGTGATCCTGGCAGTCCTACCGCCACTGATGATCCTGGAAAGTCCTTAACGAGGGAGAAGTCGACACCGCTCCCACCCAGCCGGCTTTCCAAGGAAGAGAGCTAATGCGCAGGTAATGGGCCGGACGGTACGCGTGGCAAACATTTGTACACCCCTGCAGGGTTAAATCTTTTCGAAAAGCCGTGTCCGCGGTTATGGACGAACTTGGGAAGTGAAGGTAAGATCATAGAATAACTTTAACGGAATGATTAAAAACTGGGTACTAGAGGTACCACTCACAAATGCAAGGTGAGCTTCCTCGAGGGTGATTCGGGGAGGTGCCTTTGATGAACAGGTACAGTGGTTGATGTTGAGAAAGGTGATGAAAGAAAGAGTACTTCTTACCTCTTTTGAAAATACTCTGAATAGTCGATGCCTTTGAGTTATGTTTTCATAAATAAAATCAGCTTTATGCAAAACAACCATATAACTTTGAAAGCCTCATCGAGCATATATTAGCTCTAATCTTGCGAGTTCGTCGAACTCAACGTCGTTTGTTTTGTTTCAGAGGAGGACTTCACCGACCTCGAAGGTGGGTTCTTTGTGGACGTCGACGAGTAGTCTGGGGTTCCCAGGTGGCAGCTTGGGACATCCTGGAACAGCTGGCGTGTGATGTTTATCTGTAGGCCTCTTAGGCCATATTTGGATCTTGTTGTTTAGAACAACCTAATTTGCTTCCGCTTGGTGTAATGTTGGGTCTGTGACCTCTGGTTGTCATTTGCTATCTTTCTCTATTATAAGAGTTGAACTATATGATTTGTGTCGTAGAGTCTGTGATGTGCCAGTTGTTCCACAAGTCTTGATCTTCTATTATGCTTGAGTTGTGCCTGTGTTAAGGCATCAATCGGGGTGTTGCGTTGTCCGATGATTCCCAGCAACGCCTGCCAAAGGTTTTGGCCGGGGATTGGTAAACCCGTAACCTCCGGTTGTATCGCTTAACCGGTGACACACAGCATCACTGTATAACAGTCAGGTCGGGCGCCACAAGTTGGTATCAGAGCAGTACTGCCTGTAGGAAACCCTTCTACTGGTCGATGTTGAGTCTAGTGTTTGTGAAAATATTTTAACCTAAAAATGAGTTGTGAAAACCATCTTAGGATTCTTTTTACTCCTTATCTGGTTACCCTCTAATCTCGGAGCAATCTTACCTCGATTTGATTTAAAGGTTTTACTTCTCACCTGTTACTTCAAAATGATTAGAAACGGGGTGGGTTCGACCTTTAGTGTTATGTGTCACGTTGCTCCCGCTGCGTTGCAATCCCAAATCAACTCAGATGTTTCTACCGAGTTTAATCTTTGATCCTTTCTTTGGGTTTTAACCCACGGACTTGAACATAAGGTCCCGGATTGTGCAACTAGAGTGTGTTAAGTTGTGATTTCTTAACTCTCACTAGTAGCACATGATGCTGATCTTTGACCCAAGTTCTATCTTGTTGTTTTCCTTCTCGCAAAGTATTATCGTCCCTAGTCTGTGTACTTGTGTAGACGCTAATGCTATTGTTCGACCATTCGGAGAAAGATACTAACTGTGTCATTGTCAAATCTCCAGAATGGCTCGAGGAGGCCGTGGAGGCCGTGGTGGTCGCGGTAACCACAATGATGATGAGGATGATCTGCCGCCACCACCCTCGATGGCTGAGGTCTTGATGGCCATTGAGGAGAACCGTGGGCGCAATGAGCGCTTGCTTGAGCAGTTGGTGCAGCAGAATGCACGGAGGAACGAGTGCAACACTCTCACTGAGTTCCTGCGTTCCAGCCACCCACTTTGCTGATGCTAAGGAGCCACTGGAAGCTGATGATTGGCTTCGTGCTTTGGAGCGCAAGTTCTCCGCGCTCATGTCCCATTGGCGGAGCAAGTCAACTTTGCCACCTACCTCTTGGTTGGTGCTGCTGGCTGTTGGTGGGAAAGCCATGTGGCTTTGTTTCCAGCCAACCATGTCTTCACCTGGGCTGATTTCGCACTGCCTTCCGTGCGGAGTACATTCCCAGCCGATCATGGACTTGAAGAGGAGGGAGTTCCTGGATTTGCAACAGGGACGGATGGACCTCCGCACTTATGGTCGTGAGTTCAACCATCTCTCTCGTTACGCCCCAAGGGACGTGACCAATGATGCTGACAAGCAAGAGCTGTTCCGCAAGGGTCTGACTCCGCAGCTCCGCTATGAGCTATTGCCCTTCAGGTTCCAGACCTATCAGGAGCTGTTCAACCAGGCTTTCACTCTTGAGCAAGGAAGAAAGGAACTTGAAGCTTCCAAGAGGCCCGCACATGGGGACCACCAGAGTTCCTCGGGTTCTGAGAGCAAGAAGCGCAGGGTGTTTGTTCCCTACAGCGCCGTACCTCGTGCTCCCTTCATGCCGAGGGCAGCAGGATATAGGCCACCTCCTCCGCGCCCCACTACTTCGACACTTGGGGTAGGCGGAAGTGGGTACCGTCCTATGCTACCTGCTCCACCTGGACTCACTTGCTACACCTGTGGCCAGGCTGGTCACTACTCCAGGGAGTGCCCCCAGAAGGCACCTCTCGCGATAACTCCTGCACGAGCCCCTGCCACTCCAACTGGCAAGGCTGGACCTATTGTGCGTGGTCGCCTGAACCACATCTCTGCTGAAGAAGCTGAAGAGGACCCCGGCGTTCTTATGGGTGAGTTACGAATCAACAACAATCGCTACAGTTTTGTTTGATTCTGGAGCATCGCATTCATTCATATCCATAGCTTTGCAAAAGACCACAAATACCGTTTGAGAAAATGAGCATCCTTGGTGATCGCCACTCCTGGTTCCAAATGGCAAACCGATGGGGTTACTCCTGAGGTCCAGATTAAATAGGTACTCTCTCCTTCCTTATGCCTTGGTAGCTCTGAAGTCAAAGGCATTGATGTCATACTGGGCATGAACTGGCTAGCCAAATACCAGGCTAATCTCGACTGTGCTGCCAAGACCATCACCGTGACCCTCCTTCCGGTGACATTGTGAAGTATTGGTCTGCATGTCAACCTCCATCCTCGTCATACCCAACTCACCTGAGATTCTCCTTTGCTTTATGGAAGGCGAATCCCCTCCTGAAATCCAGGACATACACGTGGTGTGTGACTTCCCGGATGTGTTCCCGGAAGAATTGCCTGGCATGCCTCCTGACCGAAGTGTGGAGTTTGTCATAGAGCTACTTCCCGGTACCGCTCCAATTTCCAAGAAGCCCTACCGTATGCCGGTGGAAGAGTTGGCTCTGTTGAAAGAGCAAATTGATCAGCTGTTAGCTAAGGAGTTCATCCAGCCTAGCAGTTCACCTTGGGGTTGTCCGGTACTCTTTGTCAAGAAGAGGGATTCTACCGTGCCTCGTCTAGTCTCTGACTATCGACCGTTGAATGCGGTGACAATCAAGAACAAGTATCCTATTCCTCGCATCAATGATCTGTTGGATCAGTTAGCTGGTGCAACGGTATTCTCCAAGATGGATCTGAGGTCAGGCTACCATCAGATAAAAATCAGAAAGGAGGATATTCCAAAGACGGCATTTGTTACTCGTTATGGCTCATATGAGTATACCGTCATGTCCTTTGGTCTCACAAATGCCCCAGCTACTTTCATGAGGCTCATGAACTCCATCTTCATGGATTATCTTGACAAGTTTGTCGTCATTTACATTGATGACATCCTCATCTATTCCAAAACCAATGAAGAGCATGAGGAACATCTTCGTTTGGTTCTGACACGACTTCGAGAACACCGCCTCTATGCCAAGTTCTCCAAGTGTGAGTTTTGGTTGGATAATCTGTCTTCCTTGGTCATGTGATATCCGCTGGTGGTGTGGCTGTCATTCCCGACAAGATTCAGTCCATTTGGATTGGAAAACTCCAATGTCAGTCAAGGACATTCGAGCTTTCTCGGATTGGCGGGTTACTACCGCCGATTCATCGAAGGTTTCTCCAAGATAGCCAAGGCCCTGACTGACCTTCTCAAGAAGGATAAAAAGTTTGTATGGTCGGCCGAAGCTGAAGAGAGTTTCAAACACTGAAAGCCAAGCTCACGTCCGCTCCTGTGCTTGTCCTGCCGGACACAAGCAAGGATTTCGTCGTCTTCTGTGACGCCTCTCTACAAGGCTTGGGTTGTGTATTATGCAAGATGGCCATGTGGTGGCTATGCTTCTCGCCAACTTAAGCCGCATGAGCACAACTACCCAACTCATGATCTAGAACTTGCCGCTGTGGTCTATGCTTTGAAGCAATGGAGACCATACCTGTTTGGTAACCGTTGCGAGATCTTCTCGGATCACAAGAGTCTGAAGTACCTCTTCACCCAGCCGGATTTAAATCTCAGGCAAAGGCGTTGGTTGGAGTTAATCACGGACTATATGTGAGTCTGAACTATCAACCCGGCAAAGCAAACGTCGTGGCTGACGCGCTAAGTCGGAAGTCCTATTGCAACAATCTGATGATTGAAGAGGCCCAACCTGCCCTCTATGAAGAGTTTGCCCGTTTGAACCTGGAAATTGTTCCTCCGGCTACCTTGCAAATCTGGAGATCAAATCTACTCTTGTGGACCAGATTAAGGATGCTCAGAAGCGTGACAAGGGTATTCTGAAAATCAAGGAGAACATTGCTAGCGGGAAGGCCAAATGTTTTCTGTCAATGAATCTGGAGTTGTTTATTTTGGTGACCGCTTGGTGGTGCCAAAGAAACGAAAATTGAGGGAGTTGATCCTCCAAGAAGCTCATGAATCTCCTCTCTCTATTCATCCCGGTAGTACCAAAATGTACCAAGACCTTCGGCCGCAATTCTGGTGGACCCGTATGAAACGGGAAATTGCTAGGTATGTTGCTGAATGCGATACCTGTCGACGGGTAAAGGCTGAACATCAAAGGCCTGCCGGCACTCTTCACCCTATTGCATTCCCGAGTGGAAATGGGATGAAATTGGTATGGATTTCATTACTGGTCTGCCGAAGTCTCCAAAGGGACATGATGCCATCTGGGTCATCATTGATCGACTATCAAAAGTGGCTCACTTCCTCCCAGTTCGTGTTGACATTACAGCTGCCAAGTTGGCAGACCTGTATGCTTCCGGATTGTTGTCCTTCACGGCGTTCCCAAGAAGATAATTTCTGATCGTGGAAGCCTATTCACCTCCAAGTTTTGGACTAGTTTCCAAAATGCCATGGGAACCCGTCTTAACTTCAGCACCGCTTTCCATCCCCAAACTGATGGTCAGACCGAGAGAGTGAACCAAGTTTTGGAAGACATGCTTAGGGCATGTGTAATCTCTTTCGGTAAGGATTGGGAAAAGTATCTCCCTTTCGCGGAGTTCTCCTACAACAATAGCTATCAAGCTAGTCTGGGCATGGCTCCATTTGAGGTTCTCTATGGAAGAAAATGCCGCACTCCTCTAAATTGGTCTGAGACCGGAGAGAGGGCACTCTTTGGTCCAGATATCATCAATGAAGCTGAGGAGAAGGTTAGAATCATAAGAAAATCTGAAGATTGCTCAGTCTAGGCAGAAGAGCTACTATGACAAGCATCATCAAGAGGTTCACTATGAAATTGGTGATAAAGCTTATCTCCGCGTCTCTCCCCTTCGTGGCGTTCGCCGCTTCGGAATCAAAGGGAAATTGGCACCTCGCTATGTTGGCCCCTTCACCGTTCTGGCCAAGCGAGGAGATCTTTCTTATAAGTTGGAGTTACCGGTCATCTTTCCCAATGTGCATGATGTGTTCCATGTATCTCAACTTCGCCGGTGTTTCAAAGATCCTATCCATGGGGTCAATCATGAAGAGCTGGATCTCCAGGAAGATCTTACTTATCGCGAGCATCCTATCCGTATCCTGGATGAAGCCGAAAGAAAGACCCGGAACAAGACTACCAAGTTTCTCAAGATTCAGTGGTCGCACCATTCCGAGGAAGAAGCGACTTGGGAACGAGAGTCTAGTCTACGTGAGGAGTATCCCGACTTCTTTTCGCACTCTTAGAATCTCGGGACGAGATTCCTGTAAGGAGGGTAGAATTGTAACAGCCCCAAAATTTGAGTACCAAATTTTCACTTTTGTGTCCTCGTTTGCATCATGGCATGCATGCATCATTGCATCCCTTTAAATTGCTAAGCCACACACAAGTTATTCTTGGCAATGTTGAAAACCAATAATGCAAAGCTTGTCCCAACAATTCCACAACAAAGAAGACACGCAAAGTTGCAAAACAAAATTTCTTGGCATCTTATATTTGTCAAGGAAGTTCCAAGAGTTCAAAACCATATTTTGCAATTGCCCTAAATATTACAATTGGGCAACATTTTGAAATTGGCAAAATACCGTAAACAAACCCTATAAACAAAAGTGGTCCAAAACATTTTATTTTGTGAAACCAAAATTAGGGGAGCTCCATATAAAGGTGGGGAGGCTACCCAAATTTTGTTATATTTTTTTCTAAATTGTTTTGGTGCCTAAATAAAATCAGGTTTTGTTGCTGGTTTTAATTTTTAAAAGAGAAAAGGACCCGTTTGTAAATAGTGGAGGACCAAACGGTGATGGAAATAATTGAGGCAGGGGGTTTTCTGGAAGATGGTCTTCTTCCTCGCGCTGTAGCGACCGAGCCGCCGAGCTCGCGTCGCACCAGGTCGCCGACCCGCCCCTGCCGCGCGACGACCACGCCGGGCCCCCTCTCTGCCGTCCACCACGAAGAGGAGCAGAGCATCCCGAGGCCCACTGCCCTGCCCTATCCCCTTGCTCCCTGCCCCTCTGCTCCCCGTCCTCTCCACGCCATGGCCGAGCCGGAGCTCGCGTTCGCCGTCAAATCCCCGCCGCTGTAGTCCACCTCGTGCATCGCCGTGAGGGGCGAAAGCTCCGCCGTGCTTCCCTCCGCCTCCTCGTGGAAGGAATCGGCCGGGACGAAAGAAATCGCCGCCGGCGACCTCTTCTTCCTCGCAGCCGTCCGCGCGTCGCCCAGCTCCGCCACGCCCGATTCCAGCGCCGTCGATCTTCCTCCGACCACCCCGACCCCGCCACTGTGCTCGTGGTGAGCATCCCGTCCGTCGTGACCCCTCTCCCCTCTCCCTTCTCGCGTCGCATCGTCGCGCGGGTCGTCGCCGTCGCAGTACACTTCGTCGCCGTAGCACGCTCGGCATCGTGCTGAGAGAGCCCGGTTTAAATCCCGGATTTTTCCGGAGTCTAGACCGAATAGGCAATATGCTACTGGACCGTTACGTTTCTGTCCGGTCCATACCCGGAAACGAACCGGAAATAATTCCGGGGATGATTTTCTCCCGGTACAAAACCCAGAATATTCCGGGCTGGCATCCGGATGGTAAATACTGGTTTTGGAATTGCTTTTTCTTTTCACCCATACATCTCCAATTGTATAAATTTTATAGTGTGGTTATTTAACTCATCAAAAGATCATATCCAAAAAGGAAATGTATAAAAATAATAATTTTTATCGGTGTATCCGAAAAATGCGTGTAATACACCAAAATGCACAGAAATTTGTGATTAAAGCTTTAAAATAAATATCACGCATATCTGATCACATTTAAAATACGGTGCTTCTAGTGATATTAAAATCATACGTTTAAAAAGGAGGAACTTATAAAATTAATAACTTTCCACCGGGACCTCCGAAAAATGTGTTCCTTATATCAAAATGATCAGAAAAACATGAGTGATCCAAAATCTGTATCATCATGCATCATCGATCACAATTACAATAATGTGCTCTAGTAGTAATTGTAATCACTAAGTTTAAATATGGGGTTATTCCAAATAATGCAATAAATATAACGGGGACCCCATTTAACTTGTTGGTCATGTTTAAAGCTTCTAGGGTGCATTTAAAATGTCATATCATCATCCTTGTATGCATTGCACTTTTGCCATGTGTTGATTGCTTTTCCGGTGTTGTTTGTGCATCGGTAGATCAAGGAGGTGAAGTGCCACCCCCGTCTTGTGACGATCCGTACTACCAGCCATATCAACAAGGCAAGCGTAATCCCCCTCTGAGCATATCTTATCCTATGTTTCCGCAAATATTTTCTCCACTATAATATTGCATGCGGTTCTAAATGTCAACTTTTGTCGGATTAGAGTATCCTATTGTTGCATTATTTCCCTATGCCATTATCTGTTTCCCCTCCTATTATCCATAGGTTTGTGTTGTTGGCCGAGCTACTTATAAATGCTATGTGATGCTTAGCCATGCCTAGTTATATGCATAGCAATACGATGAATATATGTGTTGTTGGAAACAGGTGTGAAATGTTGAGATGATGGTGGAGAATTGTGGTGACGGATAATAAAATGCTTAAAGGTGGGGATGAGAGGCCACTGTGGTTGTGGTGTTTTGTCTCGTTCTCGCCGCCTAGGTGCGAGTTCTTTACCTCTTGAACCAAGACTGAGCGTGCAACCATGCGTGAGGCCTATGCATTTGCAGGAACCCTCATAGACTAAATAACTCGGGCGGGGCTAGCCAGGGTCCTCTAGTTCGGGCTTCCATTTGCGCGTGCGTGATGATGGTGGTATGAACTGGGATGAGGATTGTGGTGTTAGGAAAATAAGTGGCCGTGGGGCGGGGTGTTGTGATCCTGGCAGTCCTACCGCCACTGATGATCCTGGAAAGTCCTTAACGAGGGAGAAGTCGACACCGCTCCCACCCAGCCGGCTTTCCAAGGAAGAGAGCTAATGCGCAGGTAATGGGCCGGACGGTACGCGTGGCAAACATTTGTACACCCCTGCAGGGTTAAATCTTTTCGAAAAGCCGTGTCCGCGGTTATGGACGAACTTGGGAAGTGAAGGTAAGATCATAGAATAACTTTAACGGAATGATTAAAAACTGGGTACTAGAGGTACCACTCACAAATGCAAGGTGAGCTTCCTCGAGGGTGATTCGGGGAGGTGCCTTTGATGAACAGGTACAGTGGTTGATGTTGAGAAAGGTGATGAAAGAAAGAGTACTTCTTACCTCTTTTGAAAAATACTCTGAATAGTCGATGCCTTTGAGTTATGTTTTCATAAATAAAATCAGCTTTATGCAAAACAACCATATAACTTTGAAAGCCTCATCGAGCATATATTAGCTCCTAATCTTGCGAGTTCGTCGAACTCAACGTCGTTTGTTTTGTTTCAGAGGAGGACTTCACCGACCTCGAAGGTGGGTTCTTTGTGGACGTCGACGAGTAGTCTGGGGTTCCCAGGTGGCAGCTTGGGACATCCTGGAACGGCTGGCGTTGTGATGTTTATCTGTAGGCCTCTTAGGCCATATTTGGATCTTGTTGTTTATAACAACTTAATTTGCTTCCGCTTGGTGTAATGTTGGGTCAGTGACCTCTGGTTGTCATTTGCTATCTTTCTCTATTATAAGAGTTGAACTATATGATTTTTGTGTCGTAGAGTCTGTGATGTGCCAGTTGTTCCACAAGTCTTGATCTTACCATTATGCTTTGATAGTTGTGCCTGTGTTAAGGCATCAATCGGGTGTTGCGTTGTCTGGAGTGAGGTGTACCCAGCAACGCCTGCCAAAGGTTTTGGCCGGGGATTGGTAAACCCGTAACCTCCGGTTGTATCGCTTAACCGGTGACACACAGCATCACTGTATAACAGTCAGGTCGGGGCGCCACAGTACCAAACCAAAACCATGGAAGCGAAAATATCTACGTCGTTTGGTTCGCACGTCAAAAACGTTTGTCACCTCGTCGCGCGCTTGTAACAGCACAATAATTAGTCAAGGTGGTACTAAAATAGGATATCATAAGAGACTTTTGGTGGGGGACGAATTTGATCGCAGAAAAGTTCACTGGATGTCCTGGGATAAAATGACCAGACCTAAATGCCATGCTGGAATTGGATTTCGGGACCGCAGAGTTTTCAACCAGGCCCTTCTGGCTAGACAAGCTTGGAGACTTCTGGAATTCTCTGAGAGTTTATGTGCTAGACTCCTAAAAGCAAAGTACTACCCAGCTGGTCACCTCATTGACACGGCCTTTAGTCAAAATATGTCGCCTGTTGGCAAGGAATTGCTTATGGTCTGCAACTGCTTAAGAAGGGATTAATTTGGAGGATAATCTCAGGCTCCAAGATTCAAATCTGGCGCGACAATTGGATACCGAGAGGAAACCTAAAAATCTTTGGAAGAGCAAGTAAAAGAAGAACTCGCTGGGTGTCTGATCTCATCAACCAAGATTCCAAGGCATGGAAAGAAGAGGAGGTCAGATCTCTATTCTTCCCTCTTGATGCGGAGATGGTCCTTCAAATTAATCTTCCAAAAATAGATGGAGAAGACTTCCTAGCTTGGCACTACGAAGAGAATGGTAAATTCTCTGTCAGAAGCGCTTACAAACTAGGCATGGAAATTCAAAACAAGAGCAACCAAGAATCCACTAGTAGCAACCCAGGGGTGATAGAGATTTATGTAAGCTCATTTGGAACTCACGGGTCCCTCCAAAATTCAAAGTCTTTGCTTGGAAACTCGCCACCAACACTCTAGGTGTGCAAATACACCGGTGTAGGAGAAATATGGATGTCTCACCCACCTGTCAGATCTGCGGAGCCGAACCAGAATCCGCTCATCACGCCATCACTAGTAGGAAAAAGGTCTTTTGTGGCACACCATTTTAGCTTTCTATGGCGCATGGTGGGTGCGCCACAGAAGTCTCGCCACTAAATTATTTTTCGGTGGCGCACCCCAGCCGTGCGCCACAGAAATACCTAGATTCTGTGGCGCGCCCACCACCATGCGCCACAGAAATACCCATATCTGGATCTAGATCTAGCCACCGCCGAAATTTCATCGGAGCTCGTCGAAGGCTGTGTTGCCCGTGGCCATGGCCGTAGGTGGCTTGGCCGGAGGTGGGTGGAGGAGGGGGTCGCCGGAGGTGGGTGGGTGGAGGATGGGGGTCGCCGGAGATGGTGGAGGAGGAGAAGGATGTCCCCGGAGGAGGTCACCGGAGATGGTGGAGGAGGAGAAGGATGTCCCCGGAGGAGGTCGCCGGGGTGGAGGAGGAGGTCACCGGAGGTCGCCGGAGGACGTCGCCGGGGTGGAGGAGGAGGTTGCCGGAGGTGGAGGAAGAGGTCGCCGGAGGTGGAGGTGGAGGAGGAGGTTGCCGGGGTGGTGGAGGAGGAGGACGAGAGAAGAAGTGGAGGAGAGGAGAGGAGAAGGAGGAGAGATGAGAAGGGAGAGGAGAAGTGGAGAAGTTGAGGAGAGAAGGAGAGGAGAGGAGAATTGGAGAAGAAGTGGAGGAGAAGTGGAGGAGAGAAGGAGAGAAGAGAGGGAGAAGAAGGGCTTGGGCATGATTCAAATTTCGAATCCCGCCCAACAATTATTTGGCGCATCCCTAGTCATGCGCCACAGAATTGTCTCCTCCAATTTTTTTTTTGATTTTGTAGAAAAAATCTTCTTTTCGAAATAACTTTTTACTCTTTTGGAATTTCCCGAATTTGAGAAAAGTTCACCGGGTAATCCTTGGTGAAATCGAGCTCCTTTTTTTCTCACGATTTTTTTGACATATTAAACGCATTATTTCGACGTCGTATGCAAAAGTTATGCCCGTTCTACTTTTTTTTCAGTTTTTTGCTAAAAAGGTCAAAATTCATATTTCAAAATTTCTATACCAACTAGACACTAAAACCTAACTATATATCAAGGATTTTATTTATTGAATTTTTATCATTTTCTTTTCTTGTTTGCAAAACTGAAAAGGCGATCCACGGTGTGGGTGGGATCTGAGTTCTCAAAATTCTATGGCGCATGGGTAGAGTGCGCCACAGAAAGTACCATTTATGTGGCGCATGTGACCTGATGCGCCACAGAAATAGCTCTTTTCTATGGCGCATGTGGTATATGCGCCACAGCAATGCACATGCGCCATAGAAAAGAGCTATTTCTGTGGCGCATCAGGTCACATGCGCCACAGAAATGGTACTTTCTGTGGCGCACTCTACCCATGCGCCACATAAATGTCCCTTTGTGTGTTGCATGTGGCTTTCGTGCGCCACAGAATTTCGAAATTCTATGGCGCATGCAAAACTATACGCCACGAAATATTTTCTGTGGCGCACGGCTATTTGGTGCGCCACAGAATGTGTTTCACAGAAAGTTTGCTTCCTACTAGTGCATGGTGAACTGTACCAAGGCAAAAGGTCTAAGACAAAATCTAAAAGAACACTGGGACCTTCCTTCTGATGAAAAACTGTCTTACACTGGCACTGACTAGGCTCTTATCCTGCTGAACAATTGCAGCGAAGCTACAAGGACAAACCTGTTGTTCCTCTAGTGGAGATGCTGGCATCTTCGAAACAACGCCAGCTTCGGTGATGGAACATGCGGAATTGGCCAATCTGCTACATTCCTTCGTAGCTACCTATCCTCTTTCAAGCAAAAACTGTTGATTACTGAGAACAAGAACGACAAAGGAAAGAAACCCCTAGATGATTGGGGAGATGGAAATCCGATTGGTACAAAGAAATCTAAAGACACTTGGAGAAAGCATGATGTAGCCTGGACTAAGCTAAACGTGGATGCTAGCTTCAACACAGAGGAAAACAATGGGTCTTGGGGAGCTATCCTTCGAGATGAAAAAGGAGATGTTTTGATCTCCAGCTGGGGAAGAATTGATAGATGCCCTTTGGCTAAGATTGCGGAAGCTCTGGCCTGCAAAGATGGCATTAAGGCAGTTATCCCCAATGCCACCATGCCGGTTCTTTTGGAGTCGGACTGCGCTTCGGTCGTGGCTGAACTGAAGTCAATTGACAGTACAAAGTCTGACATCTCCACCATCGTTGCTGAAGTGAAGCTGCTCATGCATTCTTTACCTGGTTGGTCCGTCTCAAAAACACCAAGATTAACTAACCAAGTGGCGCATTATTTGGCTAAGTATAGTCGCAGCTCCAATTCTGATGGGCTTTTACACGGTCTGGTTCCACCAACTGTGGAGAAATTCTGTTTATCTGATTGTATTGATCCCTGTAACCCGAAAGATTTATTTTGAGTAATATAAGTGAAAATTCAAAAAAAAAAACAGGATATCTACATCGTCGTTCGTTGCCTATGTCGATTTTTTTTTGTTTTTGAGGGGATGTGTATCGTTTTGGTACCTGCGGTTCAGGTCATCTTCCGCCCAAAGGCAGCCCAACACAAGCCCAGCACATCAGATGGTGCAGTTAAACCACGATTGATCGATCATAGCAACGCACGACGCACAGACCAGATTCGAACAAGACTCCACCATATGCAAACCACGTTTGAACCGGACCAGTCGTCGTCGGCGCCATCTGCATCTTCATCGTCGCCTTCGTCTAAGAATTGACGGGTCCTCACCTCCTCTAGGTGCCGCTGGCACTAGGAGGGGTGGAGACCTCGGACCGTCGCAGGGCGCTACACAAAGGTTCTTAATGTTAGAGGTTGGGTTTGGTTGTTATCTTCTTCGTCAATGGAGATGGCATCGTCTGCAATAAGTGATCTTCCGCACTTCGTTCGTCGGCGAGATCTCCTTCCCGATGTCAATTGTGGCTTTGAAAGATTAAGTTTGTCTAGGTATGGTTCTTCAGATCTTGCTTTGCCAGATCAATCTTGGATTGTTTCTCATGATTGCCGCGGGGAGGTTTGTCATCGTATTATCTATCCCGGATACTACGTCTTCGGCAATGGTGAGCCGTTCTCTCGGCTCCCAACGACGTCGACAAAGTGGTTCGGTTATTTGTCCCTGAAATATCAGTGGTGGTGCTCTTGCCGATGTTGCTTGATTAATTTAATGGCTGCATGCGTGCACAAAGCTTTGGCATTGCGGCTCAAAATTAAAAGGGGAGAACCTTCGTTGGTATTCACATGTCTGTGGTTTGATGTTTTCGGCGTTGTTCTACGGCTGCTTTCAGAAAAGTATAAGATTGTGTCATGAAAGAAGAAAGGGGTTGAAGATCTCATAGATTTGCTCGTCTCTTCTTTTAGTTTTGTTTTTGTAATCAATATAATCGTGTACTCTTTGTTGGATTAATATATATGGAAAAATTCAAAAAAAAATACTAAAAGGAGAGAACAAAGCAAGTTTCCTGCTATTGGCCAGAAATTTAACGGATCCGACGAATACGCCGATTATGTGCCACCAAACAAATTTAGCTGGTCCTTAAATTGTTTTTTCTCTCGCGTTGTAATGGACGGGCAAGTTTTGCTATTTAACAATTATATCGTGAACTACTCGGTATTTCTAGCAATTTAATTGTTTTAATTATTTGCACTTTTTCCATGGAAAAGCAAGTGCTACACATATGTTTGTGCAAGTTAACGAATACAGATATACCATATTATTCAGGTTTATTATGCGTAAAGAGATATTTCAGAATTTTCATACATCATGCTATGTATCCGGCAGCCATCACGAATTTCTCCCGGAAGTCTGCTTTTCTAGAAGAAGGAACTCAAGAAACAAACAAAATCGCCATGTTCCGGCGGAGATACATTGTTCATCAACGCATTATTTTATTCGGATAACACTTGTCGCGACCACTCAAGTAAGGCACACCGTTATTTTTGCGTTCCTTCATGCAAGTAATTCCATCGCCGACAAAGGTGGGCAATTTTTCAAACACTCATTCTGGGTAGGAAAGCACAGTGTGCCTGATCTACTAAGGCAGCAGATGCAGTTGTCATTGATCCAGGGTTCACCTTTAGTCTTACAATTCCTAGGAAGACACATCTGTAAGTGTAATTTGCTCTCATCTATTGAAGATGCCACCCTAGTTGCACGGGCATCACCGTCTTGATATTTGCTTCTTGCATCGGGCCGACCTGTTACATAAGCAAGATTACTACTCCCTCCGTCCTAAAATAAGTGTCTCAAACTTGTACAAAAATGAATGTAGCTATACATGTTTCATGTCTAGATACATCCACTTTTTGGCAAATTCAAGACAATTATTTTTGGACGGAGGGAGTATTAGATATTATGTAGCTCTCGAAGGGAACATTTTTTTCAAAACTATGATGAACTAGCTGCACAAATATTAACAATACTATAGCGATGATATGCTTAAATACCTTGTCCGGCTAAAACATCGCACCCGATGAACAAAAGAGAAATCAAGCACACCACGATGTTCTTCTTCATGACGGATCTAATTTGGGCAGTATGCGCAAAAATGTTTCTCTGATGAAACTATAGCAGATCGAGGACGCAATGGAGGCAATGACCATGACCCCCTAGGACCATTATATATGCCTACGTATATGATTGCGAGAAGTTTTGCAAATCACACCATTATAGTACTCCTCGCAAGTAATGGAATGCATACTATCAACTGAATTAATCAGCGGGATTTATTACCATACATGCATCGGGGTGGGATATTTCAATTAAATGCGCGCAATCAATGAAAAAACAAAAAGTGTATCCGATCATGGTATCAGCACATGATGGATGGTCTATTCTTGGCTGGTACGTATAGCCGCTGCTGAGGTGAAATAGCGCCGTTTGGTCAAAATAGCATCGATTTTCTCCCAGTCGCTCCCCAGGAGACCAAATAGGGAAGTTTCGGCGGAAACTAGCGCCGGCGCACCCAGGCGGAACCCAGCCCATCGGGTTAGGCCTGGGGGGGCTGACGGAAGGAAAATCACGCGTGGGCAGCGCCGACTCGCCTTTTCCTCTGTCCACCTCGTCGTCGCCATGTCGCCACCGGTACCACCCCTCCTTCCTCCGCCGCACCCAAGCAGCTAGGAAGACCGTCGTCTAGCCCCTCCATGCCGTCGGCGCCGCCCACTCCCCTCCGCCGTGATCTAGCCTCCAGTTCGATTCTCGGGGCGAAACGAGGGGTACTGCATCCTCTACTTCGACTACTTCGCCGATAATCCCCTGCAGGACGAGGTCGTGTTTCGGCGCCGTTTCAGGATGAACCGCAAGCTCTTACTCAACATCATGCATGTCATCCGGGAGTTTGACACCAACTTCAAATTGAAGAAGGACTGCACCGGTGTGGTAGGTTTTACCTCAATTCAGAAGTGCACGATGGCCATGAGTTTGCTTGCATATGGTGCTCCCGCTGATGCGCAGGATGATTATCTGCGCATGTCCGAGTCCACAACCATTGAGTGCTTGAACAGGTTCTGCCGGGCAGTGGTTGCAGTGTTTGGGCTAAGCTACTTGCGATCACCCAATGCGGAAGACACTGCTCGGATCCTAGCTTGCAATGAAGCAAGAGGCTTTCCTGAAATGCTTGGAAGCATCGACTGTATGCATTGTGCATGGAAGAACTGTCCATTTGAATGGCAGGCGATGTACAAAGGCCACAAAGGAGAGTGGAGTGTGATTCTCGAGGCCGTGGCTACACATGATCTATGTACTTGGCATTCCTTCTTTGGTATGGCAGGAACTCACAACGACATCAATGTGTTGCAGTTCTCGAATGTCTTCGCTAAGCTTGTTGAAGGTCATGCCCCCAGTGAATTACGAGATCAATGGGCACCAGTACACAAAGGGCTACTACCTTGCAGATGGCATCTACCCGAAGTGGTCAACATTTGTGAAGAGCATCTCCAACCATGTGCCAGGAAGCGCGAAAGCTTGGTTTTCCAAGTGCCAGGAGGGTTGCAGGAAGGATGTTGAGCGGGCATTTGGTGCGCTGCAGTCTCGATTCGCTGTTGTCCGGTACCTGATGGCTCCCAAGTGCAGGAGATCAATTGTAGTACCTTTCAATTAGAAAAGGTTGTCGAACCCACGAGGAGCTGAAGGTATTGGTTAGTAAGATTGATAAATAAAACAATAAAAGATGCAGGTGTTTTTGGTATTTTCAGTTGTATAATTGCAAGCAGATAACAGATAGTAGCAAGTGAAATCTCTCAAAGAGAGAAAGCCCAATCCTCTTATGTGGCAAGAGGACAAGCTCAAGTGATGTGTCACTTATATGTGGCAAACGTTCCCGAGGGCGGCATCGATGATGCTAGGCATAGAGATTTATTAAACAACACGTTGAATATCTTGTCAAGTTTTAATCCTCTTTGGACGGAGCCATAATTAGGTATAGCTAAATAAATAAACTACAACCCCTTATGATGGATCATGTGGCCAAGCAAATGACTGCACAAGAATTATTAAGACCTAAAGTCCCACCATAGCATTACACTCTAAGGTCCCCGATACTAATACCCTCATAATATAACTTCATGACTCGGTCTCAGGTTTACGTGTCCTCCCAAGTCTCCATCAATTCATTACACTACGGTGTTCTCCTATGAGCCCATATAGGTGAAGTGTTGTGCAGTCGACGTTCGCACAACACTATCATAGAATCACATAAAAGATAAACTCTTGACAAAATACCAACACATGTCATATATAAATCAATGCCAATTCATCCTATGCCCTTAGGAACATACGGGAACTACTCACAACGTGCGAACATGATCATAATCAGTGGCATAAGTGGTACAACACAATCTGAAATTATAACTTCACCACCAAATAATGACAAGTACTCAATCACAAACATGAATAGTAGCACAAGACAAGTATCTAGGGTATAGCAACTCTCAAACTGCGAGGGGAACGGAGTGGATCACGTGATGATGATGGTGATGGTGCTGGTCTTGATGGGGGTGATGATGTAGAGGCCTCCTCCCACGCCAAGGAGGAGAGGTGATGACGATGATTTCCCCCTTCTCCGGAGCTCCGGAGCAGCAGGATCTGACCCCCCTCGGAAGGGATCAGGAGTTTCGCCGCCGCCGCGACCTCGGATGGACTTGGAAAAATTAGCGCGTTACTTTTCGGGCAAGACGAAGGCGTTGCTAAAAAGCCCCAGGCGAGGAGGTGCCCGAGGCACCTTTTGGTGGGTCCCACGTGGCCAGGTACATGGGCCGCGTGGGCCACCCCCATTTGGCCCTCGTGGCTCTCCTCTCTTCGGTCTTCTTCCCTCTGCCTTTCTCCCGATGAAAAACTGACGCAGTATTTTTCCTTTTATTATTTGAGGTCCTGTAGCTCCTGAAACATTAAAGACAAGAAAAAGGAGGTTTTCTGCCTCCCAGAAATTAAATACCAAAAATAGGGACTTTGTATGAAAGTCCCCAAATCACCTAAAACATGTAGAAACAATCATATAATCATGCAAATAACATTCTAGTATGATACTAAAAGTTATATAAATGATGATATAAAATGCACGTATCAACTCCCCCAAGCTTAAACCTTTACTCGTCCTCGAGTAAGTAAGGACATAGATCATTACATGCATCAATGGACTTATGGTTGATAAATAAATACGGGCATTGTATCATCATCATATTCAATTGCAAGATAAGATTAATGATCTAAAACTCATACTTATGAGGGCAACATAAGTAGAACTCTAGCAATCACCCCTTACTTTTGAAAGCAAATAACCATTGTATGTTGGACAATCGAATCATATTGTTTTTCACATGCTTTTGCTCTCATGGCAAGCATTATAATCTTTTATACTTTGCTGAAATTCAAAGACAAGATAAACTCTCATTGGATAACAAGTTCAAAAGAAGACAAATGAAAAGACAGATAGATATAAAAATTGTTATCACTCTTGCTTGACTAGTAACTAGTGCAAACTTAGTCATAGATATCTCAATCAAGTTCCCATGCTCTACACAACCCTTTTCTTACACTTTCCATGGCTAGCTGAAATTTCAGGTGCCTTCCTTTCATTCACATTCAAGAGCATAAGTATTGAAATATCCATGATCATTAATTTGCTCAAAAGATACTAGGTTGTAACAAGAGTGTTTTATATCCTTTTCATTAAGTCTTCTCAACTTCTTATCCTACAAGACTATATCTTAACCTCAAACTATTAATTCACAAGTCTTTTTACTTCTTCTATTGAGATAATTCTATAATTGTCCAACATACTCAAGTTAATTAATTTCAAGGCAAGATGTGATTGAAATTCTAAATATGCCACGCTCATTTGCATGAGTGTTACCCATCAATCTCCAAACAAGAGAATTATGGATGACACCATACTTTAATATTCATTGATAAACCATAGGATAGGGATACATGATAATGCTCCATGAGCTCACACACGCCTAAGAGATATTGATAACTAAACGATAAAAGCAAAACACACCATGACTAGATAGATATGATAAACTAGTGGAGATAAAGACTAGGTGGAACTCCCCCAAGCTTGACGTTTTGCTAGAACTTCCTCTCTTCTGCACCTCCTCCTCTTTGTCAGGCTTGTAGTCTTCATCATCAGAGTAGTCCTTCCTCTTCCTATTCCTCCTCCACATGGACGTGGGGCTGAGCCCGTCGAGTTCATCATCATCGTCGTCCATGGAGGAGCATTGGTAGGAGCCTCCCGAAGACATGGCTAAAAACCTGACAGGCAGAAACAGCAAAAGAAAGAATCGCTCGAGAACGCTCGGTGCGAGATTAGATCGCAGAGAGGGGTATATATTGAGGTTTTTGGGTCAAGACGAAGCGTCGGGATCGAAAACGAGACGAAAAAGGACTCCGAGGTGGAAAAGGGATAGCCCCACGCGGCCAGGTACATGGGCCGCGTGGGCCCCTCTCTTTTCTCCCTCGGGTCTCCGTTTCGTCCAGTTTTCTTGTCCCATACGATGATTTCCATAAAAATTGACCTCCGTAAAATTTTATGCAATTCCGAGAAACTTTCCAACACAAAAGTTACCTTCTATTGATTTAGGGTTTCTGGAACTGCACGGTTTCTCTCAATTACCTCTTCCGGTGTTTGTAAATTCAACTCCTCCACCCTTCCGATGAAGCTCTTTCCTGCAATATAAGGTTTAAGGCGTTGTCCATTGACTACATGAGGTTTACCTTTCATGTCACCGTGAAGACGGATAGCTCCTGAACGGTACACCTCCTGTATCACTAATGGTCCCTGCCACTTTGAAGCTAGCTTCCCTGCAGAAAACTTGAAACGAGAGTTGTACAATAAAACTTGATCACCTACTTTGAATTCCTTTTTCTTAATTTTCTTGTCATGCCAAATCTTAACTTTTTCTTTAAACATCCTGGCACTTTCATAAGCTTCATTTCTCCATTCGTCAAGTAGGTTTAGGTCAAGAATTCTCTTTTCTCCCGCAGTTTTAAAATCAAAGTTCAGTTGTTTAATAGCCCATCTAGCTTTATGTTCTAGTTCAACAGGTAAGTGACAAGCTTTTCCATAAACCATTTTATAAGGAGACATTCCCATAGGATTTTTAAAAGCAGTTCTATAAGCCCACAAAGCATCATTAATCTTAATTGGCCAATCAGATCTAGACTTATTCACTGTCTTTTCCAAAATGAGTTTAATTTCCCTATTGCTTAATTCAACTTGCCCACTTGTTTGAGGATGATAAGGAGATGCAATTCTATGGTTAACATCATATTTTGCCAAAGTTTTTCTAAGAACACCATGCAAGAAATGAGAACCACCATCAGTAATTAAGAACCTAGGAACACCAAACCTGGGGAAAATGATGTCCTTGAGCATCTTCATTGCTGTGGCATGATCTGCACTTTTGGTTGGAATTGCTTCCACCCACTTTGTAACATAGTCAACTGCAACCAAAATGTGAGTATGCTTTGTCTTTGATTCTGGGAAAGGACCCATAAAGTCAAAACCCCACACATCAAATGGTTCAAGTGGCAATGAATAATTCATAGGCATTTCATTCCTCCTACCAATGTTTCCTACTCTTTGACATTTATCACAAGATTTAACATATTCAGCACAGTCCTTAAATAAAGTAGGCCAATAGAAACCAGATTGTAATACCTTTGCTCCTGTGCGATCTCCTGCATGATGCCCTCCATAGGGACTGTCATGACAATCTCTTATAATAGCCTGTTGTTCATGCTCAGGTACACAACGTCTAATAATACCATCCACACTTTTCTTATAGAGGAAAGGATCATCCCAAAAATAATGTCTAAGATCATAAAAGAATTTCTTTCTTTGTTGAGAAGTGAAGTGTGGAGGCAAAACTTTACCAACAATAAAATTTGCATAGTTGGCAAACCAAGGAGATGCAACTTTAGCACTAGAAACATTAACAATTGCAAGTTGTTCATTAACAAAGCTATCATTAATAGGAATAGGATCATCAGGTATGCTTTCCATCCTAGAGAGATGATCAGCAACTTGATTATCCTCCCCTTTCCTATCAACAATGTGTAAATCAAATTCTTGCAATAGAAGTACCCATCTTATTAGTCTAGGCTTAGCATCTTTCTTATTCATCAAGTATTTAATAGCAGAATGATCAGTATGTATTGTGACTTTTGAATCAGTAATATAAGGTCTAAACTTGTCACAAGCAAACAGTACTGCTAAAAATTCTTTCTCAGTTGTAGCATAATTCTTTTGAGCAGCATCAAGTGTTCTACTAGCATAATAAATAACATTCAGTTTCTTATCAACACGTTGGCCCAAAACAGCCCCAACTGCATAATCACTAGCATCACACATAATTTCAAAAGGCAAGTTCCAATCAGGAGGTTGAATAATGGGAGCAGTGATTAAAGCATTCTTCAAAATATTAAAGGACTCAATGCAATCATCATTAAAAGAGAAAGGAACATCCTTTTGCAGAAGATTGGTTAGAGGTTTTGATATTTTGGAGAAATCCTTAATGAACCTACGGTAAAAACCTGCATGCCCAAGAAAACTTCTTATACCTTTGAGGTCCCTTGGATATGGTAGTTTTTCAATAGCTTCAATCTTTGCTGGATCAACTTCTATTCCTTCTCCAGAAATCTTATGCCCAAGAACTATACCCTCAGTAACCATGAAGTGACACTTCTCCCAATTAAGAACCAAGTGTTGGTCTTCACAACGCTGTAAAACTTTGTTAAGGTTGAACAAGCAATTATCGAAGGAAGTACCATACACAGAAAAATCATCCATAAAAACCTCCATTATCTTTTCAATATAATCAGCAAATATAGCATTCATGCATCTTTGAAAAGTAGCAGGAGCATTACATAAACCGAATGGCATTCTCCTGTAAGCAAAAGTACCATATGGGCAAGTAAAAGTGGTCTTTTCTTGATCATCCTTATGGACAGGAATTTGCGAGAAACCTGAATAACCATCTAGATAGCAAAAGTGAGAGTGTTTAGACAACCTTTCTAGCATTTGATCAATAAATGGCAATGGATAATGATCTTTTCGAGTTGCTTTATTCAATTTTCTGAAATCAATAACCATCCTATAACCAACTACAGTACGTTGAGCCACAAGTTCATCCTTTTCATTTGGAACAACAGTCATTCCACCCTTTTTAGGAACACAATGAACAGGACTAACCCACTTACTGTCAGCTATAGGATAAATGATACCAGCTTCAATAAGTCTTATTACCTCTTTCTTACCACTTCTTTCATTTTTGGATGGAGGCGGCGTTGAAAATCAACAACAGGTTTTGCATCTTCCTCCAGATTAATTTTATGCATACATAGAGCGGGGCTTATACCTTTAAGATCATCAAGAGAGTATCCAATGGCTGGTCGGTGAGCTTTTAGCACATCAAGTAATTTCTCTTCCTCTTCAGCTGAAAGGTTAGCACTAATAATGACAGGATATATGCTCTTCTCATCCAAATATGCATATTTCAGATTTGCAGGCAAAGGTTTCAATTCAAAACTAGGATCCCCTTTAGGTGGTGGTAGCACTCCTAAATTATCAGGTGGGATATGCAATTGTAATTGTGGTGGTTGTTGCCATAATATTTGTTCCAAAGCCTCTTTTTCCTCATCATTAAATGGTTCATCTTGATTAAGCATATAACGTTCTACAACATCAGTTGAAGCTACAGCTATATGAGCAAGAGTTTCAATTAAATTATTAGGAATTGGCTCTTTCTCAACATGTTTATCAGCAAATTTGGAAAAGTTAAATTCAAGTTTCTCACCAGCACATTTAATAAACACTTTCTCTTTAGGCAAATTAATTTCAGCACCAACAGTATGTAAGAAAGGTCTACCAAAAATGATAGGACAAAATGAATCTTGAGGACAACCAAGCACAATAAAATCAGCAGGGTATTTTATTTTGCCAATCAATACTTCAACATCTCTAACAATTCCAAATGGACTAATATAATCTTTATTAGCAAGTTGAATTGTCATACCTGTCTCTTCCATAACAATGGGATCAATATCAGGCTTGATCTCAAGATAAAGAGAATATGGAATGACACTAATACTTGCTCCAATATCACATAGACCATGATAACTTGAAGTCCCAATAGAGCATGATATAACAGGTTTCCCAACTTTGGCCGAATTACCTTTGATGACTTTGGTAGCATCTTCACATAGATAAACATCCACTGGGTCTTCTTCATTTAGTTGCTTGATAACAGAAATTTGAGTGTTGACTTCCACCTGTTCATAAGGCTGAGAACATCTTTTGTTACTCTTGTTAGTAACAGCTTTAAGTAAATTCTCCTTAACTTGGTTTGGAAATGGAGGTGGTTCAACATACTCCTCAATTGTCACAGATGACATTGGTTCAACCTGTTTAATAACTTTAGGAACAACAATAGATTGTTTAACAGGTTCAACATAAACTTCAAATCCACTTTTTGGAACACAGATATGATCAGCAAAACCTTTAGCTATTTCAATTATAACATAAGGATCAAGACCAAAAGTATCACTCAGATTTTTAAACAGAATAGAAGTAGAGAAATTCTCTACACATGAATATTCATAATCAAAATATGGCTCATTACCTTTATCAAGATCCCAGTGGCTAGTATTTTCAGAAATAGTCTCCAATAAATTCCATGCTTCTTCTTCAGTGTTATTAGTAAAACTTCCACCAGATGAATTATCCAGAATCTCCTTGTGCTTCATAGGTAGTCTCACATAAAAGTTTATCAATATAAGTTTCCTTGTAAGATCATGACATGGATTCTTGCGAAGGAGTTCCTTTAACCTCCCCCAAGCTTGAGTAATACTCTCTCCCAGATGTGGCCAGAAATTGAATATATAGCAGCGGTTATCATAAGCTTCTTTAGGAGTAAAATATTTAAGAAAGAAAACCTTCCTCAAGATACTCCATTCATTCTGGACCTCTTCATCCAAAGACCTGTACCAATCACGAGCATTACCAGATAAAGACAAATACAATAGCTTCCTTTTTACCTGATCCTCTGAAATACCAGGTAGTCTGAATAAGCCACATATGTCCTCAATTATTTCCATGTGCTCGCGTGCCGACTTAGTTCCATCTCCTGTAAATGGATTTTTCATAACTCTTTTAACATGACCATGGGAATTTTAAATCCCACTTTAGGTACCTCAGACACAGTAGTTTCAACCACCTTTGCAGTAGTGGCATAAGCACTTTCATATAGAGCAAGATGCAGCGAGGCACGATTCATAAATGCCATAGTAACAATGAGATAAACAGCTTTCAAGTTTCCTTACCAAACTTCTTACCAATAGCGCTACGCTCCCCGGCAACGGCGCCAGAAAAGTATCTTGATGGCTCCCAAGTGCAGGAGATCAATTGTAGTACCTTTCAATTAGAAAAGGTTGTCGAACCCACGAGGAGCTGAAGGTATTGGTTAGTAAGATTGATAAATAAAACAATAAAAGATGCAGTGTTTTTGGTATTTTCAGTTGTATAATTGCAAGCAGATAACAGATAGTAGCAAGTGAAAGCTCTCAAAGAGAGAAAGCCCAATCCTCTTATGTGGCAAGAGGACAAGCTCAAGTGATGTGTAACTTATATGTGGCAAACGTTCCCGAGGGCGGCATGGATGATGCTAGGCATAGAGATTTATTAAACAACACGTTGAATATCTTGTCAAGTTTTAATCCTCTTTGGACGGAGCCATAATTAGGTATAGCTAAATAAATAAACTACAACCCCTTATGATGGATCATGTGGCCAAGCAAATGACTGCACAAGAATTATTAAGACCTAAAGTCCCACCATAGCATTACACTCTAAGGTCCCCGATACTAATACCCTCATAATATAACTTCATGACTCGGTCTCAGGTTTACGTGTCCTCCCAAGTCTCCATCAATTCATTACACTACGGTGTTCTCCTATGAGCCCATATAGGTGAAGTGTTGTGCAGTCGACGTTCGCACAACACCATCATAGAATCACATAAAAGATAAACTCTTGACAAAATACCAACACATGTCATATATAAATCAATGCCAATTCATCCTATGCCCTCAGGAACATACGGGAACTACTCACAACGTGCGAACATGATCATAATCAGTGGCATAAGTGGTACAACACAATCTGAAATTATAACTTCACCACCAAATAATGACAAGTACTCAATCACAAACATGAATAGTAGCACAAGACAAGTATCTAGGGTATAGCAACTCTCAAACTGCGAGGGGAACGGAGTGGATCACGGTGATGATGATGGTGATGGTGCTGGTCTTGATGGGGGTGATGATGTAGAGGCCTCCTCCCACGCCAAGGAGGAGAGGTGATGACGATGACGATGATTTCCCCCTTCTCCGGAGTTCCGGAGCAGCAGGATCTGACCCCCCTCGGAAGGGATCAGGAGTTTCGCCGCCGCCGCGACCTCGGATGGACTTGGAAAAATTAGGGCGTTACTTTTCGGGCAGACGAAGGCGTTGCTAAAAAGCCCCAGGCGAGGAGGTGCCCGAGGCACCTTTTGGTGGTCCCACGCGGCCAGGTACATGGGCCGCGTGGGCCACCCCCATTTGGCCCTCGTGGCTCTCCTCTCTTCGGTCTTCTTCCCTCTGCCTTTCTCCCGATGAAAAACTGACGCAGTATTTTTCCTTTTATTATTTGAGGTCCTGTAGCTCCTGAAACATTAAAGACAAGAAAAAGGAGGTTTTCTGCCTCCCAGAAATTAAATACCAAAAATAGGGACTTTGTATGAAAGTCCCCAAAATCATCTAAAACATGTAGAAACAATCATATAATCATGCAAATAACATTCTAGTATGATACTAAAAGTTATATAAATGATGATATAAAATGCACGTATCAGTACCCAGCTATGACTTGGTCGAAGGCCAACATGTGGGAGGTGATGAACTGTTGTATGATCTTGCACAACATGATCATTGAGAGTGAGCGGGATCATCCGGTGGCTGAGACTGAGGCAATGGCACCATACTACCGACAGGGTCCTCTTGCAGATGTTGATCACCAGGTGACGGCATCATGGGCAACCTTCCTCGCTTGATTCGAGACCCTGCAGCACATCTACAACTGCAGAATGATCTGGTGCAACACTTGTGGGAGCGCAAGGGCAATGGCAATGGCAGTGCCAATGCCTAGTTTGATTTGTTATATTTGCTTGCATTGTTGAACTATTTGTGTGTGAATTTGTATGTTAAACTATTCTTATGTGTGAATTTGTATGTCGAACTATTTTTAAATGTGTCGGCCTTTGTTTATGTGAAATATGCCCAAAATCGCCGGCTGGAGGCGACCTGGGTTCACGGCTGGGAATCGGCGCCCCCATGACCCAAAATAGCGCCGTCGCCGTTTCCCCTCGCCCCCATGACCCAAAATAGCGCCGTCGCCGTTTCCCCCAGCCGGCCAAAATAGCACCATTTTTCGGCGCGGGGGGGGGGGGCAACAAGTGGTGATGCCCTTACTCCCGCCATAGTTTTGGCCCGCAAGAGTATCTGATACGTCTCAAACGTATCTATAATTTTTGATGTTCCATGTTGATATTATACCAATTGTTACATGTTTTGCGTCCACTTCATGTCGAGGTATTGGTAACGCGGAACTACTATATGGATTCATACGTACCGTAGAGGAGGTGGGGAAGAACGTAGAGGGTTCCAGTGACGGGATTGCACACACGATCTTACCCAGCTTCGGATCTCACGACGGTGGCGAGATCCTACGTGCTGCTATAATTCACTCAAGGAGAATATGTGTACAGGTTACAATGAGATTGTATGCGTGCCCTAAGGCTGCTGGAAGGCTGGCTTATAAAGGCGCCAAGCCTTCCCCTACAAGGAAAGCCTTAACCGACCTAGATCACGAGTCCTAGACTAACACGGTAACAAACCCTAACTTGCTCCCTAAGGCGAACGCAGCCAGGCCTTCGTCTTGGACTTCACTAAGCCAGCCCAGAGCTTATCCTTGCGCCTAAGCCCATGAGGCCTTCTCCATTAAGCCCTCCGGCTTTATCTGATGGGCCTCCTTGGTGGGCCAGGTTTTATCCACCGTGGCAGGTATACCCGTTCGGCATAACCTCCACAGTAGTCCCCGGAAAGGTTTAAGTTCTTCGTTTGCCGTCTTTGTGAAACACGGGCTTTCGCCTTTGCGCAAGGCGGACAGAAGAGCTTGGAGCATTCCAAAATGAGACATTCAGTCTGCCTTAAGGATTAAGCCGAACTCTCCTGCACTTTGAACAATCTGGCAGAAAGATTCTGTCAGCGTCGAGTCTTGTCATGACGTCACCGCAGTCAAAGCCAGTCCACGACAGTTGGACAAGCAAAGAGACGTTGTGACGCCATTACTGCTATTTTTCCGCACACGATCTCCGAGGCGTGCGGGAGAAGATGCCCATATCTGACCGTTGCGGGACGCGTGGCGAAAATCGCGCGGACGTTATCTCACCGCACTAATCGCGGCGCACGGCCCCCATAAAAGGGGAACTGATTTTCTCCATCTGGTTCATTTCCCTGTTCATCGTCCTCCTCGCGCCCATCCCATCTGAACTCCGGCGAGCTCCACCACCACCACCTGCGCACCCACCCATGGAGAGCTCCGATGCGACCGCGGGAGCGGCAACGGCGGCGGCGTCGGCGGCGACGGGGACAAGATCTGGCCATGAGGGGATCGAGCACCGCGGATGCATCTGCATCTCGCGCGGCAGCGGCGACAAGTTCTGCGGCCACCTCCATCGAAGCAGAGAAGAATGCCCAGCCCTCCGACGAGGGCGATGCGGCGGAGGCAGAGGAGGAGGGAGAGGAAGCATCATCCCGCAACTGGGCAGCTTCCACCATCACCGACGCGGACCTCACGCAGCTGGAAAAGGAGGGCATCCTCCCACCAAAGGAGAACTGCCACTGGCGGTCAGCGTACGGCCACCCTGCTCCAGATCCCGCCGGCGATGAACGAGTGCTCCTCGTCTCACATCTCCTCGCGGTTTGTCTTTGCCTCCGCATCCTTTTTTCCAATCAGTCTTAGACTACTATGGCCTTCAGCCTCATAGCGTAGGCCCCAATAGTATCTTGTACATAGCTGGCTTTATGGCTTTATTCGAAGGATACTAGGCATAGAGCCCAGCTTAGAATTCTTCAAGTACTGCTTTACTTGCAAGCGCCAAACAGAGAAGGAAGAACTGCTTTCCTTAGGAACAGTTAGCATCAACCTTCGTAGAGGCAGAGACTGGTATCCTAAGGCGCCAAAAATAGATTCCATTAAAGGCTGGAATAGCTCCTTCTTCTACTGCAAAGACATGGCGCCAGTAGGCAAAGACATAGGACTTCCTCGCTTTTCTCCTTTGCCTGCGGAGCCCCGCCTCTTGGGGCGAAAAACCGCTGAAGGTCCTTCCTGACAACCTCCGTCGCATGCAAAGGCGGATTGAGTACTTAACAAAGACTGCTGTGCCCAAACTCACGGGCGCAGACACCATCCTATGTTGGTTGTCAAGGCGAATCCAGCCTTTGAAAGATCGCAAAGGCCTCATGTGCCACTACACGGACCAGAAGAAAGATCCCCTCCGTGTTAGTGAGAGCGACCTTACGCAAGACGCCCTTGTGTATCGCTTTAAGAGGATTGCCAAGGAAAGGATCCAGCTCACAGAGCAGCGTCCTATGTACACAGCCGCCAACCCTCCCAAGGTAAGGCATTTACCATTACTGTTTTTACACTTCCACAATGTTTGCCTTACTAACACCACTTTTGATTTCAGCTCGCCCTTTTGCCGGATAATCTGCTGGCTCCTTTGTTTTACGTGCCTGAAGCGGCACCCGAGCCCCAAAGACTCGGAAACGAAAGGCTTCAGGAGCTACTGCAGCAACTTCAGCAGCAGAAAGGCGGAAGCGTGAGAAAGCCATCCCTGTTAACGCCGAAGTGCTCGACATTGAGGACGATGAAGATGCGGCCTTCAATGCTCCAGTACAGAAGTAAGCCGAACCTCAATTTCTTTAGTAAGGCGAACAATGTCTATGAATGTTATCTTATTTTGTATGTGATTTGCAGGATCAAACCAACTGCACCTCTCAAGAGGAAGAAAGTAATTTCTTCCAGGCAAAGAAGACTGAGCCTCTCCAGCCATCGCTCCCCCCACTCCCTCCGTTCAACAAGAGACAGCCCAGGCCCATCTGAAGATCATCATATAGATTGGACTCAGCCGTCTTACCTGATAAGACGGAAACTGAAAAGTTGGCCAGGGCTGCCGCTGCTGGGAAGGCGGCGGTACTTCAGTCAGAGAGCCGAACGAGCCCATTACTCGTGAGGCTATCCGCAACATGGTGAAGCAAGAGCTCTTTGACGACGAGGGGTACATCTTACCCAACATCGCCGCCATGCTTGCCGATGAGAAGGAGCGCAACGAGCCGCCTCCGAAGCTAAGGCCAGTTGGTCAACATTGACCATATTGAATCTGGAAGACAATTGTGACGAGCTGTACGTCACAATGAAGAAGAGCTACAAAGCCTTGAAGGCCATGATGCAGGTAAACATTCCGTCTTTATGTACATACTAGTCCCCGGGCATTACGTTGTGCTTTGACTAAGCCGACGTAATGGCCTTTCTTTAATGTTGATAAAGACTCAGTCCCCAAGCCCTTGTAGCTATACTTATTGTCTTTACCTTTGTTACTTACTACTGCCCTTGCCTTAGCAGAGCAGCGAGCAGCTTACGTGCGATCTGTGGTACTCCTGAGTAACCAAAGGCAAGTGCTCAAGCAAGCCGTCGCCAAAAATAAGGCGAACGAAGGTAAATGTTCTTTCACATGCATTGTGTTTAATTCATTTGAAGGCATAAGATGCTCAACACATGCAATGTGTCTTTCACAGCTGTTGTGGCGAAGGCAAAACAGATCGTCAGCGAGACTGGCGATATAGAAGTTGTGAGGCGGGAAAATGCCGCCTTGTTTAAGCAACTGGAGGAGAACCGAAAGACGGCCGAGGCCAATCTTAAAGCCGTCCAAGACAGCGCCGCTGAAGGCAAACAAACTGAAGGCAGAACTTCTGAAACTGCAGCGACAGGCTGAAAAGGATGGGCTCCTAATCCAGAGCTTACAAGGTCGTCTTGAACGCCAAGCTGATGAGAGCACCGCCATTGACGAGAAACTGCTAAGTAAGCCTCTCTTCTTTTACTTCTCGCCTTTCTGTCACTTTTGCCTTTATTCCAACACTTCAGTACGCCTTAACTTTTTTCATTCCTCCTTTCCACAGTTCCAGCTGGGTTTGGGGAAAGGCTTACCTCTGAGACGCGCCTGGAGCTTATCTTGGAGTGTGGCGAAATTGTGTCAGGGCTGTACACTGCGGGAAGAGACGTTGTCGCCAACATCTTCCCAAAACAGCTGCCCCAAGTGACAAACACCAGCAACTTGCTGCCACTTCTTCAGAACTGCGTCCCAGAGGTGGTGGAGCGTCTTCGCTCAGCAGCTAGAGGCGGAGCAAAACTTGCTCTAGGACTTGTTCGCGGCCACTACCCCGAAGTCAACATGTGGCGCGTTATCAAGTGTTTCCCAGCCAAGGACAGAGACGGCAACGAGCTCATCAAAGAAAAGGTCTATGCCTCTGTCTCTGGCTTTGCCTCAGCCGTTGCGGAGATGGTAGACTTGCTATCTTCTTCTCCAAGAAGCCTGTGCCTCCCCGTCCTGACGACGTGTCTGATGACGAAGCCGAAGCACCCACCACTGGCAATGGCGATGAGTCAGAAGACGGAAATGAAGAAGAAGAAGAAGGCGAGTCTGAAGCTACGCTGGATCCATCCAAGTCCCCTGCGTCTTCGCCTCCTCAGTCCCCTGCATAAGATGCAGGAAAAACTTTGCATTAAGCGTGTCATGAAAGATGGCACAAAAGACTTGTTAAGTTATGTTTTGTAATGGCAGGAGCCTTTTTATCTGTTGAACATGTTTGTTTTGCAACGCATGCACTTATTTTTAAAAGGCTTGCAAACTATGCTCCTTATCCGTCTTCAAGTTTTCTGGCTTATATGCTTTAGCCTTTTCGTATGCTGGCAGAACCTAAGCACGGAACACTTCGCTGGCAACAGGGTTAGTAACCAAACTGTTTAAACACAGAAACGGCGCCGGCTTTTGGTGCGTAAAGCATCTACTAAGACAAGCCAGCATATACGCGATCAGATAAATACTCTTAGACGGATGCAATTTTAATTTTTGTAAGGCCTTAAGGCAAAAGCATCATGTGAGTAACCACAAGCACGAGCCAATTCGGGTTAACATTGATATTTTTATCGAAATATATGATCAAATGGAAATAAAAGACGGCGAGAACTCATGCATAAAAATAATTGAGGGAACCAAAGACTTTTATTTCATAATCATATATGGTGTGATTACAATAGAATTGCTAAGTGTAAAAAGGACGTAGCTGCTCAATGTTCCAAGGACGTTTCGTCTCCTTGAGCACTGCTTCTTCGTTCCTTTTCCTTTTGCGGCCTCTTTTCTTCTTCTTCTCGATATCACGGAGGTCCACAAGATAATATGCCCCGTTCTTAAGCGCTTTGCTGATAACGAAGGGTCCTTCCCATATGGGAGATAGTTTGTGCTCCTTTTGCTGAACAAGGCGAAGCACCAAATCGCCTTCTCGAAACGATCTCCGTCTTACCTTGCGACTGTGGTAACGCCGCATGTTCTGCTGATAAATGGCGGAGCGCTGAAGCGCTATCTCACGCTCTTCTTCGAGAAGGTCTAAGCCGTCCTGTCGGCTTCTTCTGCGTCTGCTTCGACGTAGGCTGTTACACGAGGGTGTCGTGCAGGACATCGGTTGGGAGTACCGCTTCAGCGCCATATATGAGAAAGAAAGGGGTAGCCTGTTGCACTGCTTGGAGTTGTGCGTATGCTCCATAAGACAGCAGGTAATTCTTCTACCCATGCTCCAGCTGCTCTATGCAAAGGCACCTCTAATCTTGGCTTTATTCCCTGTAGAATTATACTGTTGGTTCGCTCAACTTGGCCATTCGATTGTGGATGAGCCACAGATGCTAAGTCCAAACGAATACCAACTTCACCACAGTACTTTGCCAGTCTCCTACGGCGAAGTTTGTCCCATTGTCCGTAATGATACTGTGGGGGACGCCAAATCTCGTTATAACCTCAATGACGAACTTCTTGGCTGTTGCCCCATCAAGCTTTTTTATGGGCTTAGCTTCAACCCACTTGGTGTATTTATCCACCGCAACTAAGAGATGTTTGACGCCGCCTCGCGCAGTCCTGAATGGACCTACCATGTCCAGTCCCCAGACCGCAAATGGCCACGTGATTGGAATGGTGCGCAATTCCTGGGCTGGCATCTTTGGCTGTCTTGCATACTTTTGGCATCCAACGCATTTCTTGACGAGTTCTTCTGCGTCTTGCTTTGCTGTGAGCCAGTAGAATCCATGTCTAAAAGCTTTGGCGACAATTGCTCGGGCAGAGGCATGATGACCGCAACATCCACCATGGATCTCTTCTAGTATCTCCTGTCCTTCTTCCGGCGAAACGCATCGTTGATATACACCTGTGGTACTCCGCTTGTATAGCTCTCCATTTATTATTGTGTATGCCTTAGCTCTGCGCACAACTTGCCGCCTTAATACTTCATCCTCTGGCTCTTCCTTGTTAAGGAGGAAATTTATGTAGGGCTGTGTCCAATCTGGCTTCACCAGCATGACGGAAACAGACTGCGAAGCCATGGGGTCATCCTCATCTCCGCCTTTAATAGACGGCACGTACAGGTGCTCCAAAAATATATCGGAGGGCACCTTCGATCTTTTCGAGCCCATTCTGGCTAAGGCGTCCGCTGCTTCATTTTCCTCCCTTTTGATATGCTTGACTTCTAAGCCGATAAAACACCGACCAAACTCGTCTACCGTGCGTCGGTATTCAGCCATTGTAGGGCTCTTCGCGTCCCATGCCCCTTCTAATGTTGAACAACGAGGTCTGAATCGCCATAGCACAAAAGACGGCTAATGCCCAAATCCTTTGCGACGTGCAATCCATGCAACAGAGCCTCGTATTCTGCAACATTATTAGTGGCATTGAAGTGTATCTGCAAGACATAGCACATCTTGTCTCCTTTAGGGTTCTTCAGTACCACGCCAGCTCCCGATCCCTGCAACATTTTGGAGCCGTCAAAGTGCATAACCCAATATTCTCGTCAGGGAGGGGAAGTTCATCCATTGCTTCTGTCCAGTCTGCGATGAAATCAGCTAAGACTGGGATTTGATGGCTGTACGTGGCTTGTACTGGATGTCGAAGGCTGCCAATTCAATTCCCCACTTAGCCACACGTCCAGTGGCATCGGTGTTGTTTATAATGTCACCCAATGGCGCCTTACTGACTACCGTGATTGGGTGCTCTTGGAAATAATGGCGTAATTTTCTGGCTGCGAAGAAAACTCCATAAGCCAGCTTCTGATAGTGAGGGTATCGTTGTTTGGATTCGGAGAAGACTTCGCTGATATAATATACCGGCCTTTGTTCCGGTAGCTCCTTTCCCTCTTCCTTTCGCTCAACAACAACCACTGCACTAATAACTAGGTTGGTAGCCGCCATGTAAAGTAGCATCGGCTCTTGTGGTAGAGGAGACGCTAATATTGGTGCTGAAACTAAGGCGTCTTTTAACTGTGCTAAGGCTGCATCTGCCTCTTCAGTCCAGACGAACGTCTTAGTTTTCTTCAACAACCTGTATAGGGGTAAAGCTTTATCCCCAAGCCTACTAATAAATCGGCTTACAGCTGCTGCAGATCCTGTGAGCCTTTGGACATCTTTAAGACAAGTAGGCTTTTTGATGTCCATGATAGCTCGAATCTTTTCTGGGTTAACCTCAAGACCTCTTTCTGAAACAATGAAGCCTAAAAGTTTTCCTGCTGGGACGCCAAAAAAGCATTTTCCCGGATTTAGCTTCATGTTATATTTTCTTAAGTTATCAAAGGTTTCTTGAAGGTCAACGATGAGATCGCCGCGTTTTCGCGACATAACGGCAATGTCATCGACATAAGCGTGAACATTGCGGCCTATTTGATCGTGTAGGCAACGTTGTATGCACCGTTGGTACGTTGAGCCAGCGTTTTTAAGCCCGAAAGGCATAGTTATGTAGCAAAACGTTCCGAAAGGTGTGATGAAGGAAGTCTTAATTTGGTCAGACTCCTTCATCTTAATTTGGTGGTAGCCAGAGTAAGCGTCCAAAAAGCATAGTAATTCAGAACCTGATACAGCATCTACGACCTGATCAATTCGCGGCAATGCGAAGGGGTCTTTAGGACAGGCTTTGTTTAAGCCGGTGAAATCTATGCACATGCGCAAGTCTTTCACGTCCTTCTTAGGTACTAATACAGGATTTGCTAGCCAATCTGTGTGGATAACCTCTCTAATGAAATTAGCGGCACTAAGCCGAGCTACCTCTTTTCCTATTGCTTTCTTCTTCTCTGGACCGAAGCGACGAAGACCTTGTTTTACTGGCTTGGCACCTTTGGCGACATTAAGGCTGTGCTCGGCAAGTTCCCGGGGTACTCCTGGCATGTCTGATGGTGACCATGCAAAAATATCCCGTTGCTCACGGAGGAACTTGACGAGCGCGCCTTCCTATGCGTCACTGAGGTCCGCGCCTATGTTCGTCGTCTTGCTTGCATCGCGTTGTCCAGCACGATCTTCTTCGAGTTTGAGCTGGCCTTGAAAGTGACATCCGAGGCGCAAGGAGGCTTTTACCATCCGGCATTTCATTGGTGTTAACTTCTTTCTTGTACTGCTCCAGCTCTTCCTTGCTGATGACTGCTTCTGCTAAGACGGCGTTTCCTGCTTCGCATTCCTTCGCCTTCTTGAAGTCGCCATTGACCGTGATGACGCCGTTTGGTCCAGGTATTTTGAGCTTGCTGTAGATGTAACACGGGCGTGCCATGAATTTGGCAAAGGCTGGGCGGCCAAAGATTGCGTGATACGCACTTTTGAATTCCACCACTCAAAGGCAACTTCCTCAGTCCTATAGTTTGTTTCGTCACCGAAGGTGACGTCTAAGACAATTGTTCCCATAGAACTGGCCTGCCTGCCTGGCACTATGCCGTGAAACTTGACTGTGCTATGTTTTAGCTGTGTCTCAGAAAGGCGCATGCGCTTTAAGGTTTCAAGATAGAGGATGTTGATGCTACTCCCTCCATCCATAAGCACCTTAGAAAGCCTGCATTGCTGCACAATTGGGTTTACAACGAGCGCGTAATTCCCTGGGTTCTGTGGAATATGATCAGGATGATCGTTGCGGTCCCATGTAATGGGGTGCTCGGACCAGTTGAGATACTGGGGAACCGCTGGCATAGTGGCATTGAGTTCCCTCCAGGCTGCCTTTTCCTTTTTGGCCGAAGGAGTGGCAAGGAAGTGACAAGGCTTGTTTCGACCCTTGGAAACTTGTTGCTCCTCTTGTGCTTTGGCTCCTGATCTTCCGGCTCCGAAGCACTTTCCTCGTTGTCCTTCTGCTCTTTCTTGTCTTTACGGTTCTTGCGCTTGAACTGTTTTGCCTTGAAGCCAGCGTCGGATCCTTCTTGATATCATCGTTAAGGCGGCACTGCCTGTTGGTATGGGTGCATTTGCCAAGCTTGCTATGATGGGCACAAGGTTCATCTTTGATGTCGTCATAGGTGATTTTAATGGGTCTTGACCCTTGACTGTCATCGCCTTCTTCTGCCATCTGCTAGCCCCGCTCTGGCCACCCTTCTTATTGGCAAAGGCTACCTCCTTTGATGGTCCTGGCGCATCGTTGGCTTCCTTCTTTTTCCGGCTTTGATTGTTGTTTCGCTTTTCCGGGTTAACAGCTATGTCCATGCGCAGATCGCCGTCGTCAGCTCGAGCGTCGTCTTCTGCTGCAGCGTAATTGTTCGCGCTGTCTAAGAGCTCGCCGAGGTGTTTGATGTTTTGGCTGGCTAACATATATCTCATCATGTTGCCTTTCTTCAGGCTGTTCATAAAAGCATGTATGGCCTGGATCTCAGAAACGTCTTCGCATGCATTCTTTGTCTCTGTCCATCGAGCTATGAAAGCTCTGCTTGACTCCCCCTCCACTTGAGCACACTTTAGTAGATCTGAGTAAGCCTTTGGACGTTTGTATGTGCATGAGAAGTGTTGCATGAATGTTTTCTGCATGTCTTGCCAATTGTGGATACTCTTTTCTGGCAAAGTGTCGATCCATAACCGGGCCGTTCCCTCCAACATGAGTGGAAGAAAACGTACAGCTGCATTGTAATCACCGTCATTAATACCAACGGCGTGGATGTAATCAGGCAGCCATATGTCCGGTTTGTCAATGCCATTGTACTTGTCCACAATTTTCTTGACATTGCCTAGCGAGGATGGGAGTTGCACCTTGCGAATCGCCGGTCCAAAGCACACAGGGCCCAGGTAAGACTCCTCTTTGGCCGCTTTAATCTCATCGAGACGGATGCGGGCGTCTGAGATATGAGTGTTTTCCCTGGCTGGCCCTTTGTTGGATTGGCTACGCCTTGGCTCCTCCTGACGGCTTTGGCGATGAGGGGAGCGGGAGCGAGATCGCCTTTGAGGCGGATCTCTGTTGCCCCTTTTCCTTCGTCTCTTGCCCGTGCTGCGGGCGGAGGTGGCATGTTAAGCCGGTCACTCCCACGCCGTGCGTCCTTCCCCTTGTCTTGATCTCTTTCACGGCGAGGCGGATCATTCTTCTTATGGCGTGTGTTATCCTTTTGCCGGTGGTCGTCCTTGCCTTTGTCACTATGGCGATTGGACCCAGTCTTTGACTCATCCCTGTGCTTGTCAGGAACTTTGTCCTTCCTAGGTTCCTTACCCTTATTGCCATGGCTACTGGAACCAGCTGGTTCCTCTGGATCTCCACCGCCGGCAACGGCTGTCTTGCAAAGACGCGTATCGTCCGCCAGTTTTGAGTTTGAGTCCGCCTTAGCCTGCTGCTCTACCGCCTTTTCGATGAGCATTTTAGAATAATGGTGGCGCTCTTCAATTGGGACTGCTTCGTCTCCCATGATTTCCCTGGCCGCCTCTAGGTTTTTGGCCGGGGTGGAGAAGAATATGACTCCATCAGGGTTAACTCTGAAAGAGTATTTCTGCCAAGGCTTTAAGGCTTTTGGGCAGAAGTCTTCTCGAAGTTTCCCTGCAGATCCCGATGCAGAAGAGGGTCACGTATACTTCGTATTTTGCGGAATTTCTCAACATCGCGCTCACGCTGGTACTCTTCCTCTTCTAGAGCCTTTCCAACTAGGATTAACTCTTTTTCCTTGTTCAGGAGGGACAACTTATACTTGATGTTGACTTCAGTCTCAGCCAGGAGCGCTTTCCGTCTTTCCTCAAGTTCAACCGCGGTTGGATTTGGTCCCAAAGGTGTTTTGAGAGCTCCAATGCGCGCATGTGTTCCTCCTTTGACCGCTCCAGGTCTTCTTCAATAGGCGTAGCCGGGGGAGGCCTTTTAGGGTCCAGCACATCCTCTGGCTTTTCCGCCTTGTCACCAATGTGTTTGATGCTAGAGGAAACTTCAGCCTCGTCTGGCTTAGCCGCGGCCGCACCATCCTCCATAGCTATCTGTGCCGGGAAAGTCATTAAGACTTCGTTTGGATCGGATGAGCCATAGCCTCGCGCGGCAACCTGTGCTGCAAAGTCTTCCTCCTTATGCTCATCGAGATCTGAATCTTCCGCCATTGGAGCGGTGCCATCAGATCCGGCTTCTGAGTCTGCTCCTGTCTGTAAGGCAGGTAATATTGACTCAGGGTCAGATTCGGCCGGCTTAGGGCCAGATGCGTCAATGACACCGACAAAGCGAGAGGCGGGCTCCATAAGCTCATAAGAGCTGGAGTCAGAATCGCTTTGGGTATCAGAGTCACTCAGATCGCGATAGACAAAGGCCTGATCCGATCTGTGTTGTTGCTCGATTGCATAATCGATGGGGTGGTGGGTGGGCCAAAAGGCGGCGGATCCCCTGGGGAATCCATACGCCTCAGCCGTAAAACCCATGAAGATGTTGATGGTGCCGAAGGGGACGACGAAGCTTGACACCAGTGCGTCGTTTGCTGGGACGTAGGACCGTCGTCTTCGATGCACCCAAAGTTGTTGATGATGCGGGCGCGACCAACCGCCATAGTCTTGCCGATCTCGCCCAATGCTCCCGCCTGAAACAAAACTCCCGACGCCTTGGGCCCCACGGTGGGCGCCAACTGTCGAGGTATTGGTAACGCGGAACTACTATATGGATTCATACGTACCGTAGAGGAGGTGGGGAAGAACGTAGAGGGTTCCAGTGACGGGATTGCACACACGATCTTACCCAGCTTCGGATCTCACGACGGTGGCGAGATCCTACGTGCTGCTATAATTCACTCAAGGAGAATATGTGTACAGGTTACAATGAGATTGTATGCGTGCCCTAAGGCTGCTGGAAGGCTGGCTTATAAAGGCGCCAAGCCTTCCCCTACAAGGAAAGCCTTAACCGACCTAGATCACGAGTCCTAGACTAACACGGTAACAAACCCTAACTTGCTCCCTAAGGCGAACACGGCCAGGCCTTCGTCTTGGACTTCACTAAGCCAGCCCAGAGCTTATCCTTGCGCCTAAGCCCATGAGGCCTTCTCCATTAAGCCCTCCGGCTTTATCTGATGGGCCTCCTTGGTGGGCCAGGTTTCATCCATCGTGGAAGGTATACCCGTTCGGCATAACCTCCACACTTCATATCATTTTTATACATTTTTTGGGACTAACCTATTAACAAGATGCCACAGTGCCAGTTCCTGTTTTCTGCTGTTTTTGTATTCCAGAAAAGCTGTTCTGGAAATATTCTCGGAATTGGACGAAAATCAACGGAGGTCCCTATTTCACCGACACGTCCACGGAGTCCAAAGGAGAGATGGAGACGAGCCAGGGAGCCTCCACACAAGGGCTCGGCGTGGCAGGAAGGGGGGTCGCACCCTACCCTTGTGTGGGCCCCCCGGTGGCCTCCGACGTCGTCCTTTCGCCTATTTATTCCTCCCGTCTGAAAAACCCTAAATACCCGAGTCATATTCCACGAAAAGTTCTAGAGGCGCCGCCGTCGTCAACCCTAGCTCGGAGGGTTCTGAAGCTCTTCCCGGCACCCTGCCTTAGAGGGGAATCATCACCGGAGGGCTCTACATTGCCATGCCCGCCTCCAGAGTGATGCGTGAGTAGTTCATCCTTAGACTACGGGTCCATAGCAGTAGCTAGATGGTTGTCTCTCCACTTTATGCTATCATGTTTAGATCTTGTGAGCTGCCTAACATGATCAAGATCATCTTATTGTAATGCTACATGTTGTGTTTACTGGGATCCGATGAATATTGAATACTATGATCAAGTTGATTATTAATCTATGTTACATGTTATTTATGATCTTGCATGCTTTCCGTTATTAGTAAATGCTTTGGCCAAGTAGATGTTTGTAACTCCAAGAGGAAGTATTTATGCAAGATAGTGGGTTCAGTCTCCAGTAATCTGGGCGAGTGACAGCAACGTCTAAGGTTGTGGATGTGCTGTTGCCACTAGGGATAACCTAACAATGCTATGTCCACGTCATATGTATTTGTTTACTTTACGCACATTACTTAATGCAATTATCCGTTGCTTGCAACTTAATACCAACGGGGAACATGGATGTCAACCTGAAGGTGGATTATTAGTCATAGATGCGGTTGGATAACGGTCTATGTATCTTGTCGTAATACGTAATTAAATATCATGGTAGTCATCTTGTCATATATATGCATTGTCATGCACTCACTATTTTATCAATTGCCCAGCTGTAATTTGTTTACCCAACATGTCATTTATCTTTATGGAGAGACACCACTAGTGAACTGTGGACCCCGGTCCATTCTTTTACACTGATAACCACCAACTGCAAAATCATTCTCTTTTACTTTCTGCAATTAAACACTGTTTTCCACACCATACGTTTAACCCTTTGTTTTCAGCAAGCCGGGGAGATTGACAACCTTCCTGTTTCGTTGGGACAAAATAGTTTGATTGTTTTGTGTGCAGGTTCTACGTCAACAGTCCAGATCTTCAACACCACTTTTTCTGGCGCCATTGACAACCTTCTGAAGTGCTCCTACTCCTCGTGGATTCGATAACCTTGGTTTCATACTGAGGGAAAACTTGCTGCTGAACTACATCATACCTTACTCTTGGGGTCTCCCAACGAACGTGTGTTTTCACGTCATCAAGCAACTTTTTCTGCCGCCGTTGCCGGGAGTTAGCAGACTTCTGCAAGGGAGTCTCACGCTTCCAATCTCTTTACTTTGTTTTGTCTTGCTTAGTTTACTTTTATTTTATCTTGTTTGCTTTTAATTATCAAAAACACACAAAAATTAGTTACTTGCATCTAGTTTATTTTCGAGTTATTATTTTCTGTCTTGTTTTAAATCTGCTCAAATGAGTACCCCTGAAACTGAGGCTCGTTCCTTTAAGCAACAAGGTGGAGAAAGTTTAAAAGATGCTTGGTATAGAATCAGTGATGCTCATCATAGATGTACTAAAAAACTACCATGATCCTTCTTAGAAATTTTTATGTTGGCATCACTAGCTGGTATAGGTATGTTCTAGACACCTTGACAGGAGGTAACTTTCTTGGGACTCCTGCGTTGGAAGCTAGTAATATTATTGAAAGTTTGGTAGGAACACCACCTATTAATGACACTAAATATGAGATTACTTTGGAAGATATTATGAAGAAGTTGGAGTCTATGGAGAAAATTTTGCCAAATCTCTTTGGTAGTGTTGATGAATCACTGGCAAATATCAATAAAAGAATTACTGTTCTGGAAACTAGTACTATCCATGATATTCAAAACCTTAGGATTGGTGAATTGGAGGAGGCTATTGATACCTTAAGTTCCACATTTTCTTCTATTAAAACTAAAAAACAGAAGGCTTTTGTGGGTAAAGAGCAAAATTTATGTATTTGCCCAAGGTGCCTAAACCGAAACCCTCCAATGTGTTTAAAAACTGATAAAGTGTCTAGCGAATTTGAGTGTGAATCAAGTCATGGACTGTTTAAATTTTCTTCCCAAGAATTACACAACCCGAAAAATCCCATTGTGACAAGCCGTGTTTTTGAGGAAGCTTTTGATAATGTTGATGCTTCTCCACTTGGTAATACTTGGTGCATGCTTTGTGCCTAGCTAAAAGGCTTTAAAGAAAAGCGCTTATGGGAGGCAACGCATTATTTTTATTTCTGCAATTTTTCTTTTATTGAGTCAAGGAGGTTGTTTACTTCTGTAGCAACTCCTTTGTATCTTTACTTTTTCGCATTGTTGTGCCAAGAGTAGTCTCTAATGATAAGATGATGCTAGATTTTGATTGCTTCGCAGGAACAGATTTCTGTTGTTCACCGTTTTAATTTTCTAAATTCACAGACAAATTATTTAAATCTGAAATTGTTTGTGCGTTATCCTGATATATGTACGCATCTTTTGTTAGTTCAAACTTTTTCGATCTGAGGAACGTAAGTGCCTTGAAAAAATTCGTCTTTGCGGATTGTTCTGTTTTAGACAGATTATGTCTTTTATTTTGCATTCTCTCTTTTACTAGTGTTGGGTGGAATTCTTTTTTGGGTGGAAGAGCTTCACATAACATCAGTGACAGTAGCTAATGTTTAAAGTAACGGTCATATTGCGTCCTTATAGAACATGTGAGTTTTTGATTGTGCACTAACCCTCTAATGAGATTTACTTTGAGTTTGGTGTGGCGGAAGTTTTCAAGGGTCAAGAGGGAAGAGTGATATAATAGGATGGAGAAGAGTGAAGATCTCAAGCTTGGGGAGCTCCCATGGATCTCCCCAGCATATTTCAAGAAGACGTCTAAACTTGGGGATGTCCAAGGCATCCCCTTCTCATCGTCAAAATTATCAGGTCATCTCTAGTGAAACTATATTTTTATTCTTTCACATCATATATGCTATTCTTGGAGCATCCGTGTGCTTTAATTTTCAGTATGTTATTTTTATTTTGTGATCAACTTGATTGGATCCTAGCATTCTTGATTGGAGAGAGACACGCTCCGCTTTTTCATGAGAATACTCCTATTCTTCACTTATACTTGCTGAGTATTCATATCTAGCGCTGTTCAGCTTTTAGCTCTTGTTTTCATGTATCTCTTGTCAGAGCTATTAGTTCTTTTAAAGAAAGTACTCTCTTACTTCACTTATACTTGTTTGGAGAGTTATTGAAATAAGTTGATTGGTGTTTGGTTGGAATAGAAAATGTTGCATGTGGTAAATGGTATAATGGAAAAGACTTGCATACTCTTGTAAATCACTAATTTGGATAATTTGATACTTGTCAATTGTTTTGAGTTAACAAGTAGGTCATGATTAAACTTTTGCATCATGTAAGTTAAGCCCATTAGTGAAGAACTACCGTAAAGCTTGTTGAAATTTGGTTTGTATGGGTGGTATCTCTAAGGTCTAGATATTTTCTAATAAAAGGGTTTGGTTAACAAGGAAGACAGTGTGAAGTCTTATAATGTTTGCAATATGTTGGTCATATAAAACTTGTGTACCGGTTGATATTCTTGTTTGCTCATAACCTTGCTAGCCTAAACTCTGTACTGAGAGGGAATGCTTCTCGTGCATCCAAATCCTTGAGCCAAAATCCATGCCATTTGTGTCCACCATAACTACCTATATGTGGTATTTCCTTGCCACTCCAAGTAAAATTTTCAAGTGCTACATTTAATCTATTCAAAATTGTTACTACTCCTTTTTGTGTCAATGTTTACCAAGCTCATGAGGATGTGGTGGATGTCTTTATATCACTTGTCAAGCAGACTTTAACATCAGACTAGCGGCATATACATCCGCTTATCTATTAATTTTGCAAAAAAAGCTGGCAACGGGGTGCCCAGTCCCAGTTAATTACAACTTTAACCGCTTAATTCTCTTCACATTTTTGCCCTGATTTATCAGTCAAACAATAATACAAGTGAAATATATGCATGTGTAAACAAAAGAGAAAAGAGGGATGATCTGCATTGCTGGTAGAAATAACGTCCTTCATGGGAGCCGCTCTTAAAAGTCTGTTTGGCTGGGTTCATATTGTACTTCCCACTACTGATTCGTTGACCAATTAACATACACCTCTCAAAACTTAATTTTTACTCTCTATATGATTTCAAAAACTAAAAAGCTCAAGCACATGATTTAATCCCTGTTTCCCTCTATGAAGGGCCTTTCTTTTACTTTTATGTTGAGTCAGTTTTTCCTACTTCTTTCTATCTTCCACAAGCAAACACTAGTGTCAACTTTGGGACAACATTTGTTATATGCTACATATTGGACTTATTATATTGCTTTGTGTTGACAATATCCATGAGATAAATATGTTGAAAGTTGAAGCAAATGCTGAAACTTAAATCTTCCTTTGTGCTGGTTAAATACCTTTTACTAGAATCTATTGCTTTATGAGTTAACACTTATGTAAACCTGTGGATGCATAGTTGATACGTCTCAAACGTATATATAATTTTTGATGTTCCGTGTTGATATTATACCAATTGTTACATGTTTTGCATCCACTTCATATCACTTTTATACATTTTTTGGACTAACCTATTAACAAGATGCCACAGTGCCAGTTCCTGTTTTCTGCTGTTTTTGTATTCCAGAAAAGCTGTTATGGAAATATTCTCGGAATTGGACAAAAATCAACGGAGGTCCCTATTTTACCGAGAAGTCCCCGGAGTCCAAAGGAGAGACGGAGGAGGGCCACGAGGGCCCCACACGCACCCTCGGCGCGGCCAAGGGGTGCCCGCGCCCTAGGGGCGTGTGGGCACCTCGGGTGCCTCCAGCCGCCGCCCTTTCGCCTATTTATTCCTCCCGACGCGAAAACCCTAAACACCCGAGTCATATTCCACGAAAAGTACCATAGGCGCCGCCGTCGTCAACCCTAGCTCGGGAGGGTTCTGAAGCACTTCCCGGTACCCTGCCGGGGAGGGGAATCATCACCGGAGGGCTCTACATCGCCATGCCTGCCTCCGGAGTGATGCGTGAGTAGTTCATCCTTGGAGTACGGGTCCATAGCAGTAGCTAGATGGTTGTCTCTCCACTTTATGCCATCATGTTTAGATCTTGTGAGCTGCATAACATGATCAAGATCATCTTATTGTAATGCTGCATGTTGTGTTTGCTGGGATCCGATGAATATTGAATACTATGATCAAGTTGATTATTAATCTATGGTACATGTTATTTTTGATCTTGCATGCTCTCCGTTACTAGTAGATGTTTTGGCCAAGTAGATGCTTTTAACTCCAAGAGGGAGTATTTATGCTAGATAGTGGGTTCAGTCTCCAGTAATCTAGGCGAGTGACAGCAACGTCTAAGGTTGTGGATGTGTGAAAGGATCGTATGACACCTAGAGGGGGGGGGGGGGGTGAATAGGTGCTACTTCAATTTTAGTACTTTTTCAAATTAGGCTTGACACAAAAGGTAAATTCTCTAGATATGCAACTATGGTGAATTTACCTATATGACAAGCTAGCAACTAAGCAAGGTACACTAAGTAAAGACGGTAAACAAGGATAGAGGTAACCGAAAGTGAAAGCACGCGGAGACACGGATGTAATCCCGAGTTCCTCCTTTTTAGGGGAGTACGTCTCGTTGGAGAGGTGTGAGCTACCACGAAGGTCAAAACTCAACCGCCACAAAGGCGGGTGCACCCTCTTCTCCGATGAACCGCACCACAAAGGTTTGGTTCACCTTCCACTATCGGAATCCTTCAAGGCGGAATCCGGAGCCCTTACAACAACGATCCGGGGCACAACCCACAAGAGGATTGGGGGCTCCCGAACAGCTACAAATCTGTCACAAAGACAATCAAGTGAGTACAATATGAGGCTAGGTTTTCCCAATGGAAATCCTAGCAAAGGGTCCCTCAAGTGAATGAGGGGGAAATGAAGAACGGCTTGGTGAAGATGTAGATCCGGGGCTTCTCCTACAATCCTCCAAGTATCAACGAGTTTGGGTGGAGGGATTGGGAGATCTATCAAATCTTGAGCTTGCAATCAATGGTGTTCTTCAATGTGTTCAAGCTCCTTGTCTCAAGGTAGGTGGAGGGCTATTTAAAGCTCCTCCAATAAGTGGCCGTTGGAGGTGCCTGACTGGCCGGCTGGGGGCCGGTTTGGCCGGCCTGGCATGCTGTGGCCAGCCGCAGAGAAGCCGGCATGGGGGCCGGACTGGCCGGCCAGGGAACCGGCTTGCCAGCCGAGCCAGCCGGCCAGGGGCCCGGACTGACCGGCCTGGGAGCCGGCAACCCAGCAGAGCCAACCGGCCAGGGCCCGGTCTGGTCCGGCCAGGGAACCGGCTACCCAGCCGAGCCAGCCGGCCTGGAGCCCGGCCGGCCGGCCTGGGAACCGCCACCCAGGGCACCTTGCCTCTTATCCGATATCCCGAACGTTCTTTCTTCTTTTTGTATATGGAGAGATACCGGACGATTTCTGAAATCACTTAGCAACATATTAAACTTTCACGGTGTTGTTATCTAACACACAAAACATAGAGGGATAATAAATGTCCTGTCAATCTCCCCCTTTTTGGTGTTAGATGACAACACACGGATTTGCAATTGAGACCAAACTATATCATGTTTAGACAAAGAAATGGCTCCCCCTACATGTGTGCATATATTTTGTTTGCCTTGGAATGCAAATGCACATATAAGGGGGACACATTCCCAACAAGATAAACAACAAGATATAGAAACAACATAGTTGCACATCCATAGACATATCCAACAAAATTGAGATTTGGAGACAATCATACCTTGTACCAGGAGATGTAGATAGATTCATATCAATGCACAATATCCTAAAAACTCAACCATAGATAAATCCGAATACCGAAATCCAGATTCATACAATAGTTTATCCATCTCATACAATAGTGATCGCAAAGTTCCACAACATAACCACATAAGGTTCAACTAAAGCAAATGCGATGAAAGACAACGAAAATGCGAATGGAAACCATGCATGAATGCAAATCCCTCGGATATCTCTCCCCCTTTGGCATCAAGACACCAAAAAGGAAGAAAGACACGTGAGAGCCCATGTATCACTCGTCGGGAAACTCCTCCTCATCACCATGAGCAGCTTCATTTCCGCCACCAAACGCTTGACCGGAGCTTGATTCACCTTGGGAGCCCGGATAATAGGGAGCAAGAGAGGAAGCATCATCACCGAACCAATAGGTGTTCTTGGACATGTAAGTGTTCTCCGAGACCTCGGCTGAAGTTGAGTGAGAAGGCTCGGGGAAGTCAAGTTTCTTCATTATCGCCCTTTGATTGCGGTTATAAGACTTTTGCTTGCAATATGCCTTGAAATCCTTGACTTGCTTATCCACAAAGAAGCAATTCATCTTCTTGAAAGCATCTAAAATGCCGTGCTTCTTGGGGGGCTCAACATGAGCTTCAGGGGCTGCAGCTCTAGCACGCTTCTCTTGAGAAGGAATGACCGCATCCGGAGGACGAGCGGGTAAGGAATGAAGAGTAGGTGTGTACAATGTTGGGACATAGGCATTGAGCGAGACTTGATCCAACTTTCTCTCAAAGAGCTTCTGAAGGTAGGGACCATAGATGGGAACCCTTTTTGTCAAGAACCACGGTGTGCATCTCTTCCCACATATAGTCAAGAATATCAATTTTCTTCTTCCTCCAAAAGGTGGGCATAATGTGATGAAGGAGATTGATCATATATGCACGGGCCTCAGTCTTCTCCCCAAGCTTGACAGCGATAGTGTTCCGGAGAATAGCATAAGTGGTTTGCCAAAAAGGAGTCATATGAGTGCACTTGGGGACCTTTCCAACAAGGCCCAACCCGGGAGGATAGCAATGATGGATCGCGGGATCGGCTTTCATTATGGTTTGCGAGTGAATACGAACATAAGCCATGGGACAATGAGGTAGCTCCTCGATGCCAAAGAGAGCACCAAATTCAGCAAGGGAGGCTTCACACTTGATACCGGCACTCATCCAAGTCATAGTCCTTGGTTCTTCCCTTGAGAAATAAACTGTGGCAAAGAATTCTTGAGCAAATCGGGAGAATAAGGTGTACCCACTCCCATGAGATTAGAAATGCCATGAAAGTCCATAACCTCCATCACTTCCGGCCAAATATCCCTTGCACTATCCACATTGAAGTAAAAGGTGGAGACATGAGAGTTCTTCATGGGTTCTATGATATGATCAAACATTTGGAGATGCATCTTGCAATAAAAACGGCTATCCTCCGGGCAAGTGGGGTGGGGAAAAGCATATGGATTGAACTCCAACCGATCATGCTCAAACTCATCACTAGGCACTTTGATCCACGATGAACGTACCGGTTCCGCTGGATTGGAAGGGGAAGGCCCCATTTTCTTGCCCGCTTTCTTGATCTTCTTGGAGTTGGTGTTGAGAGCAGATTCCCTAACATTGGCCTTGCCCCGGTACCTGGAGAGGGGAGTGGAGTCCTCAAGATCCTCAAGGTCATCAAACGTTGAATCCTCAGCCATTGCCACGAAATTGGAGCTTCACCAAGAAATCCCCACACACACCAACAATGGAGGAGAGCTCCCCCAAATCTTCACCAAAGGATGAAACTTGTGGAAGGGAAGGAAGATCTGGAGGGGATCTTTCAGATCTGAGGCAGGGGAGAGTGTGGGGGTGGCTCTAATGGAGGGGGCGGCGGTGGTGGAGCACGGGAGAGGCAGCCATGGGGGGGGAGCACGGGCTGTGGGAGGAGGAAGAAGTGAAGAAAAACTGTTCGGGGACCCTCCTCTTGATTCGATCCATGTGCTCTGCCTGCCCGGCACGGGGACCGGTTGAGCCGGCCTGGGAGCCGGGCTGCAACCCGAGGCGCCCGGCACGGGGGCCGGTTTGAGCCGGGCAGGGAACCGGGCTAGCACCCTAGGCGCCCGGCACAGCAGCCGGCTGGTCCGGCCTGAGAGCCGGCTAGGCAGAATTTTCGCCTCCACACTTCTTTTCTTCATGAAAACCTTGGCACAAACAACGAAACTCTTCTCCTCTTGAAAACCTTTGAATCAAACACAACTTTGATGACTGCTGGACTGCTTCGGATAACCATCTTCAAGAATAACCATGGAGCAATTGAGAGTGACACGGGGGAATGCAAACATGAAGAAATCTTCACGCTTCCAATGGATAAAACAAAGATCCCAAATAGCAACATTGGAAGTGATTAGATGTGAAAAACAACAATATGCAATGAACACTCGAACAAGACTCAACACTTCAAAAGAAGAGGGCGGTGGCCGAGGCCACCATATATGAGTGTGTGGTGTGACACCGCGAAGATATATCTTGGGTTCACGGCCACTACTCATCATTTAAGCTCACAATTCATAGAACGAATATAGAGATGCAAATGAATTCTTAATGTCGGCATAATGGGGGGAGGGATAGTCCAATGTGTTAGGACCGCACTCCCCCTATGTCCATGCCTACACCTAAACCAAATACATAGTCAAAACATAGGTGTGTATGCAAGATGGTCAAGTCAAGCTCCTAGAATACACGATATTTAGCTCATGCCTCAAGAAGGTGAATCTTGCTTCATCAAGTGGCTTCGTGAAAATGTCGGCAAGTTGATTTTTGGTTGGAATATAACCAAGCTCAATATCACCACGAGCAATATGATCCCGAATAAAATGATGACGAATCTCAATATGCTTCGTTCTTGAGTGTTGCACCGGATTGTGGCCAATCTTGATAACACTTTCATTGTCACATAAAAGAGGCACTTTGTCACAATTGACACCGTATTCCTTTAAAGTTTGCCTCATCCATAACAATTGAGTGCATGCACTTGTGGCCGCCACATACTCGGCTTCGGCGGAAGATAGAGATATACAATTTTGCTTCTTAGAAGACCAACTCACCAAGGCCCAACCAAGAAATTGGCATGCCCCGGAAGTTGATTTCCTATCATCCTTGCAACCGGCCCAATCCGAATCCGTGTACCCGGCAAGAGAGAAATTAGTGCCCTTTGGGTACCACAAACCAAACCTTGGGGTATCAACCAAATATCGAAAGATTCTAGTGACCGCCACCATGTGGCTTTCTTTAGGAGCGGCTTGATACCTTGCACACACCCCTACACTTAACACAATATCGGGTCTAGATGCACAAAGATAAAGCAAAGAACCAATCATAGAGCAATAAAGTTTTTGACAAACATCGATACCGTCGGGGTTAAGTTCAAGATGGCATTTGGTGTCCATGGGAAACCGCTTGCCCTTGGCATTGTGCATATTGAACCTCTTGAGCATATCTTGGGTATATTTGGTTTGAGAGATGAAAGTCCCTTCATGCAATTGCTTGATCTCAAAACCGAGAAAGAACTTCAACTCACCCATCATAGACATCTCGAACCTATCGGTCATAAGCTTTGAAAATTCATCATTGAAAGCTTTGTTAGATGAGCCAAATATAATATCATCAACATAAAGTTGGCATATGAAAAGCTCCCCTTTGACCCTCTTAGTAAAGAGAGTGGGATCGATTTGCCCCAATTCAAATCCACGGTCTAGCAATAGCTCTCTTAGGTGTTCATACCAAGCACGAGGTGCTTGTTTGAGACCATAGAGCGCCTTATCAAGCTTGTAGACATGGTTAGGGAATTTAGGGTCCTCGAAACCCGGTGGTTGCTTAACATATACCAACTCCTTTAAAGGACCATTAAGAAAGGCACTTTTCACATCCATTTGTTGCAATTTAAAGTTATGATGTGATGCATATGCAAGAAGGATACGGATGGACTCAAGGCGAGCCACGGGTGCATAGGTCTCTCCAAAATCAATGCCTTCAACTTGAGAGTGCCCTTGTGCAACCAATCTTGCCTTGTTCCTCACAACCATTCCATGCTCATCTTGCTTGTTCTTGAATATCCACTTTGTGCCTATAACATTGCGGCAATCTTTTGGCTTCTCAACAAGATTCCACACTTTGTTGCGCTTGAAGTTATTGAGTTCATCATGCATAGCTTCTAACCAATCCGGATCTTCAAGAGCTTCAAATACTTTCTTTGGTTCCACCATGGAAATATGAGCTTGATGTTCACTAAAGTTTGCCAATTGCCTTCTTGTGGTAACACCCTTCTTGTGGTCACCAAGGATGTTTTCAAGATAGTGACTCTTTCTTTCGAAGTCTTTTACAATTCTTGCTTTACGACGGGCTTCGATATCTCCATTGCATCTTGGAGGTATCTCTTGATCATCTTGATCATTTGAGTCCCCGTCTTGACCGGAATGTTGATCTTGATCATCTTGAAGCACATCTTCAACAAATGAAGGAGAGGGTTGATCTTGGTCATGACCTTGTCTAGCATCAACAATAGGAGAACTTGATTCTTGCATAGCAACATGGTCAACATGAGGAGGGTCTTGAACTTGTTCTTGGAAGGTGCATCATTTGCTTCCATGATAGGCGCCGTTTCAACTTGTGATGAAGAGGCCTCCACTTGAATGGAGCTTGGACTTGCATGAGGAGGCTCGTAATGAATCTCAACGGGGCGATGGAAACCAATACCCATTCTTCTTATAGCATCTTGAGGCTCTTCATTATCTACATCACAAACATGAAATTACGCCACTTGGGAGCCGTCATTCTCATCGAACCTCACATCACAAGATTCTATGACTTTCCCAACGGTCTTGTCATAGACTCTATAGGTGTGAGATTCGGCACCGTACCCAACAAAAACACCCTCTAAAACTTTAGATTCAAATTTAGACAAACGAACACTTTTGTTCTTATAGAAACACTTACAACCAAATACTCGGTAGTAGGAGACATTGGGCTTGTTGCCGGTGAGCATCTCATAAGGTGTAAATTTCTTGCCAACACGAAAGAATAACCGGTTAGATGAGTGACACGCCGTGGAGATGGCCTCGGCCCATAAGAATAGTGGAGACTTAAACTCCGCCAACATAGATCTTGCCATATCCATGAGAGTCCGGTTCTTCCTTTCGGCTACACCATTTTGTTGAGGGGTATATGCAGCGGAATATTGATGACGAATCCCCTCTTCACTAAGAAACTCATTTAAGGTGTAGGTCTTGAACTCGGAGCCATTATCACTCCTAATGACCAAAATAGGGACATTGTATTGGCATTGAACAATATTGGAAAAGTCGATGACAGCTTGTTGGGTCTCATCCTTCGTCTTGAAGAAATAAACCCAAGTAAATCTTGAATAGTCATCAACAATCACCAAACAATATTTCTTCCCACCAAGACTAGGTTGAGGCACGGCACCAAAGAGATCAACATGAAGAAGTTCCAATATCCTCTTTGATGAAATGATGGTCTTGCTTGGATGGGGAGAATCATGCATCTTTCCTTCAACACAAGCCCTACAAAGACGGTCTCTAGAAAAAGAAACATTGTCTTTTAGTCCAAGAATGTGGCCACCCTTGTGAAGACTTTGCAAAGTTCTCATGTTGACATGGGACAAGCGGCGATGCCACAACCATCCCACATCGGCCTTTCCGAATAAGCATATTGCTTGAGTGTTGGTAGACCCCGAAAAGTCCACCACGAACAACTCATTTTCAACATACCCAACGAACATGACCTTTAGAGTCTTGCTCCTCAAGAGTACCACCATATCAATAGTAAAATGGACATCAAAGTTCATCTTATTAAGTGCACGAACGGACATAAGATTGTAACCGAGGGACTCGATGATGGCTACGTGTTGGTGAACCCCAAGAGGAAGGTTATGATGTAGACAGCAGAAGTTTTCCCTTGAGAAATCTACCCAAGGTTATCAATCCAGTAGGACTTGACGATCTATCGGAAGGTTGTTGATGTTGACTCCCCCTGGCGCTAGGGAGCTTGCACCAACGTGGAATCTGCACAGACACAAACCAGAACTTTGCCCAACACGAAACAGAGAGGTTGTCAATCTCTCCGGTCTTGCAGAAACAAAGAGTTAAACGTATGGTGTGGAAAACAGCAGGAAAAACAGCAAGTAACAGGAAACAGATGATTGCAGCAGGTTGTGTAAACAGTATGAGGAAATTGGACCAGGGTCCACAGTTCACTAGTGGTGTCTCTCTCAGAACAGATAACTAGCATGTTGGGTAAACAAATTACAGCTGGGCAATTGACAAATAGAGAGGGCATAACAATGCAATACATGCCAAGATGTCTACTATGAAATCTAGTTGGGCATTACAACAAAGTACATAGACCGTTATTCCAACCGCATCTATGCCTAAATAATCCACCTTCAAGGCAGCATCCGCATCCTTCAGTATTAAGTTGCTAACAACAGATTATTGCATGAAGTAAAGTGTGTAATGTAATCAATACAAGTGCCCTTGGACACTGCACCAATGTTTTATCCCTAGTAGCAACAGCACATCTACCATCTTAGACCTTTCTGTCACTGATCCAGATATCTAGAGACTGAACCCACTATCGAGCATAAATACCCCCTCTTGGAGTCACAAGCATCTACTTGGCCAAAGCATCTACTAGCAACGGAGAGCATGCAAGATCAAGAGCACATAGATAAACAACTTGAATAAACATGGTATCAATATTCATCGGATCCCAGCAAACACAACATCTAGCATTACAATAAGATGATCTTGATCATGTTAGGCAGCTCACAAGATCTAAACATGGAGGCACAAGGTAGAGAGACAACCATCTAGCTACTGCTATGGACCCGTAGTCCAGGGGTGGACTACTCACGCATCACTCCGGAGGCAGGCATGGTGATGTAGAGCCCTCCGGTGATGATCTCCCCTCCGGCAGGGTGCCGGGAAGAGCTTCAGAACTCCTCCGATCTGAGATTGACGATGACGGCCGCGACGGAACTTTTCGTGGAATATGATCGACCGTAATAGGGTTTTCGCGTCGCGGAGAATATATAGGCGAAGAGGCGGCGTCGGTGGCCGAGGGGGGCCACCACGCCATAGGGGGGCGCGGGCCCACCCTGGGCCGCGCCCTAGTGTGGCGTGGCCCCCTGGTGGGTCTGCTCCGACTCCCCTTTGGACTCCGTGATCTCCTCGTGATATTATTGACGATGTCTTTTGTTTCGTCCAATTCCGAGAATATTTCCTTAATAGATTTTCTGAAACCAAAAACAGCAGAAAACAGGGAACTGGCACTGTGGCATCTTGTTAATAGGTTAGTCCCAGAAAATGCATAAAAATGATATAAAGTGTAACCAAAACATGTAGCAATTGATATAATAACAGCATGGAACATCAAAAATTATAGATACGTTTGAGACGTATCAAGCATCCCCAAGCTTAGTTCCTGCTCGTCCTCGAGTAGGTAAACGATAAAAACAGATAATTTTTGAAGTGACATGCTACCAACACAATCTTTGATCAAATAACAATGTAATGCACATGATCTGAATGAAGTGATCCAAGCCAATGGTCTATAGTTTGCAAGCAAGTAAATAAAGAGTAAACATAAGTGATCACACAAGTGCAAACTTTCATGAATAATACTATAAAACATTTAGAGATATAATAGTCTAACATAATAGTTAGTTCACAGCAGCAATAATTCTCAACATGAAAGTGTTTGTATCAACACAAAGGAAGATAATAGCTTCAGCTTTTGCTTCAACTTTCAACATGTATATCATATAGATAATGTCAATGCAAAGAATATGATCAACCAAACACAAAGTTATGTAAAAACTGTTATACTGGAGTTGACAATGATGTTTGCTTAAGTAGACAGAAAGAAGTGGGAAAACTGACTCAACATAAAAGTAAAAGAATGGCCCTTCGCAGAGGGAAGCAGGGATTAACATCATGTGCTAGAGCTGTAGTTCCCGAAGGCATATAGAGAGCATAAAATATTGTTTTGTAAGGTAATGGTGTATACAGGTGTCAACAAATCAAATAGCAGGTACTTGTCATCTTCCATGGCTAACTAACTTTTAGAGCGGTTCCGAGAGTTTTTAGGACTGCACTTGTAACAAGCACTTATTGGTGACACTCCTCCCAACCATTTACTTTCCACAAACCATGGCTAACCGAATCCTCGGGTGCCCACCAACATTCACCATGGAGGAGTGTCTATTTATTTATTTATAGGGTGGACTAACCAGCTCTTTAATGCAAAATAAAAGGTGGAGAAGCAGATGAAGCTGCCAATCCTTGTAAATTAATTAGCATGGAAGATGACAAATCTCACTACTACGTCCTTATGAGCTTTTCAAGTAGTGACACAAAAAGGAAATGTAACAGTTTTGAGTAGTTAGTAGATAGCACATGAAGAAATTTACTTGGAATGGTGAAAACACCACATAATAGGTAGGTATGGTGGACACAGGTGGCATGGATTTGGCTCAAGGTTTTGGATGTACAAGAAGCATTCCCTCTTAGTACAGAGTTTAGGCTAGCAAGGTTATTATAAGCAAACATCATTATCAACTGGAATAGCAAGAGTGTACATAAAACACAAGGTTTGACGAACCATAGACTCCCACTGTCTTCCTTGTTAACACATAGCCTTCATCCAAAAATTATCTAGACTACTATGGACTTCCAATCATGCAACAGATTATTATAGCAGAAAATCCTTATAGTAGTTCTTCATTAATAGCCATTACTTACATGATGCACAAGCTTAAACATTAATTACTTGACAGCTCAAAACAATTGGCAAGCATCAAATTACTCAAGACAACGATCTAAAAAGATTCATGTAAGCATTTTATACCACTACCACATGCATAGCATTTTTCTGGTCCAACCAAACACCAATCAACTTATTTGACAACTCTCCAAACAGATATAAGTGAAGCAAGAGAGTACTTTCTTCAAAAGAAACTGAAAGCTCTAACAAGAGATACATGAAAAACTGAGAGCTAACAGCAATAACAGCAACTAGACAGGAATACTCAACAAGTATAAGTGAAGCACAAGAGTATTCTAATGAAAAAGTGGAGCGTGTCTCTCTCCCAAACATGAATGCTAGGATCCAACAAGTATAGCACAGCAAACAAAACAAAACAAACTGAAAACAAAAACACACTGACGCTCCAAGGAAGAGTACACTAGTATGAAGCAATAAAAATATAGCACCATTAGAGATGACCTGATAATTTGTAGATGAAGAAGGGGATGCCTTGGGCATCCCCAAGCTTAGATGCTTGAGTCTTCTTGAAATATGCTGGGGAGGTAAGCCTCCCCAAGCTTAAGCTCTTCACTCTTCTTGATCATGTAATATCATTCTCCTCTATCAACACTTGAAAACTTCCTTCACACCAAAACTTAACAGCTTTTCTCATTAGCAGGTTAGTGCACTAAAAGATAATACTTCAAAGTTCTAGCAAAGACAAAACTCACAAGCCAACTATTTTAAACATTAGCCACTGTTACTAGGCTCAAGTGGGCACTTTTACACGAAAAGAAACCACTTAAAAACTTGTAAAAGAGAGAATGCAAAATAAAAGACAGAATCTGTCAAACCAGAACAGTCTGTAATGACGAATTTTTTCGAGGCACTTACGATGCTCAGATGAAAACTTTTGAAATAATGAAAGTTGCGTAACATCATCAGGAACATGCACAAAAAGTTTCAGCATTTTTCGATTTTTTCTGATTTTCTACTGAATTAAACGGTGACGAACAGCAATCTGTCCCAATGCAGTCCCGAAAATAAAAACCAACTTTGCATTAGTAACTCTCCTTGGCACAACAAAACAGCAAATAAAAGATACAAAGGAGTTGCTACAGAGGTAAACAAGCATCCTTGACTCAAGAAAACAAAAATAAAACAGCAAATAAAAACATGGGTTATCTCCCAGAAGTGCTTTTCTTTAATGCCTTTGAGCTAGGCATGAAGAGATGCATCAAGTATTGTCAAGACCAGAAAATCCAAAACCATAATTTGTCTTGACACTAGTATCATGTGAGTATTTCATCTTCTTCCTAGGGAAGTGTTCCATACCTTTCTTGAGTGGGAATTGAAATTTTATATTCCCCTCTCTCATATCAATAACAGCACCAACAGTTCTCAGAAAAGGTCTTCCCAAAACAATAGGACAAGAAGGATTGCATTCAATATCCAAAACCACAAAATCAACAGGGACAAGATTGTTATTAACCATTATCAAAACATCATCAACTTTTCCTAAAGGTTTCTTCATAGAAGAATCAGCAAAGTGAACATCCAAATGACATTTTTCCAAAGGTGCAAGCTTGAGAATATCATATAAATTTTTAGGCATAACCGAAATACAAGAACCAAGGTCACACAAAGCATTGCATTCAAACTCACTCAGTTTCATTTTAATAACAGGTTCCCAATTATCATCTAACTTCCTAGGGATAGAAGCTTCAAGTTTTAATTTTTCTTCCCTAGCATGCATGAGAGCTTTGATAATATGTTCAGTAAAAGCCATATTTATTTTACTAGCATTAGGACTCTTAGCTAGCTTTTGCAAGAACATGATGACTTCAGTTATGTTACAATTTTCGAAATTGAAGTTGTTGTCATAAAAACAATGGAGCAATTATCACCAACACCTCTAAAAATTTCAGCACTTTTACTAGGAACAAAAGTAGTGCTATCAGGCAATTTAAAACTTTTTGTAGAGGTAGTAGAGACATTTCCAACACTTATTATCTTTTCACTAACAGTAGGGGGCGCATTAGCATGTGAGGCATCATTTGTTTCATTAGTAAAAATAGTGCAAACTCTAACAACACTATTTTGTTCAGCAATTTCAGCTTCTCTTTCTTCTCTCTCCCATCTTTCATGAAGTTCAGCAAGCATCCTAATGTTATTATCAATTTTAATTTGGATAGCATTGAGTGTTTTACTCTCTCTAATATCACTAGGAATAGCTTTTATTTTCAGCATTTCAACATCATGAGCAAGACTATCAACTTTAGCAGCAAGAGTATCAATTTTTCCTAGCTTTTCCTCAACAGTTTTATTAAAAGTAGTTTGTGTGCTAATAAAATCCTTAAGCATGACTTCAAGATCAGAGGGCACACTTCTATTGTTACTGTAGGAATTGCCATAAAATTACCATAAGAGTTGCTACCATTAGCAGGATATGGCCTATAATTGTTGCTACCAAAATTATTCCTATAGCATTGTTGTTGAAGTTGTTATTTTTAATGAAGTTTACATCAACATTTTTCTCATCATGAGCAACCAAAGAAGCAAGAGGAATATTATTTGGATCCACAACACCATGTCCATTCGAAAGCATAGTCATAATAGCATCAACTTTATCACTCAAGGAGGAAATTTCCTCAACAGAATTTACCTTCTTACCAGTTGGAGCCCTTTCAGTGTGCCATTCAGAATAATTTACCATCATATCATCAAGAAGCTTTGTAGCAGCACCCAAAGTGATGGACATAAAGGTCCCTCCAGCAGCCGAGTCCAATAAATTCCTTGAGAAAAATTTAGTCCTGCATAAAAGGTTTGGATGATCATCCAAGTAGTCAGTCCATGAGTGGGGCAATTTTTAACCAAAGACTTCATTCTTTCCCAAGCTTGGGCAACATGCTCATTATCAAGTTGCCTAAAGTTCATAATACCACTTCTCAAGAGATAATTTTAGCAGGAGGATAATATTTTCCAATGAAAGCATCTTTGCATTTAGTCCAGGAATCAATACTATTTCTAGGCAAAGATAGCAACCAATCTTTAGCTCTTCCTCTTAAAGAGAAAGGAAACAATTTCAGCTTAATAATATCACTCTCTACCTCCTTATACTTTTGCATATCACAAAGTTCAACAAAGTTGTTTAAGTGGGCAGCAGCATCATCAGTACTAACACCAGAAAATTGCTCTTTCATAACCAGATTTAACAGTGCAGGCTTAATCTCATAAAATTCTGCTTTAGAAGCAGGTGGAGCAATGGGTGTACAGATAAAATCATTGTTGTTTGTGCTAGTAAAGTCACACAACTTAGTATTTTCAGGATTACTCATTTTAGCAAGACTAAAACAAGCAACAGGGCAACTCGAAATTAAAAACTAGATGCAGGAATTTAATTTTTTTGGGTTTTTGATTTTTAACAGCAAGCAAAACAAGACAAAAACAAAGTAAAGAGATTGGAACTGAGAGACTCCCCTTTCCAATAGCCTCCAAGTCCCCGGCAACGGCGCCAGAAAACAGCTTGATGGCTACGTGTTGGTGAACCCCAAGAGGAAGGTTATGATGTAGACAGCAGAAGTTTTCCCTTGAGAAATCTACCCAAGGTTATCAATCCAGTAGGACTTGACGATCTATCGGAAGGTTGTTGATGTTGACTCCCCCTGGCGCTAGGGAGCTTGCACCAACGTGGAATCTGCACAGACACAAACCAGAACTTTGCCCAACACGAAACAGAGAGGTTGTCAATCTCTCCGGTCTTGCAGAAACAAAGAGTTAAACGTATGGTGTGGAAAACAGCAGGAAAAACAGCAAGTAACAGGAAACAGATGATTGCAGCAGGTTGTGTAAACAGTATGAGGAAATTGGACCAGGGTCCACAGTTCACTAGTGGTGTCTCTCTCAGAACAGATAACTAGCATGTTGGGTAAACAAATTACAGCTGGGCAATTGACAAATAGAGAGGGCATAACAATGCAATACATGCCAAGATGTCTACTATGAAATCTAGTTGGGCATTACAACAAAGTACATAGACCGTTATTCCAACCGCATCTATGCCTAAATAATCCACCTTCAAGGCAGCATCCGCATCCTGTTCAGTATTAAGTTGCTAACAACAGATTATTGCATGAAGTAAAGTGTGTAATGTAATCAATACAAGTGCCCTTGGACACTGCACCAATGTTTTATCCCTAGTAGCAACAGCACATCTACCATCTTAGACCTTTCTGTCACTGATCCAGATATCTAGAGACTGAACCCACTATCGAGCATAAATACCCCCTCTTGGAGTCACAAGCATCTACTTGGCCAAAGCATCTACTAGCAACGGAGAGCATGCAAGATCAAGAGCACATAGATAAACAACTTGAATAAACATGGTATCAATATTCATCGGATCCCAGCAAACACAACATCTAGCATTACAATAAGATGATCTTGATCATGTTAGGCAGCTCACAAGATCTAAACATGGAGGCACAAGGTAGAGAGACAACCATCTAGCTACTGCTATGGACCCGTAGTCCAGGGGTGGACTACTCACGCATCACTCCGGAGGCAGGCATGGTGATGTAGAGCCCTCCGGTGATGATCTCCCCTCCGGCAGGGTGCCGGGAAGAGCTTCAGAACTCCTCCGATCTGAGATTGACGATGACGGCCGCGACGGAACTTTTCGTGGAATATGATCGACCGTAATAGGGTTTTCGCGTCGCGGAGAATATATAGGCGAAGAGGCGGCGTCGGTGGCCGAGGGGGGCCACCACGCCATAGGGGGGCGCGGGCCCACCCTGGGCCGCGCCCTAGTGTGGCGTGGCCCCCTGGTGGGTCTGCTCCGACTCCCCTTTGGACTCCGTGATCTCCTCGTGATATTATTGACGATGTCTTTTGTTTCGTCCAATTCCGAGAATATTTCCTTAATAGATTTTCTGAAACCAAAAACAGCAGAAAACAGGGAACTGGCACTGTGGCATCTTGTTAATAGGTTAGTCCCAGAAAATGCATAAAAATGATATAAAGTGTAACCAAAACATGTAGCAATTGATATAATATCAGCATGGAACATCAAAAATTATAGATACGTTTGAGACGTATCACTCGACAAGCATGACATTTACAAGGGTGATATCCTTTGCAACTACCACCTTGCCGAGGCCCGTTACCTCCGCTTTTGATTTATCACCATAGGAGACGGATGCTTGATTTATCACCATATTTGGTCCCAACTCCGTCATGATCTCTTTGCTTCCGGTCATATGACTAGTGCATCCACTATCAACCACCCATTTAGACCCACCGGAAGCATAGTCCTACAAGAAATCATTGCTTGGTTTTAGGTACCCATTTCTCAATGGGTCCTCTTTTGTTAGCAACAAGGGTCTTAGGAACCCAAATAGAGTAAGCAATGTAACCATCATAAGGACCAACATATTTAGCATAGACATCCCCATAATAATCAACATAAAGAATATAGTTGGGGTTAGCCTCTCCCGCAAAGTCACTACGAGTGGTCTTGCTCCTTGTGGCATTCTCACTTGCAATGGGAGTCTTGGCTTGTGCGGGCTTGGCCTTGGTGTTGCTCTTCTTCTTCTTTGCCTTGGCTACATAACCAAGACCCTCCTTCCCTTTGTGTGACTTTTGCTCAAAAATTTGAGCAACCACCTTTTCATTACCTTTAGGAGCACTTGTGGCCTTGGCAAGCTCAACCTTCAACCTAGCATTTTCCTCAATAACATTTGCATGATCACAAGAGGGAGTAGAGGTGCTAGGTGAGTTAGATTTGGAAAGTTGAGTTTGAAGTTGCTCATGAGACTTGACTAGAAGAGAGTGAGTACTTTCCAAGGCCTTGTGAGCCTTGTTAAGTTTCTCCACCTCATCAAGGAGTCTAGCATTAGCAACCACAAACTCGGCTTTCTCCTTTTTAACCACTTTATATTTAGCAAAGACATGATCTCTATCCTTAATGATTTTAGCAACTATTTCATCATTTTTATCATCAAGAGACTCAATTCTTTCCTCAAGAGAGGTTCTATATTCACTTTCTTCTTCAAGAGAAGCATTCAAGGATTCTATGGAAGCATTCAAGGATGCTATGGTGAGAGAATCCTCTCTCTCAATTTTTCCCTTGTCATCAAGGATTTCTTCGGCCGCATCAAGTTGTCTCAAGAGAGACTCAACATAAGCCTTAGCTTCACCTTGCAAGTTAGCCATAATAGTATCGGTAGCAACAAGTTCTTTCTTAATCACAAGACTAGTTTTATCATCTATTTCATGCATAGTCTTGGGAGTAGAAGGTGATACCTCGGTGACGGAAGCCATGAGGCAACGAGCGGTGTTGACGGAGAGGTTCTCATTGGGGGATTCGAAGAGAGAAGGAGGTGGAGTTGATACAATGGCCAAAGCGGCCACCTCACGAGTGGGTTCTTCTTCTTCTTCGGAATCCTCGGAAGGATATTCTTCTTGAGTCAACAACACAATTCTTGGTGCTTTCTTGAAAAATGGCTTCCTCTTCACAAAAGGCTTCTTTTGTATCACTTTTGATTCGCCCTTGAGGACAAGCCTTCCACCATTTTGCTCTCTATTCTCATAGGGACAATCCTTGATGAAGTGATGCTTGTTATGACAATTGTAGCAAGTCTTTATCCTATTAGCAAACTCCTTCTTCCCACTTGGATTGTTTGCATGATCAACTTGAGCTTTTGCTTTGGCCGGGTCACGCCAAAAAGTCCTTGTTGCAAGAGCTATGTGACCATGGAGGGCCGGTTCAAGTTCATCGGGAGGAAGGTTGATTTGGCATGCTTCAACTTCATCATGTTCGTCAAGACACACAACCTTGGCCTTCAAAGCAAGAGAGGGACCTTGCTTCATTCCCATGGCCCTAGCACGGTTGTCTAGAGCATTCTTGGTGGCAACCTTGGAGGCTTGCACCTCTTGCATAACTTCATTGGATGTCATCTCAAGGTAGTTGAATTTTCCTTGTATGGCCTTCAACTCAACGGCTCGAAGGGCATGAGAGCATTCACATACTTCCTCTTGATCCAAGCATCATCCACATAGGTTGCCCCAACATTATGAAAGGCTTTGGCAAGAATGTTGAGTCTTCCATACATCTCCTCATGGGTCTCATTATCAAGCATGTAGAAACCTTCGGCCTCATTGCTCAAGCCATCATATCTATTCCTCTTCATGCTTTCATTACCAAGGAATGCCACCTCAAGGCACTTCCAAGCTTCTTTGGCGGTGGAGACGTTTTGAATGTGATGAAGACCACTTTCTCCAACGGCAAGTTCAATCATGTGGAGAGCGGAAGCATTGAGTTGTTTCTCGGCAACCTCTCTTCTTGTCAAGTTGTTAGGATTCACGGCCTTGTATCCCTCTTGAATGATCCTCCAAAGCTCGATAGAGGAACTGTTGATATGAGATTTCATTAAGTGTTGCCAAGTAGTAAAAGCCGATGCATTAAGTTTAGGAGGTGGACCCAAAGGGTTTATGCGAGTATGATGGATAGGTGGGTCGGGAGAGTACGCAAAGGGAACCCCATGGTACTCCGGCTTCCCACCTTCGGGAGTGGTGGTAGAGGTGGAAGATTTCTTAGGGTCGGTTTCTTTATCTTCAACCCCCTTCTTTTCCTCTTTTCCCTCCTCGGTTTCACCGTCATGGGAGGAAGCGGAGTCATCAAGTGAGGTGGTCTCCTTAGGAACCTTGCCACTTGCGAGTTGCTTGATCAAGTCACGCATCTCGGCAAATTTGGTATCCATGGACGATATCAAAGATGTCTCCATCGATTTGAGATCGGCCATGGATGCCGTAGTGGCTTGGTCATCTATTGGATCACCATCACTTCGTGTCATACTTCTCTTAGGCGGTTAAGCCCAACAAGAGAGCTGAGGCTCTGATACCAATTGAAAGGATCGTATGACACCTAGAGGGGGGTGAATAGGTGCTACTTCAATTTTAGTACTTTTTCAAATTAGGCTTGACACAAAAGGTAAATTCTCTAGATATGCAACTATGGTGAATTTACCTATATGACAAGCTAGCAACTAAGCAAGGTACACTAAGTAAAGACGGTAAACAAGGATAGAGGTAACCGAAAGTGAAAGCACGCGGAGACACGGATGTAATCCCGAGTTCCTCCTTTTTAGGGGAGTACGTCTCGTTGGAGAGGTGTGAGCTACCACGAAGGTCAAAACTCAACCGCCACAAAGGCGGGTGCACCCTCTTCTCCGATGAACCGCACCACAAAGGTTTGGTTCACCTTCCACTATCGGAATCCTTCAAGGCGGAATCCGGAGCCCTTACAACAACGATCCGGGGCACAACCCACAAGAGGATTGGGGGCTCCCGAACAGCTACAAATCTGTCACAAAGACAATCAAGTGAGTACAATATGAGGCTAGGTTTTCCCAATGGAAATCCTAGCAAAGGGTCCCTCAAGTGAATGAGGGGGAAATGAAGAACGGCTTGGTGAAGATGTAGATCCGGGGCTTCTCCTACAATCCTCCAAGTATCAACGAGTTTGGGTGGAGGGATTGGGAGATCTATCAAATCTTGAGCTTGCAATCAATGGTGTTCTTCAATGTGTTCAAGCTCCTTGTCTCAAGGTAGGTGGAGGGCTATTTAAAGCTCCTCCAATAAGTGGCCGTTGGAGGTGTCAGACTGGCCGGCTGGGGCCCGGTTTGGCCGGCCTGGGGGCCGGCCTGGCATGCTGTGGCCAGCCGCAGAGAAGCCGGCATGGGGGCCGGACTGGCCGGCCAGGGAACCGGCTTGCCAGCCGAGCTAGCCGGCCAGGGGCCCGGACTGACCGGCCTTGGAGCCGGCAACCCAGCAGAGCCAACCGGCCAGGGGCCCGGTCTGGTCCGGCCAGGGAACCGGCTACCCAGCCGAGCCAGCCGGCCTGGAGCCCGGCCTGGGAACCGGCCACCCAGGGCACCTTGCCTCTTATCCGATATCCCGAACGTTCTTTCTTCTTTTTGTATATGGAGAGATACCGGACGATTTTTGAAATCACTTAGCAACATATTAAACTTTCACGGTGTTGTTATCTAACACACAAAACATAGAGGGGATAATAAATGTCCTTTCAATGTGCTGTTGCCACTAGGGGTAACCTAACAATGCTATGTCTACGGTCATATGTACTTGTTTACTTTACGGACATTGCTTAATGCGATTATCCGTTGCTTGCAACTTAAAACCAACGAGGAACACGGAAGTCAACCTGAAGGTGGATTATTAGTCATAGATGCGGTTGCATAACGGTCAATGTATTTTGTCGTAATTCCCGAATTAAATATCATGGTAGTCATCTTGTCATATATATGCATTGTCATGCGCTCACTATTTTATCAATTGCCCAGCTGTAATTTGTTTACCCAGCATGTCGTTTATTTTTATGGAGAGACACCACTAGTGAATTGTGGACCCCGGTCCATTCTTTTACACTGATAAAACCACCTACTGCAAACATTGTTCTCTTTTACTTTCTGCAATTAAATACTGTTTTCCACACCATACGTTTAATCCTTTGTTTTCAGCAAGCCGGGAAGATTGACAACCTTCCTGTTTCGTTGGGGCAAAATAGTTTGATTGTGTTGTGTGCAGGTTCCATGTTGGTGATCGAGCAACTACGCCACCAACAACCTTTTGAAGTGCTACTGCTCCTACTGGATCTGACAACCTTGGTTTCTTACTGAGGGAAAACTTGCTGCTGCACTGCTTCATACCTTCCTCTTGGGGTCTCCCAACGAACGTGTGCTTTCACGTCATCAAGCAATTTTTCTGGCGCCGTTGCCCGGGAGTCAACAGACTTCTGCAAGGGGAGTCTCACACTTCCAATCTCTTTACTTTTTTTTTGTCTTGCTTAGTTTATTTTATTTTATCTTGTTTGCTTTTAATTATCAAAAACAAAAAAAAAATAGTTACTCGCATCTAGTTATTTTCGAGTTGTTATTTTCTATCTTGTTTTTAATATTGCTAAAATGAGTACCCCTGAGAACACTAAGTTGTGTGATTTCACTAGCACAAACAACAATGATTTCATATGCACACCTATTGCTCCACCTGCTTCTAAAGCAGAATTTTATGAAATTAAACCTGCACTTTTAAATCTTGTTATGAAAGAGCAATTTTCTGGTTTTAGTACTGATGATGCTGCTGCCCATCTTAATAACTTTGTTGAACTTTGTGAAATGCAAAAGCATAAGGAAGTGGATGGTGATATTATTAAATTGAATTTTTTTCCTTTCTCCATGAGAGGACGTGCTAAAGAATGGTTGCTATCTTTGCCTAGAAATAGTATTGATTCATGGACTAAATGCAAGGATGCTTTCATTGGAAAATATTATCCTCCTGCTAAGATTATCTCTTTGAGAAGTAGCATAATGAATTTTAAGCAATTTGATAATGAACATGTTGCTCAAGCATGGGAGAGAATGAAATCGTTGGTTAAGAATTGTCCCACTCATGGACTGACTACTTGGATGATCATCCAAACTTTCTATGCAGGATTAAATTTTTCTTCAAGGAATTTGTTGGATTCGGCTTCTGGAGGTACCTTTATGTCCATCACTTTGGGTGCTGCAACAAAGTTTCTAGATGATATGATGATAAATTATTCTGAGTGGCACACCGAGAGAGCTCCAACAGGTAAAAACGTAAATTCTGTTGAAGAAACCTCTTCCTTGAGTGCTAAAATTGATATTATTGTGTCTATGCTTACAAATGGTCAAGCGCATGTTGATCCAAATAATGTTCCTTTAGCTTCTTTGGTTGCTCAAGAAGAGCATGTTGATGTGAACTTCATTAAAAACAATAACTTCAACAACAATGCTTATAGGAATAATTTTAGTAATAGCAATTATAAGCTTTATCCTTTTAATAGTGGCAATGGTTATGGTAATTCCTATGGTAGTTCCTACAACAATAATAAAAGTGTACCATCTGATCTTGAAGTTATGCTTAAGGATTTTATTAGTACACAAACTGCTTTCAATAAAACTGTTGAGGAAAAACTAGGGAAAATTGATGTTCTTGCTTCTAAGGTTGATAGCCTAGCTCTTGATGTTGAATTTTTGAAAATAAAGAACATGCCTCATGATGTTAAAAAGAGCAAAACTCTCAATGCTATACAAATTAAAATTGATAATAATGTGAGGATGTTAGCCGAATTGCATGCTAGATGGGAAAGAGAGGATGAAATGGCTAGAAAGAGTAGTATTGCTAGAGTTTGTACTATTTCTACTACTGAAAATGCTTTAAACTCAAGTGTTAGCAAACCTCCTACTATTAATGGCAAGTTAATTGGTGTTGGTAATGTTTCTACTTCTATTGCAAAACGTTTTAAATTGTCTAATAACTCTGAAATTGTTCTTGATAAAAATGCTGAAATTTCTAGTAATGAGGAAGATAATAGCTCCATTACCTTTGATGATAATGATTTTGATTTTGACGGTTGTAATATCTCTGAAGTAATTATGTTCTTGCAAAAGCTAGCTAGAAGTCCTAAAGTAAGTGAAATAAACATGGTTTTTACTAAACGTATTACTAATGCTCTCATACAAGTTAGGGAAGAAAAGTTGAAACGTGAAGTATCCATCCCTAGGAAGTTAGAAGATGGTTGGGAGCCCATCATTAAAATGAAATTGAATGACTTTGATTGCAATGCTTTGTGTGACCTTGGTGCTAGTATTTCTGTTATGCCTAAAAGACTTTATGATATGCTTGATTTAGCACCTTTGGAAACTGGTTATTTGGATGTTCAACTTGCTGATGCCACTAAAAACAAACCTTTGGGTAGAATTGATGAAGTTTTTATTATGGTTAATAACAACTTTGTTCCTGTTGATTTTGTTGTTTTGGATATTGAATGCAATCCATCTTGTCCTATTGTGCTTGGAAGACCTTTTCTTAGAACTGTTGGTGCTATTATTGATATGAGAGAAGGAAATATTAAATATCAATTCCCTCTCAAGAAAGGTATGGAACACTTTCCTAGGAAGAAGATTAAGCCACCTTATGATTCTATTGTTCGAGCAAATTACAATGTTGAGGCTTCTACACTTAGTAATACTTGACGCATGCTTTGTGCCTAGCTAAAAGGCGTTAAAGAAAAACGCTTATGGGAGGCAACCCATTATTTTTATTTTCTGAAAATTTTCTTTTATTGAGTCAAGGAGTGTGTTTACTTCTGTAGCAACTCCATTGTATCTTTACTTTTTTGCATTGTTGTGCCAAGAGTAGTCTCTAATGATAAGATGATGCTAGATTTTGATTGCTGCGCAGGGACAGATTTCTGTTGTTCACCGTTTTATTTTTCTAAAATTAGAGAAAAAATATTTATATCTGAAACTTTTTGTGCGTAATCCTCATATATGTCTGCATCTTTCGTTAGTTCAGAGTTTTTCGATTTGAGCAACGTAAGTGCCTCGAAAAAATTCGTCTTTGCGGACTGTTCTGTTTTGGACAGATTATGTCTTTTATTTTGCATTCTCTCTTTTACTAGTGCTGGGTGGAATTCTTTTTTGGGTGGAAGAGCTTCACATAATATCAGTGGCAGTAGCTAATGTTTAAAGTAACGGTCATATTGCATCTTTACAGAACATGTGAGTTTTTGATTGTGCACTAACCCTTTAATGAGATTTGTTTTGAGTTTGGTGTGGCGAAAGATTTCAAGTGTCAAGAGAGAAGAGTGATATAATAGGATCAAGAAGAGTGAAGAGCTCAAGCTTGGGGAGGCTCCCATGGATCTCCCCAGCATATTTCAAGAAGACTCAAGCGTCTAAGTTTGGGGATGCCCAAGGCATCCCTTCTTCATCTTCAAAATTATCAGCTCATCTCTAGTGAAACTATATTTTAATTCTTCCACATCATATGGGCTATTTTTGGAGCGTCCATGTGCTTTTTATTTTCAGTATGTTATTTTATTTTGTGATCAACTTGATTGGATCCTAGCATTCTTGATTGGGAGAGAGACACGCTCTGTTTTTTCATGAGAATACTCATATTCTTCGCTTATATTTGTTGAGTATTCATATCAAGCGCTGTTCAACTTTTAGCTCTTGTTTTCATGTATCTCTTGGCAGAGCTTTTAGTTCTTTTAAAGAAAGTACTCTCTTACTTCACTTATACTTATTTGAAGAGTTATTGAAATAGGTTGATTGGTGTTTGGTTGGAACAGAAAATATTGCATGTGGTAAATGGTATAATGGAAAAGACTTGCATACTCTTGTAGATCACTAATTTGGATAATTTGATACTTGTCAATTGTTTTGAGTTAACAAGTAGGTCATGATTAAACTCTTGCATCATGTAAGTTAAGCTTATTAGTGAAGAACTACCGTAAAGCTTGTTAAAATTTGGTTTGCATCAGTGGTATCTCTAAGGTCTAGATATTTTCTAATAAAAGGTTTTAGTTAACAAGGAAGACGGTGTGAAGTCTTATAATGTTTGCAATATGTTGGTCATATAAAACTTGGTGTACCGGTTAATATTCTTGTTTGCTTACATAACCTTGCTAGCCTAAACTCTGTACTGAGAGGGAATGCTTCTCGTGCATCCAAATCTTTGAGCCAAAATCCATGCTATTTGTGTCCACTATAACTACCTATATGTGATATTTCCTTGCCACTCCAAGTAAATTTTTCATGTGCTACCTTTAAATTATTCAAAATTATTATTACTCCTTTTTGTGTCAATGTTTACCAAGCTCATGAGGACGTGGTGGATGTCTTTATGTCACTTGTCAAGCAGACTTTACCATCAGACTAGCGGCATATACATCCGCTTATCTATTAATTTTGCAAAAAGAGCTGGCAACGGGGTGCCCAGTCCCAATTAATTACAACTTTAACCGCTTAATTCTCTTCACATTTTTGCCCTGATTTATCAGACAAGCAATGATACCAGTGAAATATCTGCATGTGTAAACAAAAGAGAAAAGAGGGATGATCAGCCTTGCTTTTAGAAATAACGTCCTTCATAGGAGCCGCCCTTAAAAGTCTGTTTGGCCAGGGTCATATTGTACTTTCCATTACTGATTCGTTGACCAATTAACATACACCTCTCAAAACTTAATTTTTACTCTCTATATGATTTCAAAAACTAAAAAGCTCTAGCACATGACTTAATCCCTGCTTCCCTCTGCGAAGGGCATTTCTTTTACTTTTATGTTGAGTCAGTTTTTCCTACTTTCTTTCTATCTTCCACAAGCAAACACTAGTGTCAACTTTGGTGCAACATTTGTTATATGCTACATATTGGACTTATTATATTGCTTTGTGTTGACAATATCCATGAGATAAATATGTTGAAAGTTGAAGCAAATGCTGGAGCTTAAATCTTCCTTTGTGTTGGTTAAATACCTTTTGTTACAATCTATTGCTTTATGAGTTAACACTTATGTAAACCTGTGGATGCATTGTCTCCAAAGTACTATTCATGAAAAGTTTAGCTTGTGTTATTCAGTTGTTTACTCATTATCTATTTGGTAGCAAACTATAGACCATTGACTTGGATCACTTCATTCATTTACATGTGCCTTACAATACTATTTGATCAAGATTATGATGGTAGCATGTCACTTCAAAAATTATTTTGTTTTATCGTTTACCTACTCGAGGACGAGTAGGAACTAAGCTTGGGGATGCTGATGAAGGAGATATGCCCTAGAGGCACTTAATAAAGGTAGTTTATTTGTCATACGGGATGATGTCAAACGAGTTGACATAGAAGTGTTGCAAAGTACATACAGATCTCAATGTGGGAGATCCGTTGACTAAACTTCCTCTTCCACAGGACAAGCATGCATCAAGTTGCTATAGGTGTTTAAGCTTTTACCAAAGTAGTAAACTAGATTAAGTGTTACTCTAGTGCAAGTGGGAGACTGAAGGAGATATGCCCTAGAGGCACTTAATAAAGGTAGTTTATTTGTCATATCTCAATTGTTCGTAATATGTTTTATACCATGCTATAACTGTATTAAGCGGAAACATTAATACACGTGTGGTAGATAAACAACCAGGTCCCTAGTAGCTTCTATTTAACTAGTTCATTGTGCAATCGATGATCGAGGTTTCCCGATCATGTGACGTTGGTGTCAATTGACAATGGAGTCATATCATTGGTAGAATGATGTGATGGACATACCCAATATTTGTAGGACGTAGTCATTACGCCTTTGACCGTGAGATCAACTCTTATCGCTATTCCTGGAAGATGCTTTGATTGCATCAAACGTCATTGCTTATATAGTAGGACAATAACGGTGTCCCTCTCGGGTATCGGAAGGGAGTATGTTGAGATGAGAGATCAAGAGCGGGATTTGCCAATCCGCATAGCAGGATAGATACTCTGGGCCCACTCGGTGAGATTATCTCAATGAGCTTGCAAGCATGTGACTAGGTCACGAGGACATAATATCACGGACGAGTAAAGAATAGTGTTGTCGATAACGAGATCAAGCTAGGTATCATGATATCTAAGAATGAGTCTCGGACACACTAAGTATCGCCAGGCAAAAGTTTTAAGACTCGACGTCTAAGGTTCGAACGGAAAAGTTATTCGTTATCTCACAGGGATTAATCCTGGGTATCCAAGGTCCACGGATTAGTCATTGATCGGAGAGCGTGTCTCGATCATGTCTGGCGAGATCTCGAACCGTAGGGTAACACACTTAAGGGGAGATGACATGATTATTTAGATTGGACATAGAGAAGAAAATAGAGAGAAGAACACCGGAAGTGTTCCGGACACACCGGAAGTGTTCCGGGTGATATCCGACGGAGTTCGGGGGCTAACGAAATAGTTTTCGGAGCCGGAATAAATTAGATAATATGTATTTAATATTAATTAGTGTAATTAATAGTTAAATATATTTTTATTTAACTAAATTCGAATTTTTAAAGGCTGTTTTTCATAAATGGGCCTTAGAGGCCCATTAGGGGAAAAACCCCAAAAAGAAAAGAAAAGAAAAAAGGGGGAAGGGCCAGCCGGCCTAGGTGGGCCAAATGGAGCCCACCTAGGGGGCCGGCTGCCTCCTTTGGCCGGCTAGGCCATGTGGGGTTTAGTCCCACATGGCTTAGCCAAGGGAGATGGTCTCCCTCCTCCACCTATATATATGGGTGCCCCTTGCCTTTGAAAACACACTAGAAATTCTCTCTCTCTCTCTCTCTCTCTCTCTCCCCTGTTTAAGTCGTGACTCCGCAATTGGGGTTGTGCACGGGTTGAGGTTTTCTCCACCATACGCACACCGCTGTGCTGCTGGTCTGCCGGTCCAAGTCTTCTACTTCCGCTGCTCGTCCCTGGATCGGAGGCCGGAGGTCGTCATCTCTGCCGTATGTGTGCGACTCCCTGCGAGGCACCACACTTGGGATGCTAGGAGGTGCTCGCCTCCACCACCATGAGGACGGCGTCACCCTCATTGTCATCGCCGTCTTCATCGCGTCAAGATCTTCGCGACCTCGAGGTCGGCTACGTCGTCTTCATCACGCGTCGTCATCGAAACAGATCTTTTGATCGTCGACGCTTACGGTCTACAAGGGTATGTATACCGTCTTTTACCGTATAGTATATCTGCATAGAGTAGATCCTGGCTAGTATAAGGTTATCGTTGTTAGAATTTTTTTGTTTTCTGCCTACGATCCCCTTCAGCTGATACGTCTCAAACGTATCTATAATTTTTGATGTTCCATGTTGATATTATACCAATTGTTACATGTTTTGCATCCACTTCATATCACTTTTATACATTTTTGGGGACTAACCTATTAACAAGATGCCACAGTGCCAGTTCCTGTTTTCTGTTGTTTTTGTATTCCAGAAAAGTTGTTCTGGAAATATTCTCGGAATTGGACGAAAATCAACGGATGTCCCTATTTTACCGAGAAGTCCCCGGAGTCCAAAGGAGAGACGGAGGAGGGCCACGAGGGCACCACACGCACCCTCGGCGCGGCCAAGGGTGGGCCCTCGCCCTAGGGGCGTGTGGGCCCCTCGGGTGCCTCCAGCCGCCGTAGTTTCGCCTATTTATTCCTCCCGGCGCGAAAACCCTAAACACCCGAGTCATATTCCACGAAAAGTACCAGAGGCGCCGCCGTCGTCAACCCTAGCTCGGGAGGGTTCTGAAGCTCTTCCCGGTACCCTGCCAGAGAGGGGAATCATCACCGGAGGGCTCTACATCGCCATGCCAGCCTCCGGAGTGATGCGTGAGTAGTTCATCCTTGGAGTACGGGTCCATAGCAGTAGCTAGATGGTTGTCTCTCCACTTTATGCCATCATGTTTAGATCTTGTGAGCTGCATAACATGATCAAGATCATCTTATTGTAATGCTGCATGTTGTGTTTGCTGGGATCCGATGAATATTGAATACTATGATCAAGTTGATTATTAATCTATGGTACATGTTATTTTTGATCTTGCATGCTCTCCGTTACTAGTAGATGCTTTGGCCAAGTAGATGCTTTTAACTCCAAGAGGGAGTATTTATGCTAGATAGTGGGTTCAGTCTCCAGTAATCTTGGCGAGTGACAGCAACGTCTAAGGTTGTGGATGTGCTGTAGCCACTAGGGGTAACCTAACAATGCTATGTCTACGGTCATATGTACTTGTTTACTTTACGCACATTGCTTAATGCGATTATCCGTTGCTTGCAACTTAAAACCAACGGGGAACACGGAAGTCAACCTGAAGGTGGATTATTAGTCATAGATGCGGTTGGATAACGGTCTATGTATTTTGTCGTAATGCCCAAATTAAATATCATGGTAGTCATCTTGTCATATATATGCATTGTCATGCGCTCACTATTTTATCAATTGTCCAGCTGTAATTTGTTTACCCAGCATGTCGTTTATCTTTATGGAGAGACACCACTAGTGAACTGTGGACCCCGGTCCATTCTTTTACACTGATAAAACCACCTACTGCAAACATTGTTCTCTTTTACTTTCTGTAATTAAATACTGTTTTCCACACCATACGTTTAATCTTTTGTTTTCAGCAAGCCGGGAAGATTGACAACCTTCCTGTTTCGTTGGGGCAAAGTAGTTGGATTGTGTTGTGTGCAGGTTCCACGTTGGTGATCGAGCAACGGCGCCACCAACAACCTTCTGAAGTGCTACTGCTCCTACTGGATCTGACAACCTTGGTTTCTAACTAAGGGAAAACTTGCTGCTGCACTGCTTCATACCTTTCTCTTGGGGTCTCCCAACAAACGTGTGCCTTCACGTCATCAATAGTCTCCAAAGTACTATTCATGAAAAGTTTAGCTTGTGTGATTCAGTTGTTTACTCATTGTCTATTTGGTAGCAAACTATAGACCATTGACTTGGATCACTTCATTCATTTACATGTGGCTTACAATACTATTTGATCAAGATTATGATGGTAGCATGTCACTTCTAAAATTATTTTGTTTTATCGTTTACCTACTCGAAGACGAGTAGGAACTAATCTTGCGGATGCTGATACGTCTCAAACGTATCTATAATTTTTGATGTTCCATGTTGATATTATACCAATTGTTACATGTTTTGCATCCACTTCATATCATTTATATATATTTTTTGGGACTAACCAATTAACAAGATGCCACAGTGACAGTTCGTGTTTTCTGCTATTTTTGTATTCCAGAAAAGCTGTTCTGGAAATATTCTCGGAATTGGGCGAGTGACAGCAACGTCTAAGGTTGTGGATGTGCTGTTGCCACTAGGGATAACCTAACAATGTTATGTCCACGGTCATATGTATTTGTTTACTTTACGCACATTATTTAATGCGATTATCCGTTGCTTGCAACTTCATACCAACGGGGAACACGGATGTCAACCTGAAGGTGGATTATTAGTCATAGATGCGGTTGGATAACGGTCTATGTATCTTGTCGTAATGCCCAATTAAATATCATGATAGTCATGTTGTCATATATATGCATTGTCATGCGCTAACTATTTTATCAATTGTCCAGCTGTAATTTGTTTACCCAACATGTCATTTATCTTTATGGAGAGACACCACTAGTGAACTATGGACCCCGGTCCATTTTTTTACACTGATAAAACCACCAACTGCAAACATCATTCTCTTTTACTTTCTGCAATTAAACACTGTTTTACACACCATACGTTTAACGCTTTGTTTTCAGCAAGCCGGGGAGATTGACAACCTTCCTGTTTCGTTGGGACAAAGTAGTTTGATTGTGTTGTGTGCAGGTTCCACGTCAACAGTCCAGATCTTCAACACCACCTTTTCTGGCGCCGTTGGCAACCTTCTGAAGTGCTCCTACTCCTTCTGGATTCGATAACCTTGTTTTCACACTGAGAGAAAACTTGCTGCTGAACTACATCATACCTTCCTCTTGGGGTCTCCCAACAAACGTGTGTTTTCACGTCATCAGTATCCAGTCTCATCATGGTAAGTGTTTTTTTTCAGTGTCAAAACGTCGTGAAATAAAATTTTGGGTGTACGTCCCAACATTTTATGTTACCAGACAGTTTCACAAAAATAATGTTTTTGTGTACTGTATAAAAAAAGAAAACTTTGGTGCTACAAAATATCTTTTTACTATTTGTGTTTTTCCGTAGGCACAAACTGTATTCTTATTTGAAAATCAACTGTGTGAATGTGGTATGTACACACATTGCTTTGGAATATTTTGACTTACGAAATATGTTTCTTTTCAGAGTACGAGCATCTTATGCTACGAGGAAAAATGGATTTCCGATTGTTCATCGTCTTTTTCCGGAAAGAGAATATATTGATATTAGAATATACTACTTACATCTAGTACTATAGAAAAAGTTCTCCAACAACGATACCTCAAATGAGAAAACAGTTCATAAACACCGTCATCGACCAATCATAATTTGTATTTGTATTCTTCTTACATAGGAGAAGATCCGGATTTTGGGGATAATGTGTTCAAAAGGAAAATTGTCAATGCTAGGTCAGGCTGGACAGAAAACTCGATACCTGAACCCGTACGACTTAAAGTTCCGGTATCCGGACAATCTAATTAATCCGAAATACATATAAATTCCAATAAAAATATCCCTTACCTTTCATCCGACTAGCGGCTTAGCCATTTTCCTACGCGTAACGCACTCATGTGTTCTCTAGATCCCGATTCAGGACCAGTCCTGTAGCGATGCCCTCGGCCCGTCGACCGCAACTTCACCTCCATCTCGGCTAGCGTTACCACGACCGCGTACATCGGTACATCACCGCGTTGCTGGCATAGCCTAGCCGCTCGCCTCCCTGCGCAGTTCGCACTGCTACTCGCCGCAAGCAGTGCCGACTATGGAAGGCCAACGGTGACGCGCTTCCTTGGAATTTTTGCTGGTTTTGTCCTCTAGCACAAACACTTGATCAACCCAAGTGTTGATCAGAAATCAACTTGCCATCACCAAATGGGGTGGCAACATTTTATTTCTAACCCAAAACTCTCTTATGTCTTTGTTTGTGTGCGGGTTTCTGTGCGGGTTTCTGAAGTTCATCAAGACAAAAAGATCAAGGATTTAGATAGGTTTAGATTTAGGATTTTCCTTTGTAATTTTCTTTGTAAAAACTCTTGTAAAGCTTTTGAAATTCTTGTTTGTGAGATTCCTTGTAATTATTCTCTGTAAAAGAATTTTAAGATAGGAAAAAAATAATTCCATTTTTTCATATTATTGTGTCACTTTGTATTAATTTTAAAAGTGTTTGAATTTGTGATGACCCTTGTCAAAATATTTCAATTTAAATATCTCAAATTTTGATACCAGTTTGTTGAGAAATGAGGTGAATAAAGAATATAAGGCGTTTTGTTTTGAATTCCTTAGAGAATTCTTGTTTCAAATAGTTTTAACTTAAAATATGGAATCTTAGGTTTATTTCAACCCCTCTCGGCAACCCTAGTCGAGTGTTGATCACCTCGACTAACTTTTTCACAAAAGCGCAAATTTTATCCCAAAATTTCCAATGCATGAATGTAAAAATGCAGAAATCTAAATTCTACTCCGCGAAGTCCTATAACTACGGGTCCTTATACAATCTTATTTGTTTTAGATATGCGATTGCCATGCAAGATGGGTTTCTCCAAATATGGCCTAGCCAAAGTGGTTGTGCAAGACGGGTTGCTCCAGATGCAGCCTAGCGGCGGTGGCCACAACCGTCCTTTATTTTGTCGTCCATCTTGATAATGCCAGCGTAGAAAAGACATGCATGATGTATAAAAAACAGATTATGAGCTTCTAATAGGATTTAAAAATCATAAATGACGGATCAAAAGCGGATCATGAACTTTTAATAGAACTTAAAAACTTCGATAACCTTGGTCTTGCCGTCAACTGGGTACTAGTTGAATTAGGCGCGGCGGCACGCCGCGCCCTTGGTGGGAATTTTTGTGTGCAGTTTGTTTTATCGTTTTAGTTACATGATATATTTTGTGGTTCTAATTAGCTCTCATTAGTATTCTCATTAGCTGAATCGCAAATGGATGCATATAGTACATATATATACATTATTACATATGCCTACATTAGCTAGCAGGACGGTTGTTATACAAACACGGAATTGACTGGTAGTGCCATAAGATTGCTGCATGTAATTCATGTACAAAACATTCAAAAGTAAGAACATAGTGGCCAGATCGACGTGTGTAGACTCTGAGCTTGAACATTTACGACACTTGCGTATGCCATCATGTATTTCATCCTCAAGAAGCATTTCCTGCAAGAATGAAACCACCAGTCGCGCGGCTCGTTTACTTGAATGATAAGTATGCTGAGCTTAAATCTCTTTGCCTAAAACAATAGATACAGATTATGGTTCAAACAGATGCTATTCGAACTAACTTACACATAGCAAAATAGTTCCACCGGCAGCTACTGTGATTAGTAACCATTAATTTTAATAGCATACTAAAAAAATCTAGTTTCACAAAATCATCTGGTTAAGTGGGTATATGATAGGGACTAAGTTCTACAGCCAATCCCTGTGTCTGCAAAATCCAACTATGTGGCAATCAGTGACTCAAACATTTAATTAGCTAGGGAGTTGGCTGCAAGTGACGACAATTAGAAGAATAAGGAATCCCTAAACTGGTTTGCAACCTGTTTTAGCCAAATTTTGTATATAGTTGCAATAATTCTAAATATAAAGTGGCAAATTTCACACTAAAGAAGGTACTGATCAAACCATATTCTCAGTTAAGCCTTCCAACATACAAACATGTCAGCAGGATTACACAGTTATCACGATGACCAACCAGAACCAATATCCACTCTCATCAAGTGGATCCACGGGCACAGCTTAGCCAAAAAGCTTATTTAGTTATCTGAATCAACCCATCATCGCACGATCTTTGGTACAGACTGTTTTAATCTAGTAACAGACTGATCCTTCTCAGGAAGGAAAACTCGTTCAGTAGACTACAGAGATGGTAAAAAAGCAATGTGAACACAAAAGCAGTAGTTGCCTACCTGTTGGGCTTGAAGAAGATTATTTTGATTTTATAGTTGTGCATCTTGATAACTTGGGTGGATAACCACTCTATTCCTCATCTTCGTAATCTCCATCAAAGGTCCAATGTTGGTAACCATCACATAAAAAACAGAATCATGAACTCCACAGTACATTTGCTAGACAACATATCCAGTGAAACAACATATGCATTGAATATGTATTGCTCTGCCATCATACAAAATCAATTTAGCAGTAGAGTACCTTAATTTGTTAAGGTGCACAGTATACTTTTGTAAACATAAATGCCACTATAACCAGTAGGCACTCTTCTCTACTTACTTTTTTAAATACTTACCTAATACCTTTTACACTGGATAGAACTAAATCCTCTCTCAATTTCAAACACTACTATGCTGAAATACATCTCTCTGAGCTAAGAGGGAGCACTTACACCGTCCAGTCATTTGTGTATATAACAATCTGTTTATACGTAAGCAGGAAAAATAAAATATGCTTTGAGCCTGATAATTTGTACAAAGATTCAGCACTGCCTATGTATAATAAATAAGAAAAAATTAATATCAACTCCATTTACTACACATCTTCTACTGTATATGCAGTCTGCACACAACAAATCTCTATCCATACATACAGTACTGAAAACAGCTTGCTCCGAACGAAGATCAGCAACATCGAGAATCAAATCCTGAAAACAGAAGTGTGCTCATCAGTCATGAGTTGGTGCAATAAATCTGATACTTTCTCCACCATATTTCATAGATTAGCTTCCGTTTTCTTGATTTATTTTTATACGATTTTCTGAGTGTACACACATCCTGAAGATCAAACGAAATGGAATGTCATTAAATGTTGCTCTAAACTATCCTAAAACTGAACAAAAATTATACAATGGCCATAAGGTGAAAATTGGTATAAATGTCATCTAACCAAAGCATATACGACTTACATGAGACTGGAAATAACATTTTTTTCATGCCAAGTACTATCTCACTGTAGAAGCATTGTTCGGTCACAAAAATAAGGTGTAAATCCTCGATGCATCCAAATGGAGAAAATACAGGGGATAAGATCAACATATTCATTGCTTCTAAATCCTAGCATATCTACACATTCGTCGCTTCTAAATCCTGAAACCAATAGCATATCACTGTGGACTAACCAAACTGTCCGCATTATTAGCATTAGGACGCAGAACCATAATTACAAAATTCTATTTTCGCACGTGCCTCTTCTCTTCTTATAGAAAGATGGACCTTCGTCCTCACAGCGGCAGTAGAAAACGTAAGCTCGAATGTGGAAGCGATGGCACTTGATGTAATAGATAAAATATTTCGATTTACCACATTCCATAATAACTGTCGTATTTTCGTTGTTCTTGCCGATGCAGCCACAAATGTATACTAAAACAACATTGATACTTAGAAATTAATCAAGCCCAAAGCAAAAGAAATGATTTTTCATAATTGAACATAATGTCAAGATTAAGAGAAATTCCAGGTTGTGAGCATTCTAACCATGGTGTACATACGTTATTTTTTCACAAAGTACCATTACCGAAGCTTATTGTAAAACTTCACATCTTATGTAGGAGTTCGAAAACTCAGATTTTACTACATATATGGGTGGTCAATATTCAGAAGAATAAACAATTTGAATGTGTATTGATGAAAAGATCGAGACCTTCAACTAATTCCTCAAACACTCATGCAGAGAGGATAGAAAAGGTAATATGAACTAATGAACAATGTAAATGAGAACACAACTGTGTTGGAAGAGGAGTGTAAGTAACATACCAGGACTTGGTATTACGTGATCAATTACTAATTAAGTATATAAACCTATTAATAGGAGGTACATAATATATATTGCACATACTTGCTGTAGGGGCTCCAGGGATGACAACAGGCGTATACTGAGGCGATGAGGGCTTCCCTGTATCAACATGTTCCATGTACAGGTAGCTGAGAGCCTACAAAGAATATACACGGAAGAAGAAAATCAACACATGTAGACGCAATTGATGCACATAGATGAGGTCCGTAAACAGTAAGGAAGCATAGCACGAATGAACATGGACCGCTTATTGCGCCAGGCCTTGCCGGTGCACACCATCAGAGCCCACGGAGTGGTCGTCAGATACCGGTATATTGTGCGCCTCGCCGTCGTTGACGGTGTCGTCAGGTCGCCGGCGAGCCGACTGATATCGCCGATCAAGAGGTCGGTTGCTGTTAACAGAGAATACAACCGACGATTAGGTACATCACTGGAAAGGTGATGGGATGGCAGATGTTGTTAGCAATTAAAATTGAGGGAAAGGCGACAAACGGGGATTTCTCAAAGAAATGCAATGCAAAAAGGACGAACAAACGGGAGGTAAGCCCAGATTGGGGTGACAGGAAGGCGGCCTCACCTGCTTGAGCGAGGAAGGGAAGGCGGTCGCGCCGGACCAAGAGGCGTGTCGGCCTCCCGCCGTCGCCATCGGCCGCGCCAACCGCGCCTGCCCCCGCTCTCCTCCCGCCGTCGCCGTCGGCCGCGCCTGTCCCCGCTCTCCTCCCGCCGACACAAGGGGCCGCGCCTCCGTCCGGCCTCCTCCTGCCAAAACCGGTGGCCGCGAGCAGCGGGCTTCCGCTCGACATCCTCCCGCCGCCATGTCGAAGATTGGGGACTAACTCCCCTGCTGGCAGCGGCGGCGTCGGTGAGAAGATTGGGGAGTTTTTTAGTAAGGTCCCTGAGTTTTCAGAAAAACCATTGTAGCTGTCGCCATGATCATGTCGGCGTGCCACGCCGCTGACGGTATAGCAATGATGAAAACCCCTTCTCTAACTTCATATATACCATGTGATTATAGATTGTTAACGTTCGGCTAAGACGTCCCCTATCCTTATATACATCATCATGGGCTGATTAAATTATAAATTTGCAGATTTAGTTTTATCAAGGTGCTACCACATCGAATCGTGCACCGACAAGAGTTGTCTCTCCTACTGCTTGGCCCTCTGGTACGAGGACCCGAAGGGGCGCTGCTTTCATACTTCAGACCCTAAGATAGGCAAGGACTACGACACGTGCTGCTGCTACCAGTATCCATCCATGAACTGACTGAGTGGTGCCGCTTGTTCTCAGAGCCATGCATCGATATGATCAGACCTTACCGGCGACGACCGGAACTGATAATATGTCAACCGACCGACTGGAAATAATGTAATTCGTGCACTTGGGTTTAGTCATGTTTTTTTTCAAGAAAATGCAAAAGCTTGCATGTCATTGCATTAAGAAGAAAGAACAGTGTTACAGTAATATGTTACAACGCAATACAAAAACTGCAACACCACATTGCTGAAACAGCCAGCCGAGCTAAGCTACTCCTCCCGCCGACCTGCCTTTTTTCTATTCCATCACCGTGGGTCCTCCTCCCTGGCGCCCGGGCGTTTCTATTCCATCACCGCCACGGCTTGTCGAGTTTGCGGCGAAGATGGGCCGGTAGCTAGTCATACTAGGCTGCCAGGAGCCGGTTGCTCGGCTCGAAGCACCACAGCTTACTGGGCCACATAGGTAGGCGCCTCCACTCGAGGTTGTTTCTTTGCTCTTATAGGCGCTCTTTTTTTTTTTCCCTCCCTAAGCTCTTGCAGCAGCAGCAAGTCCACATGTTCTTGAGTCGAGCGTTTTGACTCAACCAGCACGCACCGTAGCTCTGAATCTTTCTCTGATCGATCATATATAAGTATCTTCCAACCCATCCGGTCAATGCCGTTCCTCTGTTTTTCTTTCCTTCTTGTTTAAGCAAGAAATAATTTGGTCTGTTGTCCTTCCTTGTTAGCTGGCCACACAACACAAACCCTCTTCCTCTTACTTTGCCACGACCAAGAACGCAAGCGCGCGGACAAAAATCGAGCTATCCATCCATGGCTGCGTTTGAACTCCCTGCGTGTCTCCGTTCACCGCATCAAAATCGCTTTGATTAACTGCATTTCTCTCGACTTTTTTCACCGGCTGACACTGGGCCGTCGGGAACCATTTTCTGTTCATGTTTTGTTTCGGAATGCAGGGCATGCGCATGCACGTGCTCCGACTTTTGGGTAGAGGTCGACGTGATTGAAAATGTAGAGCCAACTTTACGACAAAAACAAAGCCAACTGAGGGGAGCGCACGCTCAGAGGAGGGACAGACATCTCTCATCTCATCGATCTCACGCATGAATGTACGTGCTCCGGTGCTCGTGCGGTGACTTCTACGGAGTATCTTCTGCAGTGATCCACGATGCATGTTACTCCTGCAATGCATCGTAATCGTAGTAGTTATCTTTGTTTTGCGAATTGGGAATGCTTAATTAGTAGTAGTGTCTTAATCCTCCTGCAATGCGTAGGTTTAGTTCCCTTGCTGCTGAGCACGGGATCGACAAAAAGTTACAACAAGCTAGAGTTGACCTCCGGGGACGTCGACGGCGGCGACGATCGAGGAGGAGGACCGCCGGGTACTGGGAGGAATCTAGCTGGCTAGATACTGCGAGTGGGAGCCATCAGCCATGCATGTGCGCTAGCGGCTCCATGCAGCAGCATGTGCCATGCATGCATCGTGTTCACAAGTAACGCACCCACACGTTTTGCTTCTCCGGAAAACCACAAACGGTGCTTCAGGTTCACACGAATACACGATCCAGAATCAAAATTTTATTTGCACACACCCATCCAAGAAATTACAAAGAAAAAAATATCTCATTATTGCTTTCTAGACTTGGCGCCTGATTTTCGAGATGTGCGCGAAAAACAAACCCAAGCGTTTTTCCAAAACCCATAAAATTCTATTCTAGCCTCTTGGTTTTGTTTCTTTCAACTATATTACAAATCAATACAAATCTTGTCTTCCAAAAACAAAACTTGATGTTTAGATTTTTTAATCAATTAAGTTCAAATTTTGTAATTTCTGAAATATCAGGTCACGTGACCTCCAGACCCAAACATCCCATTCGTCTTTAACCTTGCTTTTCCTCCAAACCTTAAAGCTTTTGCATATTCACATTGTGTATGTATGTTCTCAAAAAGAAGACCCAGCTTTTGCATATTCACATTGTGTATGTATGTTCTAAAAAAGAAGACCCAAGGCCACGTCACATGTACTTCTATAAACTCTACAAGATCAAACTTAATACTCGACAACCTCTTACCGGGTCATTGATCAAGATATATGAATAGTAAGTGTTAGAACAGTGGAATTTTTTGCTCCCGGGCACCAATGATCCCTTCCGTTTAAAAAAACGAAAATCATATTTATATGTTTCAAAAAATTCTGAAAACAAATCCGAGTGTAGCCAATGATATATCTCTCTAACGTGCAAAATATCAACTTCAAAAACTTTGTATTTTGAGCTAAACAAATATAACAAATTTGTAGATCTAAATATGTATATTTTCAAATCTCTAAGTTGTATCAGATTTGTTATTTTTGTGTAGCCCATAATATAAAGTATTTCACACTAAAATTTTACACGTTTGTGGGATGCATCATTGCCTACATCATAGTTTTTTTTTCAGATTTTTTTGAAACTCACAAATATGATTTTTAAAAAAAATTAGATGGGAGGGAGCACTGGTGCTCGGGATCAAAAAGGACTTTCCGGCGTTAGAATTTAAAATATCGCTTGCCACATTGTTTGTGACGTCATGACATCAAGTTTAATTCTTTATTATGATACTTTCGCTAAACATATATTCACCAAGAAAGGTCGAGCTTAATTACCACTACGTACACTAGTACGGGACATGATGATAATGATGGTTCAAAAAGGTGGTAAAGCTAGATGTAAGAAATGGGTCCAGCTGAACCCACAGTTTTTTGAAATCCCCTTTAATTTATAGGTATTTACGTAATAGTCCCTAGTGTATAGAAGGTATGACCGCAACAGGTCTTGGCAGCTCCACCACTTTGTGACTTTAGTCCGAGTCAAATTTGCATATGTCATGAGATTATTCACCAACATTAAGCCAATCAAAAAAAGAAAAATACATAAGAACATTGCAAACCATCCTCCAAAATTAAGTATCAGCTATCTCTAGTTCTTGATGATAATGATATTTCTCTACGCGGACTAAGAACAATTGGATCAAATGGTTTTGTTAAAATTAATACAGTTTGTACTGAAATTTTATACTTCTTAGAACTCATTTTAGCATGTTACTGTCTTGAACGAAACCTGCATCTTTGTTGACTTTAAATGTACTATTCTTGTTATGTGGTTTAGGGTTTTTGTTAAAATTAATACATTTTGTATTGAAATTTTATACTTCATAGAACTCATTTTTGCATGTTACTATCTTGATGAACCCCGCATCTTTGTTGACTTTAAACGCGTTATTCTTGTTATGTGGTTGTATGGTATATTGCTGAAAATTAAAGTTCCGATGTGCTAAATTTAAATGTATTTTGGAACCGAAAGCTTTCTTCTTCACATTTTTTTGTCGACTTCAAAATTACACAGTGTATACGTATTTATGGTTGATAAAATCTAAAATAGATTATCCAACAAATATCTTTTAGTGTATGATTTGGTAAGTATATTTACAGAAACTTCTAGAATACAAAATGAACTATTGGCATGATTATATCCTGTTTTTCTTGATCAAATGTGTCTTTCAAGTTATAGGGTGTTGAAGTAATAAGTTGATAATGTTGCATGCTCTGTACTTGGCATTTATAATACATCGCTTGTAGTAATGTGATGAGTATATTTTACGTGTATGTGCTCCTCGTATCACCTTCGCTAGTCTTTGGTTTCATCACCTAATGTAGATCACAATTTCAGTAAGAAATTTGTGCTTGCCCATGTAGATTGTCGGATCATGTTGCACGAGCTCTTAAATTAAATAACACACATTAGTCTCAGCATGAATAAATAAACCACACAACGGGTGATCAAATAATACTCACATGTATGTCAAATCATTAGCTACATCCCATCCGTACCAATCCCCTATTTCTCCCACGCCGAGGTCAACTACTCGCGCGCTTGAGGAACAAGGTACACACAACAATAGAGACGATGGTTATAAGAGAAATCATATCGATAATAACGTGATTGTCACACAAAGACAAATGATTTGACCATATAACAACATAAAAATGATGTCCGAGATTGCAAACTTGATGGAACCTATGGAGCTCTCCCATATGGCAGTGAGGATCAACGAGGATGTCGTGTTGAGGAAAATGGTGGAAACCTTAGATAAATCTAAAGCTTGAAAGGTCCTTCATGAAACTGGTCTACAAAATCTTTTCTAGCTTATATTCCTTCAATAGTTTTTGCAAATCTAAAGGATTTACGTCTAACGACATAGAAGTTTGCTCATGGTTAGGGCCATCCGTTTTAGGAAGTCCTAAGGGTTAATGGAGTTCCATGATATTTTGCTCGACGAGATTATTTATAGACATAATAGGGTTAGCTAGTTTTATGTCACTAGAGAGTGTAGCGCGCTAGGGTGGAATAAAAACTTGAAACTCGCGAGCTTAACAAGTATTCGAAAACTCGGCCTGGCTCAAGCTTGGATCCTAGCGATTCAAATTGAGTTGGCGTTTTCAAGTCGGAGACTTAATGAGTTGAAGAAGTCGGGTTACAGAGTACTCTTTAGACTTGTTTATCAGGTAATTATAAAACATTAAAAAAGCGGTGTTATATCCATTTTTATTGCAAAATTTCTTATTGGAAATCCTTGTTTAAAGAAAAATTAATCGTTGTGCAATATTCGGATGTGCTAGTGTTATCCGTATATTTCCTTAAATTTGTAATTTTCCTAACATCATATGTTTCATGTATGAGGTAACAAAGTTAACAAGCTCACTCGAGTTTTTAACAAGTCGAGTCTGGCACGTTAACTAACGAGTCGTGTCGAGACTGTCTAGTTGTCTCTTTGAGAAGGTATGGCGTTCCCCGTGAAAAAAAAGTATGCATATTGTGCATTTGTGCCAAATCAAGGAAAAGTTTGGGTGCAAAATTACTATCACGCATGGACTTACATGTGAGCCAAGGAAAAAACTTACACCTGTTGTCTGTTGACCTCTGCGAACGCAGCTGCATGCATGGCAATGCTCGTGCCCATGCGTCTGTGCATGCAGTGACTCTGACTGACTGCCATGGCATACGCACACCACGGATTGTTTTACAAATATGGCCCCCCGCCCAAAGTTATTGTCAAAAGTAGCCCCTACAATTTTTTTATCAAAAATAGCCCTGACGGGATGACACGTCGACTCCGTGCCGTCTTAGTTGGCGGGAAGCCACCTACCGCCATCTTAGTCAGCGGGAGGTAACACGTGCCGCGATATGAGTCCGCAGAAGGTCAGTGGCAAGGGCTTAACGCCAATGGAGACGGCGGGAAGTGACTTACCGCCTCTTCAGTTGGCGGTATGTCCACGTGTCGCTTTTTCAGCTCCCGCCAAGGCTAATTTTGACAAAAAAAATTCAGAGGGGACTAATTTTGACAATAACTTTGGACAGGGGGCATATTTGTAAAAAATCCACACCGCGTGATCAGATCACGCGCATGCGCACGGATGCTCGTCTCTGCAGCGTACGCGCTTCTGCTGCATCGATCCGTGTAGACGGCCGGCCGTGAGATCGATGGCTAGCTAGTAGCTAGCTAGCCGTGACCATCACTAGCAGCAGCAATAGAAAACGGATTGGATTGGCTGGGCCAGCTTGTGTTCCTGTCTCATGTCTGACTGAACGAATGGTTCTGTTGCCTAGGGCTAGGAACATATCGAACTGGTTGAAAGTGTGAAACGCCTTCACGTAGCTTGACCAGTGAGCCTCTCTGGCCGTCTATCGTCTATGAAACAGATGCAGTTTTTGGTGGCACAGATCAAACAGGAGAGGAGACTGTAGATCGAGTGCAGCAGAGCAGTCTGCAGCCCATGTAAAAAAAGAAGCAGATAGCAGTTCATGCGAGATAGAATTGTAGAGGGGCCACCGACTACTGTTGTTTCTCATGTCAATGCACGGGAGAGATGTGATACAGCTACGGCGTACGTGTAGCATTGTACAGAACAGAACTACGTACATATCATTATCTAAGGCTTTACAATTCGGTCGATATTTCTGCTGGACTATAGCCTTTTTTAAGCCAAGCCATGCTGATCATTGGAGGCCCCCAGCAGAAACGCAGTGTGTGAACCTACAATCTGGGATGCGGGATGCTCTTGCAAGGAGATTCCCTGCTGGCCCAGAAAAAGAGGCAGATGGTGCAAGTCAAAAGGCTCCCATCCATTAGCATAGGCATGAATGATTATTTGGGAATAAACACCATCCATATACCACCTGCCGCACATATACAAAACTCTTGTCTTGTTCTTGGTCCTTGCCTTCAACAATCCTAGCACAAAGGGCAGGAGACGAGCACATGATGTTTCTTTGGCTGACATTTCGTACATACATAATGCTATACCTATATACGTGGTGGTGGCACTGGTCCAAACACAACAGGGGTCGTCTCTGAGCTAAAGTAGCCAGTTCCCCTCCCCGCCACTGTAGCAAGAAGGGAAGGCGTTTTTTGGAGCGAGCCGTCGATCCACCGTGCGCGCCGTGAGCCGCGGGATTCCTCCCCTCCGCCTGCCGCTCCGGCGGCGGGAGGGTGGGGGATCCCCGGCTCCGGCTTGTATATACGGGAGGGTAGGATGGGTGTCTCGCCGGCGGCGCTCTGGAGGAGGTGGTGCTGCGGGCGGGCGGTTTTGGAGCCGGCGCGTTCTTCTCCGGCGATGGAGGTCTTCGGAGCTCCTCGTCTGCGCGCTGGACTGGCTGGATCTCGAGGCCCGGCGCGGTGCTCGTGATCCTCTGCTCTCCGTCAGATCCGAGGTGGCGGTGGATCTGGCGGCGGACGGATCGAGATCTGCGTCTTCTTCCGGCGGTGGCTTCGACGGCGGCTGCGGCAAAGTGGAGTGGATGGACAGGGGGGCGCTGCCCGGCCGTTCATCGTCAACAACTCCGGCGCGACGCGGCGGAGGGACTCGGCAGCGTCTTCTATAGGGAAAAGCTCTCCCTGTCAGCGGCGAGGTGGCGGCTGGCCGCCTTCGACTCCGACGCCGGTGATGGCGTGGTCTTCGATCCTTGGTCCTTTTTCCCCTACGTATTCTGTACTTGTATTCCTACCGTGTACGCTGTATGTGGTTTGTGTTGAATATACGTGGTGAAAAATTCAAAAAAAAAAAGGGGTCGTCTCTTGACTTTGCACACCAATCTCGATCAGCAGTGCCATGTCCAGAACATGTTCTATACTGTACATTAATCCTGTGTGCTTGTGCTTTTAGATCTCTTCTGCGGGCCAATAACACCATCCGCCAACCACCAACAAGTACTTTTGACAGTACTATAATTGTTGATCTCAGGATTATGTCTTACTGTAAATGTCGAAAGGAGACAAGTTTTTTGTTTGCGGTGAAAAGGGAGACAAAGTTTGAACATCTGAATGCCACATGATAGTACATAACTGAATCGACCATGTCTGTATTAGGTTCTAACGCAATTCAGTACTCCCTCCGGTCGCTTTTGTTTGTCACGGACGGACAACTAGTATGGTACAAACGTGGTATTCAACTCGCGGCAGTTAATTCCGATCGGAGGTAGTAGGTGATATATGTTACTTACAAGAAGTGATTTTTATTCAAGAAAACGCAAAAAAAAATGCGCCTAGATGCATTGGTGGAAAATAGAGTTATATACAAGTCCAAGAAAGGATCACGGCCGAGATAACAACATTCGCGAAGTGGAAATTCACACCCACTTTAGAATCGTGGCAATTTTCTTGGAGAAAAAGCCCAAGTCCAAACCCGGTCCAAGTAACATCCACAAGAACCAGCCTTAAGATAACACCGACTGTAACCCCAATTTGCAGAGATAAAATTCCGCTGACCAGAAAGGCGATTCTTGGACCCTGTATATATGAATGAATGGCCGTCAGCTCCAACTCCCAACTCAAATCACTTTCAGCATCTATCAACAAGACGTGAGCTTTCATACTAACAAAGAAGGGATGTAGACAAAGTAAGTTCTTCAGGTTACAGAAAGGCCACACTTTCCAAAGGAAAAAAAGTTACAAAAGGCTACCTTTCTACATCCTGTCTCTCAGTGGGGTTAAGGAGATTTGGAATCGTGAGATCTTCCAAGCCCATTATATCTAGCCAGCAACTAGCACCTTGAAAGGTACAATCTTTCTCTTAAGTTTTCTTACATCTTATCAATTGTATAAATGGATTTGCGACCTGGTCATGATGATGGATTAGCCCGGTAAACCAGCGACAGTTGAAAACTTTGGCCGTTTCTCGCCATTGCTTTTGACAGGATCAGTAGTGATCGGTGATCAGTGATCACACCGTGCCTGATTTGGACGTGTGCTTGTTACAGTGGAATGCATACGGCCGTTGTACTGCGCCACTGCTTTTCTAGTAAGACTGCAGTAGTCCCCGTTTGAACAAGGAAGAGATTCCAGCTTTTTCCATCAGGAATGTGCAGCCCTTTTTAGCCGGTGCTAAATTTCGCAGGAGTACAAGCAAATGGAACGTTGTTTTCATCATATATAGGAGCTTTTCAAAGATTCTCAGCCCGGACAAGGAATAGTTTGGAAAATGTGCCTTGGAAGAAAATTCAGGGTGCTATTCTGAATGAACCCTATGCTAGTGCTAGAAGGGTTCCGGGTACTTTCTTTCCCTGCAAGGAGTGAATTCAAAGATGCATGCATGCCTGAGAATTTGATGTGATTTTTTTTGGACTGACTGGTAAACAGGTATATGAAATGTTTAGCCGTTTCTTGGACAGATTTTATTAATCAGAAGCTGACCATTTGGAGACAGAGACAATATGGTCACTGGTCCAAGCTGAACCATATTGGAACGCAGTCCAAGAGCTGAACTTGACCTGGGCGAGGTTAACTAATTAGTCCAACAAACCTACTGGATTAAGCCAAGCTATAGCCTCCTTGAGTCATGATTACATCATGCCTTGCAAGCATCAACCATGTCTATCGGTCTCTTGCCCCATAAGCAAACTCATAAGAATCTTAGCTTGTTTTTAACTGTTGACAAGTTGACACGGTCAGTACAGAGCTGAATTAAGAACCTTTGATCGTGTGCTTGCCCTGGAATCCTGCAGAAAGCTGGAGTTCTTATTTTAGGCAGATATGATGTTGCTAGGTAGAGTTGTAGGCGTGTGTGTATGTCTTGCGTGCAAGTACAATCTTTGATTGTCTCGCTGCATGTGAAAAAACGAGCAGAATGGTCAGTAATTTTCCAGGAAAGCGTGTACTCGTGTGATTTGCCAGGCCACTCATTCCGATGAAGCCTAACCCCGATAGCTGCAAATTAGTTAGCAAACTCCTCAAGTAACAAACAAAAAGTTAACAAACTGCTTAACAACGGCAAAATAAAATCAGATCACTTTTGACGCGTGCAGTATGGTGGCGTCGTGGCGGCATCGACGGTAGGCCTGCCAAGGTCATAGCGTTGAACTCTCACGAATATGGGTTGGCAGAAGACGGCGGCAGTGGCTGCGCACATGTATGCGTTGAGAGTCTGATGGACCGATTTGTGCTCCCAGTTTGCCATTGGGCTGCTTGGTTGAGACCTCCGGTTATAAATGATGTGCGTTGGTGTGTGAGGCCTGGCCACAAGGCTCCGATTAGGTCCACCCCCTTTATCAAGGTTGTAGGTGTGGCGAGAGTTGTCGTCGGAAAGGTGACTTCCGATTGACTGAAATATTTCTTTGTAAGGCTTTGTATTTTATTCAATTTTTATTAATAAAAAGATGTGTGCATCAGAAGGCCGGGGTTCAACCTTGATTATGAAAAGAAAAAAACTAAAACTAAATATGCAAATCCCAATTTTATTTTTTGGGAAACACAAGTAACTCCATTCATAGTCGTGACAATTATAGGTACACAGCCTTGGATCCATTATCCAAGAAATTACAGACTAACTCTTACAAGTTAGAATTATAACGAAATCTCTTGAAGACATCTTATACATGGTATCAATCTTTGCAACACGATACTGCCAAAAATTACAGTTTCGAGAGTGCAATTGGAGTGGAGCAACGATAGAGTTGCTCGTTCACCCAGTACATCTAGAGAAACTCTCGGATCCTCTTGTTGTGGGTTTCATTATTTAGATAAATGGTAATATATAGATATCTAGAAAATATAAAGTACATCTCGCTTGTGCAATAACTCAATATCAAGAGCAATTCGAGACACCGAGGATGCACATGAGAAAATTATTATAAAAAAAGAAGCACGCTAAAAGCAACAACTCCTCTGACGACACACGAACCACGAGAAGGTTCACACACACGCACACGCGCGCACACACACACACACACACACACACACACACACAACACCATGTTGTCGTCTCTGGATCAACCCTTAAGACCAGATTCCAGATTTTCACCCTGAAGAGTACGAGAAAATTCCATGTAAGGTTTTCGATTCAGATTTAGTTTTTTGTAAAAAGTAAGTGTTAATATTAGACCACCAACCAATGTTGCTAATATGTTTGAAAATAATACAAACGCACAAATTAGAACAAATGTTTGTGTTTTGATTTGACAGTTTTGAATTACGGAAATGATGTTGATTTTAATAAGATTGGAGTTACTCATCTTTTACAGGTTACTGTATGGTCACTTATTTGATCCACATGTGGTTATCAACGATGATGAACAATACCACTAGATGAACAATAGCACATCCTAAAGTACAACTAGATGAACAATCCTATCTTATGCGATAAACGATACGAGTAAGTAAAGCAAGGATCAAAATAACAGTAAGCGGTCCCTTCGGGGACATCCGATAAAAAAATAACAGTAAGCGGAAGGAAACAAATAATCGGTGATGTATCCCAATTTCGAGCCATTGGGGGACCCTACTGTCTATTGGAGAGGCCGTGGCAAACAAAGGCCACACGATCCCTTTTTGGATCTAGCCTTCTTCTCCGTTAAACCATCTTCACCAAGTGAGAGTCATTCCACAAAGCGGGATATTGAGGTGATACTCGCACCTTTACAAACTCTTTCATGACTTCCACACACCTGAAGCTCACAAGGCAACACCAATGATTTAGTGTTCCCCACAAACCCAAGAGTACCAAGGTCAAGCTTACTCAAGATAGGGAACAAACTTTTTGAATGGATAGATTTGAAGATCTTGGGTTCCTCTTTCTCTTCCCTCAAGAATTATCAAGATTGAGTGGAGGGATGAAGAGGAATCGAAGTTTGAATCTTTGGACAATGGAGGGCAATGGAAATGGTCAACGTGCCCTTCTCCACGAAGAAGAAAGGTATATACATGCCCTCTTGGAAATGGCCATTAGGAGCAAAATCTCACAAACCATCATACCAATTTTGGTCCGGAAATGTCCGGACTGTCCAGAATAAGGTCAGACCGTCTGGAATATTTGGACCGTTCGAGATATGGTCCGGACCAAATCCGGACACTAGGCGGGGGCAAAATCAGCAGAAACTAGGCAGCCTAGACCACGGTCGAATTCAGGTCCAGACAGAGTTTAGTGTAGGCATGAAGGGGGATGATAATTGGAAGGTTGGTACCCAACTTTTGTATGCTTGCTCCCCTCTTAATAGTACGGCTTCTTACGACTCAAAAAGGGCAAAAAAAATAAGACATCATCTTCTCGATTAGTCCTTCGATGTAGGGTAACAATTCACCTCGCCTTTCCTACGACCACAACTAATCCATGTGTATAAAACTTGTAAACATATTAGTTTCCTAATTAGATGGTGAGTAAACCAAAATCCAACATTGCATAAAAATTGCACCTTCCGTCGGCTCCTGCGTCTTTCTCTCTCTCTCTCTCTCTCTCTCATTATCTCCAAAGGAATCGATTCGAGCTGTCCCTAGTCGCCGGCATCGTCACTGTCTTTTCCAGCTTCGCCAAAGGACGTCGTCGACGATTCCATTGTCTCTGGCCCTCCCTGATCTTCTACGACACGCACATAAGCTTCACTGTTAGTACGGAGGCGGTGGTGGGCTTCACAATGTTGGGTGCGGAATTTGGGGACAGAAAAAATGGAAAAATGAAAAAAAAAGGAAGAAGAGAGGAGAGAGAGAGAGCTGATAAGTGGGTCCCTAAAGAATTTCCAGAAAAAACCCAAAAGTTAGATATATCTAACATTAGTTGTGCTCAACCATCACCATCGTTCCACGTAAGGGTGACAATGGGTCCCGCTCGTCAGAAACTTTGTTAACGCGGTTAAACATTGCTATTTGGAACGGACCAACGCAATACCGGTAGATTTTGGAAGAATTATGTATGTGGGTGGATTTGCAAACTTGGTGCGCAATTGTGCTGGCTTTTGAAATTTTCTCATGGGAATGTGACGGTCGCCGGAAATGCGAGTGGGGCACGTAAGTACGTACAAGACTGGTCCTACCGAAATCGAAGTACAGGCGGTGGCTATCTAGCACCATGCAAAGGCTAGAACGGTTAACCGCAAAAAAAAAGGCTAGAACGGTCGTACGTCACCTTGTCCATACAATTCCCGTTGTGGAATCCGAGTCACCAAGTACGTAATTCGTACACCCGTGTTGGTCAACATTCTCATGCCTAACTATTCTCGATCCTTGTACTCTTATGTATCCTCCCTCTAGAACCAGCACAAGGAACAACTTTACTTTACAGCATAGGAAGGAAGGAATTCTTCACGCCACAAATCATGTTTGGCCGCTACAAACTTCGGAGAAGCTTGTTTCTCGCAAATGTAACTGTCTGATCTGAATCCAAATAAGCTCTGAATTTATTTTCTGACGTAGTCAGAGTTGACATAGACCCGAGCTAAATTATACAGTCTCGCCCACAAAACTATAATCATATACTACAAGATGCTATGACAAACTGCTGAAAATGAAAAATAATCATAGAACCGGGAGGACGGTGTGATGCTTGTTGTCGATCGATGCGGATTAGGTAAGGATGGACCAAACTATTTTACTATCTGAAACTTTTGCACAATGTCAAACATCTCTAGTTGCATGACAACTTGGAAAGGTCGCCAAGGACAGATTAAGGTATTTGGACTCAGGCCAACATGCTAACTTGATCATCACTAGAATAATGCCTCGTTGGTTCCAGTCTAGAGAGTGCATGTCTGCCTCTGCGTTGGGTTTGTAGATTAGCAGTTTGCTCTGTCATTTGACTTGCATGCTGTTGTGTTCCTACAAATATACTGTATTATCCAAGCTAGCTACCGGGTCGCATCGGATGGAAGATTATTCAGAGTGTCCTTGTTAATTTGTGGATACTCCATTGTACTAGTGCTCACCCCGCGTCTGCATGCAGATCTGCATTTGACTCTGGTTTGGCCGCTTGCAACTGTTTATGTTTTGTCTGACAACAGCAATGCCGACGACTCTGGGTAAAGTGCCGAATTAGGATACAGTGGCAAAGATTCCTACTCCACTGTAGTGATCTTATATATAATAAAATTGTCACGTACTCAGTCAGCAACGCGCTTATGTCTGAATCTCGATGCGCGCCAGTATGGTATCTTGGGTTCTTTACTGATTATAAGCACTTCCGCTCCGACCAAGCGTTGACGATGGGGTTCAAAGGCTTCAACATTCGATTATGTATGGCTGACATAGCTATCAAACAGACATTCATACATACTAAAGGAGTATATGCTAAAGGACACACATCCAAGATGCAGTATGGACTTATGGAGCTAGTTAGATTACTGTAGATGATCCAACTATTTGAGTTGCATTATTGAATATCTGTTCGAGCACAAGCACCACAGAGACATCATCACGGCGCTACCGGGGCGATTCCTGCACGACAACCTCGACATCCATGCTGCCAATTGGAGCGAGCTGGCCCAGGCCGAGCAGGTGGGCATGTTCCAACATGTTCATCTGTGCATTGAAGGTATATCTCTGCAGGCATGGACGGACGACGTCGCGGCCAGGGTCCTCGGGCCGAACACGACCGTGCACTACTTCGACGTCGCCACGCTGCAGAAGGAAGATGTGACGGTGTTCTGCCTCTGGGCGTGGTCGGCGAACCCCTCTGCTATCCCCAAGGTGCAGAGGGTCACGCTGGCAGCCACGCCGGGGTCGATCGAGGAGATAGGCGCCGCGGGCTTGTGAGGAAGGTGCTCGTCCACCTCGACATCCATGAGGACTACACCCCCTCCGCTGACGGCCAGGTGCCGCGACGCCCGCACTACTCCCACTGCTTCGACTGGAAGCTGGGGGTCATGGACGGCGAGAGAGAAGTGGCGGACAGGAACAAGACGCCGGCTCGCAGAAACGATGACCATGATCATCACCGCCGCGGCACTGACCGCGGCCATGACAGGAGGCGAGATGACGAAGATGAGGACCGGAGAGGAAGGAAAGATGACAGGTCCTGGGCGCAGCGCATTTTTCGTAGCCGATCAAGGGCTGCGGACAGAAGAGGAGACGATCGCTCGGACGGTCGCCGTGATGAGCGGGATAGGCGCAGTGACATGGGTATGCCTATCGGGTACCCTACCATGAGGGTACCTGGTGCACGTATCGACTAGGCCCAACTATCAGAGCCTACATGAAGCCCATGAAGGGAGGCCCACGAAGATGGAGTATCCTCCAAGTTTGGCGAAGCAATAGTCGGTTTAGAGTTTCCTTACTTGTAAATCGAGTCGGTTACGAACACCCGAGACCCAGCCTATTATTTAAGGACTGGGAGGGCCATCGAACCAGACACGTACCAGAGCCACAAACCCTAGCGAGATCGACATCTCGCCGGGATCCTTGTAACCATCATATTCACAAAGCAATAACAGACAGGCAGGACGTAGGGGTGTTACCTCCACACGAGGGCCCTGAACCTGGGTAAAATCTTTGCCCTGCTTGTCAGCCGACGATACTTCCAGCTCTACCACGTTCTCTCCCCCATATTCATAACCTAGGGACCTTAACCATGGGTCTTGATGAGTCTACCCCTCGTCAAGTGGCGCCGTCTGTGGGAAAGAATAGCGCTGGACTCGAAGTTTCGCCGGTCCCAACAGCAAACGGCAAATCGCCGATCACACCAGCAAACGGCAACTCGCCGATCTCATCTGCAAACGGCAACTCGCCGGCCATGTCAGCAAACAGCAACTCGCCGATCCAGGCGACACACGGCGACTCGCCGATCCACTCGAAAAGCGGCAGCCTGCCCGCTTCACCTGCAAAAAGCGCATCTGCTCTTCCAATGAATTTCAATCCGCACTCGCCGGAGCTTCAGGAGGCGTTTTCCGGCCTTGAATCAGGTTTGAGTTTGACTGTTGGAGCATTCAATTTTTTCGTAAACAATCTTGGCACGCAGGACTCACAGATCCGCAACAACTGGCGCTGGGGCACTCGAGGCTCCGTCGACTGCGCTCGCCCCGTCGTCGATTCCTGAAGCCTGCTCGCCCGCAACAACCATGTCGACCGGCGAGATCGACAGGTTCATGATGACGGAACTCCAAGGCGAGGAGCAGAATCAGCATACCGCACAAGCAACGTCGACTTCAACCTACCACTCGACGAGAGTTTCGACTGCGGGATCTCCCTCGATGACTTCTACGAGCCCGCGATTCATAACGACAACAACGTCGACTCGGAGATCTTCACCAACACCAACCTCGACTCAGAAATCCATAATGGCTTCGCCAACACCGAGATGAGCATAGGCGATGAGCACATCGACAACGAGATTCGCCTCGAAGATCTACTCGATGAACACACTGGCTCTGACATGAGCCTCGACGGCGACGTCGAGTCCATGACTGGAATCGACAGCACATACACCTGTCCACGGGTCACGCCCCATCAGGTCTACGTGGCCTTCTCCGCAGAATCATCCGCAGACGCAGCCGCTCGCAGGCCTGCACAATTCCCATGCACGGTAACCATGCCGGATGGGGTCACAACCTTGACAATCACGGAGGAGATGGCAGCAAAAGCAGATAAAGTCATAAAGGAGTGCACAATGATGCCACCAAATTCCACCCCAGAGGAGATGTTGACCTTCCAGTACTTCAACTGGCAGGAGTCAATTCGACTGCAAAACTACCGAGCGACGCTCGAAGAGCGCAAAAGGCAAGCCAGCCTCTCGAGTGCCCGAAGAAGGGAGCAATCCCTCGGGTCCACACAGCAACCAACCCCACGACCTAGGTCGCGGTTGGCAAGCCTTCCAGAACATGAAAGGGTAGCAATCACCCGTAACCTGTCGTTCATGACAGAGGACGCTAACGGAATCCCAGTGCCCAAAACTGCTGCGGGTGCATTATTCTCCGTAGGTGCTTACCTCAAGGCAATGCAACCTCCGGCGAATGACCCTAACGCAGCCCTGCATCGCCAACAACTCAAATCGCTAGCTCTAGCGGCACAGGCTATACAGCCAGAAGACAAAACTCCAGCAAGGATCGCGATCGCGACATAGTCGACTCACGACACGCAGCACATCATCGCAGTGGTCGCAGCCACCACTCGGATGAAGGAAGGAGAAGCACGCGCCGGCACAGGTCCAGCAGAGCAGATCTCGAAGATCCTATAGCAGCGATTCATACTCTGATCGCGAACCAGAGCCATGCGGAGCATTGTGCTTCACTCGACGCATCCGTGAGACGCGGATGCCCAAAGGTTCAAGTTGACAGGCGAACAACCCAAGTACAACGGTCGCCAAGAACCTTCTGGGTGGCTAGAAGATTACAGACTCGCCGTGGCATGCCAGCGTGGCACGAACACCACGGCGATGCAGTACATACGACTTATGCTCGAAGGAACTGCCCGCGACTGGCTCAAATCACTCCCTCCATCATCATACGACTCGTGGGACGATTTCCGCAGAGACTTCATCAAAAACTTCGAGCCTCTATGTGAGCGCCCGAAGACATTCGAGAATTAAGGACATGCACTCAACGATCAGACGAGTCGTTGAGATCATACATACGGCGGTGGACCGAAATACGCAATTCGGTTGGCAAAGTGTCAGAAGACAGGGCCATGGATGCCTTCATACAAGGTCTCGCCAGGAAGGACTTCAAAGAGGCACTTGGTCGTGAAAAGCCAACCTCCCTGGCTGACCTCATCAAAGTTGCGACTGAGTGGGCAGATGGAGAGGATTCTGTACGCAGATCCCGTGCTTCCCCAACACGCGACAACTACGAAAGCGGCAGTCGAAGCCGCAGAGATTCATACAGAGAAGATCGCAGGCGCAAACGTTCCAACGTCCTTACGACGATAACAGACCCGAGTTCATGGCGGCTGGATACACACAACCCGGAGGACCAAGATAGAAGCAATCGACGCTCGGATGATCGACGGACAGTCGAGATCGCGAGCAGCGGAGCGACAGCTACAAAAGGCAAGAATGGCGCAAACGTAGCGACGCAAAACCCGAGCGGTCATTCGAGGAAAAGATGGACGACTGGTGCAGATTCCACCTCTTCAAGGGGGACGACGGAAAACTACGCTCCAATCACACCCTAAGGAACTGCAGGGAATTCGACCAAATGGCGACTGACTATGATACGACTCAAAGGTACGGCCCAGCACCTGCTCAGCCCACGCCTGCACCCGTACCACAGCCGAACGCTGTGCCCGCTCTCATGGCGCCACAGCCGCCACCGCAACCACCACCACAGCCTGCTCCAGGCGCAAACCTCGCAGGTGCCATACAACCCGTACTACGGGCGGAAGATGATCAATATCCACAGCCCCACGGGCAGATGTACATGATACAAAAGGGTCGCCCCTCTAACAGGCAGCAAAAGCTAATCACTCGACAGGTGAACATGGCTGTCATGGCACCTCCTGCCGTGCCCGAATTTCTGAAGGGATCGGAAACCATCATAAGCTTCAGTCGAGAGGATCATCCCCCAGCTGTAGTTCGACCAGGGCACGCGGCTCTGGTACTCGACGCGCAAATAGGAGGCTACGCCATGACCAAGGTCTTCATGGATGGAGGCAGCGGCATAAACATCATCTTCGCGGACACGCTCCGCAAAATGAACAGGTCAGTCGAAAACCTCCCAAAATCTTCAAATACCTTCCACGGTATCGTTCCTGGCAAAGCAATTAGCCCAGAAGGCACCGTACAACTCGACGTTACGTTCGGGGACAAGCCACTTCAGGACAGAGTCGATTGAGTTCGAGGTCGTCGACTGGAAATCACAATACCATGCTATTCTTGGTCGCCCGACGTTTGCTCGATTCATGGCGGTGCCACACTATGCGTACCTCACGCTGAAGATGCCAGGACCAAAGGGAGTCATCACTGTCCGTGGAAACTTTCAAAGGTCCGATGCTTGCGACCGCGAGTTCAGCAAAATCTCCGAGATGTTCGGGGTGGAGAATCACTCGCCGACTTAGCGATTACCAACGACCGCACACTCCTTCCAGAGCATAAGAAGTTGGCAGTCGACAGATCCTTCAATGCTACAAATGACACAAGGTCGCATCAGGTGCACCCGACCGATCCGTCCAAGACAGTCAACATATCTTCGAGCCTGCCTATCGCATAGGAAGGCGCGCTCGTCGAATTCCTCCGTGAGAACTGGGAAATATTTGCGTGGTGTCCAGCCGACATGCCAGGTATTCCCAGGGAATTCGCCGAGCACTCTCTCCAATTGTTTCCAGATGCAAAGCCAGTCAAGCAAACGATGCGTCGAATCTCCGGCCCAAAGCGAACCGCAGTCGAATCTGAAGTCGACCGGTTACTCGCAGCAGGATTCATTAGGGAAATCAAGAAATCACAATGGGTGGCCAACCCTGTACTCGTAGAAGAAGCATACAGACATCCTTCGGATGTGCGTGGATTTCACAGCGCTGAACAAGTGCTGTCCAAAGGATCACTTCCCGCTACCCCCGATCGATCAGATCGTTGACTCCACCGCCGGATGCGCACGACTCTCCTTTCTGGATGCTTACTCAGGTTATCACCAGATAAGGATGAAGCAAGAAGACGAAGAAAAAACGGCGTTCATAACCCCACTCGGGGTCTACTGCTACACAACTATGCCCTTTGGGCTAAAAAACGCGGGTGCAACATACCAGCGCATGATGCAGGACTGCCTCAAAAAGCAAATTGGACGCAACGTCCAGGTCTACGTGATGACATTGTCATTACCACAAGGGAAGAACACACACTACTCGACGATTTGAGGGAGACGTTCGCAAACCTCAAACGCTTCCATATCAAGCTCAATCCTAAGAAGTGTACGTTCGGCGTTCCAGCCGGGCAGCTCTTAGGGTACCTAGTCTCTGCCGTGGAATCGAAGCAGACCCGGAGAAAATACAGGCCATCCTCACATGCAAAGGCCTTCAAAGCTTCATGATGTGCAGAAACTAGCAGGACGAGTAGCAGCGCTCAGTCGATTCATCAGCAAACTGGGTGAAAAGGCTCTACCATTCTATCGACTGATGAAGAAGGCGGACAAGTTCGAGTGGACGCCAGAAGCTGAAGCAGCCTTCACAGATCTCAAGCGGATCCTCACAAGCCCTCCAATCCTCGTCGCACCTAAGGAACGGGAACCACTCTACCTGTATGTCTCGGCTACAAACAGGGTGGTGAGCACCGTACTGGTAGTCGAACGCATGGAGGAGGGGCACATCCAAAGCATACAACGTCCAGTCTACTACCTGAGCGAGGTTCTCTCCATATCAAAACAGCGGTACCCGCACTATCAAAAGCTGGCATACGCTGTATTCATGTCCTCAAGGAAGCTGACACACTACTTCACCGAGCATCCGATTACCGTGGTAAGCAACTCAGCAATCGGTGATATACTCACAAACCCCAATGCAACGGGTCGAGTGGCAAAATGGCTCATCGAGCTGGCTCCAAGAGATATCAAGTACGAGCACCCGAAGGCTATCAAAGCACAAGTCCTACCCGACTTCACAACCGAGTGGATAGAAGCCCAATTACCTGGAGCACCAGACGTGTCCAATTCCTGGACCATGTACTTCGATGGGTCCAAGAAACACGAAGGCGCAGGCGCAGGCGTCGTCCTCATATCACCAAAAGGGGACAAGCTACGTTATGTTTTGCAGATGGGATTCAAGCTACCCTCCAATAACGAGGCTGAATACGAGGCTCTGATCCATGGCATGCGGATGGCAAAGCACTTGGGTGCACTCGATGATGATCTACGGCGACTCCAACCTCGTGGTGCAGCAAACAATGAAGGCCTGCGACGCAATCGCGGACAACATGATCGCTTATCGCGATCTGTACAACACACTAGAGGGCAGCTTCGAGGGCTGCGAGTTGAGGCACATAGGAAGGGAAAGCAACGAAGAAGCAGACATGCTAGCCAATCTTGGCTCAACTGGCGCACAAATTCCACCTGGTGTCTTCCTCGAGCGTATTGAACACAGATCTATCAAGGAGAAACGAGAGCCTCCTCCGTCGACTACGCCACCCAAAAGCAAAATGCCTAGCACAGAGGACCCCCCGTCGAGGTATTTCTCATTGAGCCAACCTGGACTCAACCTTTTCTGGCTTACATACTCCGTAGCGAGCTACCAGATGACATAACCGAGTCCCGACGCGTGACTCGAAGATCAAAAGCATACACCGTTATCAACGGCGAGTTATACAAGCGCAGCATATCAGGTATGTTCCAAAGATGCATCGCATTCGAAGATGGCCAAGCCATACTTCGAGACATTCATGCAGGTACCTGTGGGCATCACGCCAGCAGTCGATCACTCGTAGCCAAAGCCTTTCGCGCAGGGTTTTACTGGCCTACAGCACTCAAAGACGCGGAGGACATAGTCAAAAGGTGCGTCGGCTGCCAGAAATTCGCAACAAGGCCGCACGCACCCGCATCGGCGTTGAAGACTATACCGCTGGCCTGGCCTTTCGCCCAATGGGGGCTCGATATGGTTGGGCCACTCAAAAAATCATCGCATGGCGGGCATACTCACCTACTGGTGGCAGTCGACAAGTTCACAAAGTGGATCGAGGCGGTCCCCATCACAAATTCGACTGCTACTACGGCAGTCAACTTCATAAAGAGCATCATCTATCGCTTCGGTGTCCCAAACAGTATCATCACTGATAACGGCACAAACTTCACGGCTGAGGAGTTCAAAACCTTTTGCAAAGAGCAGGACATTACGCTCAACTACGCATCCGTGGCGCATCCACAATCCAATGGCCAAGTCGAAAAGGCCAATGGGCTTGTGACGAGTGGGATCAAGAAGCGCCTCCTGGTGCCACTCAAAAGAGCTGCGGTGCTTGGGTCGAAGAACTACCATCTGTGCTATGGAGCCTACGCACAACTCCCAACACTTCTACGCAGTTCACCCCATTCTTCATGGTCTACGGTGCAGAGGCAATTCTGCCATCAGACGTAAGGTTCAATGCGCCACGAGTTGAAGCATACAATGAAGAAGACGCAGAAGAAGCACTCGAAGACGCAGTCGACTTGCTTGATGAGGCGCGCGACACGGCCTTAGCCCGCACAGCTGTTTACCAGCAGGACCTTCGCAACTACCACAGCCGTCGACTGCGCACCAGGTCCTTCGTCGTTGGCGACCTGGTTCTTCGACTGAAGCAAAAGAAGGTGCACAAGCTCGCTTCCCCATGGGAGGGTCCCTTCATCATCACGGAGGTCCTTGGTGGAGGCGCATATCGACTGAAGCACGCGAAGACAGGCGAACTCTCACAATCCTTGGAACGTTGCGCATCTGCGCCGTTTCTACGCATAAAGTGCTCACAGTCATACAATGTAATAGGCTATATGTCGGATGGCTGCAGGTTTCAGACGCGCTCTTTTCCTTACCAGGGTACCTAAGGGGACTGGAAGGTTTTTAATGAGGCGGCCTGCAGCCTAACATTCAAAAGAGGAATAAAATCAATGTTCCTTCGACTTCTTTGTGGCTACTACCTGCATAATTCATACCTTAACCGCACCCGAACCCTCGGGGGCTGCGTAACAAGGATCCGAACAAAAACAAACTTAGCCGCACTCGAATACTCGGGGGCTGCACAGTCATCGGTTCATAACCAACACATATTTCACAAACCCCGCTCGATTGACTCGGGGGCTCGGCAAAAAATCAAAGTATACAAACTATACAATATACAAAGAGTCAAAAATTACACTCGGGGGCTGCCCCCTATACAAAAATTGCACTCGCAAACCATTCTAATCCTCAGGCTCGTCTTTACGGGCAGCTCGGGCCGCAAAGCTGTTCGCGAGTGCACTCGATCAGTGTCTCCGCAGCTTGGATCGTGTCATCCAAGTCTTTTTGTTCGAGAACCTCTCCGGCTGCAGGTGTCCGCAACACCAACCTTGGTTTTCGACTACGCATATACGCCATTGCAGCGTTGGCTCCAATTACAAGTCTTTGAGACAGCAACTCTCGAATGGGATTTGTTTGGCGGAAGATGTTCAACACAGCACGAATCCCTTGTGGTTGTGGCCCCGAAGGAAAAAGAGTCTCGTTCAGCGAATAAACGATGCCCGGCATAACTCCAGCAGTTCAGCACTTCGCCAGACGCGATCCTTCAGGGTGGCAAGTATGCGGGCATGGTACCTATCAAGCCAAAAGTGTTGACGCCCAGTTGTAGGGTCGTCAACCACGCTATCCAGGCGCCCTTCCACGCGAATCTTTCAGCCTGGAAGTTGTCGACAAAGCCTACAAACACGGGCGCACCAGTCAGATCAAAAGGCAAAAGCTACGCAAAAAGCTTGTAAACAAAGCAAGATTCGAACTTACACTCGAGTTGCCTGTTCACAAGCTCCATCTCCCCGAGCACATAATCCTCGCGTTGGGTGGCCAACGCGGGTCTGGCCCTCAATCGACTCAGCTCAGCCTGGGCGTCCTTCAGATCTTGCTCCATTCTCACAAATTTAGCCTTCATATACTCCATCACCTTGGCATCATTTGCCACCTGACCCTGGGATCGGGTGGTGATTGGAGCCTGCGAGGAACTAGTCGCAGTAGCAGGTTCTCGTGACTGTTCAAAGAGCATAATCACAAACACAAAGTTTGTGTCAGAAGACTCATGTCATAAGCATACAACTCTCGATGAAAGACATTAGCAAAAGACATTTGCATAAACAAGGTAGCAAAACAAAGCGCAGACTCGCGCAGTTCAGAAGGTATCATTACAAGGCATAAAAAAGCAAAAGGGTACAGCTACCCTAAACCTAAGATTTCGATTTCCTAAGCAGACGATTGGCAGTCTCGAGTGCCCGGCGCTCCATGGTGTTCATAAAAACTTCGGCCAGTCGCGCGGCGGCTCCGCTCACCCCCTTCAGAGAAATGGGCTTCCCGTCTGGCTTCTGAGGGAACGCAGACAGTGCTGCCTCATAGTCGCAATCTATCCCATGTCCCATAAGAAGCTTGATGGTGGACTCGGATCCGCGTACCGTGTTGGCGCGAGCGAAACCCGCCATGGTGGACGTCCCGGGGCCAAACACGTTGGCGAAGTCATCCACCGTCGACGGCACCACGCCAGTCGGGAACACCACTTGTATACAGCGCCAAGTGTGCTCGTCGATTTGGCGAGTGCTTCTTTCGCCTGGTTGCATAGCGCCTAAGCCGCCCACAGCCTGTTCCAGCGAAAGATCGTCACTCGCCACGTCTGCAGAGGCCGGTGCGCCAACAGCTTCTGCACAATTCAAAAAGGCAAAGTCATTTCGACACTCGACAGTTATATCATCATATCAAAAGGAGAAAAGATTACTCACCTCCCATGGCCTGCGCGAGTGCCGCGAGCTGGTCAGCATATTCTCGCTCGCGTGCAGCGCTGAGTTGGTGGCGGCAGCCAGCTCTTTCTTCGACTCTTCGCGCTGCGCGGCGAGTGCGTCTTCCAGCTCCTTCTTCTCGCCTGGCCCAGCAAAATACGTGCATTCAATACTCGACAAAATCAGGCATTGCAAAAAGAAATTCAGCAAAACAAAAGCAAAAAGGAGAACTCACGACTGAGCCGCTCTAGCTCGGCGCGCATGGTGTCCCTCTCCTGCTCCACCTGGACATAAGCCTTGGCAGAATCTGCCAAGGTGTGGTAGAAGGGCTGCAAGCACACGAATTCAGCAAAAATTCAAACTCTCACAGACCTACAACTAAACGGGTCAAGCAAAAAGCTACTTACGTGGTTCATCCACGGCTCAGGAGCCGCGACTGATGTCCCGACATCTGGAGTTGCCGCCTTGGCTGTCTCAACGACAGCGTCAGTGGCCATTTGCTGGGCAGCCTCGTTTCCAGTCGGTGCATAATTCGAGTGCTCCTGGGTTGGAACATTCTCGACTGGAGGAGTCCCAGGCTGGTTGTTTTCAGCGCTGTGAGCAACACAACAAAGCAAAAAGATGGTCAGCACAAATATGTGACAGCACAAAATTCTCATATCATACTCAAAAAACACATACCTGTGCTCCTCATCTTCCTCATCTTCGGAGTCGCCAAAAATTGGTCCCCAAAGGCTGGGGTACCACTCGACTGAAGAGGAAGCGTTGAGCTTGTTGAGCACGCACGCAAAGGAGCGGCTTGGAAAACAGGTGGTGAGCCTGATTCCTCGTCATCCTCCAAGCCCTGCCCCCTCGCGGGTGAACTCACAGCAGAAGGCACCTTCTTGGCCAGTCGACGACGCTTTGGTGGCGCGGTGTCAACTTCTTGGTCAGCGGTGGCCTTTTCCTCAGATTGGACCTCTTCCGCTGCGTCCTCCTCGACCTCCTCCGCATGCGAAGTGGTGGCAGAAGGGATGGGCGACTGATCCCTTTTCGGGTCCACCACTAGCACCTGAGTTTCTTCAGTCTCACCATTTTCTGGCAGAGGGGGTAGAGAGGTGGCAGTCGAGTGGTCCTGCATCGCATACATCATAAACTGCAAAGTCAGAAGCGAAATCGAACAAACACATATCATACGAGTGGCAAACTCCTAAAATGCAGACATACCTCAGGCAAAGGGTTTTCCGCCCCATACGGCTCAATGGGATAGTCGACGTCGCATTTGTCGCCTGTCGTCAAGTTGGTGATGTGCCGCACGTGATTCACAAGCTCGTTCCTCGATAGCTCCTCTGGGCTCATCCGAGTGGAGTCACCCGCGCCCTCAAACTCCCACATGGGGTGCGCTCGGGCACGGAGTGGCCACACCCGCCTCTTCACAAAGGTGGCGATCAAATGGATGCCTGTGACCTTGTCCAGCATGCCTCCGATCCGAGCCAGCAAAGGGCTTGCCTCCTCCATTTCTTCGGCTGAGAGTTGGTGATCCCACGCATTGGTCCTGGTGAAAGCAGCAGTCGAGAAAGGGGCGGCTGCATCCTGCTCGACAGTCGCATAAAACCACCCCTTCCTCCATCCTTGTGCGGAGTCGACGGTCTTCAGGCGGAAGTAGCGGGTGTCGCTACGCACCTGGATTCCACAGCCGCCAACGGGGTAGGTGCGACCACCTCCTCTGTTCGGCCGTACCATGAAGATGGCTTTCCACAGCGCCCAGCTGGGTGCGACGCCGAGGAAGCACTCGCACAGCGTGATGAAACACGCGATATGCATAATGCCATTTGGGGTGAGATCATGGATCTGCACCCCGTAGGCAAAAAGAAGACCACGAACGAAGTCGTGGAGGGGAAGCGAAAAGCCCCTAGGCAAAAACTCCGCAACACAAACACGCTCGTTGGCGCGTGGTTCGGGGAGTGCCTCCTTGGGCGACGGCGCGCGGACGGCGAGCTGCTCCGTGGGTGGCAGATACCCCTGCTCGCGGAACTTGACCAAATGGGCGTCCTTGATGGTGGACTTCGCCCAGTCCCCGCTGCCCTTCTTCAGCGCGGCGGATGCAGATGTACCCGCCACAGTCTTCTTGCCCTTGGCCGCGTCGGTCGCGGCAGCGGCGGCGGCACCACGCTTGGAGCCTCCACCTTTCGCCATTGCAACGATGGATGAGGGTGGGCGCGAGGAAGAAGATGAGACGAGGGGCGGCGCAAAGAGGCAAATGGGAAGTAAAAAATTCTGCCAGCGATGTCTCCACTATTTACCACAGATCGCAAAACGATCGCAACCGTCAAAACAAAGGCATACGCTCCGCGCGAAATCTGGCCATACACGTGGCAGCCCCGGAGAGCAACCGTCGGCGGCCACTCCGCCCACTACGCACGAGAATCCAGGAAACCATCATCACGCCCCGTGAAAATCGCGCCAGAACGGTCAACTCAAGTCCACGCGGCGTCATCCCTGGTCAGCTCTGCAGAAACGGGCCCACAAAACAGGGTCACGTCTTATCAAAGCCTCTCCAAGCACGCCACCGCTTGTCAGAGATAGCAGTCGCAAAATGCGTCATTGCTGACGTTGTTCTCTCTTTCACAACTGGCATAAAAGTCACTCGATGATATCTTAAGGTAGTCTCTCGCATAAGTCTCGGTTGGTTTTTTAGCAAAGGTCATAGAGGCCAGTCGAAATTCTTTCGACTGCAGCATCGTACTCCCATCGGGAGCGTATCAAAAAAATTCTTTGACTAAAACGTGCAGGGTAAAAGACTTTGAGATTATCCTCCATTGCAAGCAATAAAGCACAATCTCGGGGGCTACTCCCATCGGGAGCGCTGTCGCGCACCCGATAGAATAATGGCAAAAGTGTCAGTCGACGAAACATTCGACTGAGTTCATAAGCAAAATCACACTCAAAATATTCCCGAGTTGATCCGACGATCCTTGGATGCTGCATGCATAGTGCAAAGGTAAGACCCGCCGATCAGTCGAGCTGGGCTAAGGACCGCTCCAGCAGCGTTATCCTTAAATTTTCCGTGTCAGCAGACATGATGAATTATCCCCGACGGACGCGTTGGGTTGATTCAAAATTATGCTCCAGTTCGATTCCGTAAAACGGCCGTTTCGAGTCTGTCCAGTTTGTTCCAGATTCGAGTCCGGGGACTCGAGTTTGATTGAAAACTAGTATGGTTTTGCCACAAATGGTAGTTAACTGGCCCCGATCCGTCGTGTGTGCCGGGCCTGCTAAGCTAATATCCCTTGACTATCATAAGCAAAAACTCATAGTCGATGAAACACTCGACATAGCCAACATGTGCTATTTCAGAAGAATTCTAAATACAGATGCAAAAAAATGTAACGTGCATGATGTATGAGTCCATGCCCGACTCTTCGAATCAGACAAGTACTCGGGGGCTACTGACATGGGTATGCCTATCGGGTACCCTACCATGAGGGTACCTGGTGCACGTATCGACTAGGCCCAACTATCAGAGCCTACATGAAGCCCATGAAGGGAGGCCCACGAAGATGGAGTATCCTCCAAGTTTCGCGAAACAATAGTCGGTTTAGAGTTTCCTTACTTGTAAATCGAGTCGGTTACGAACACCCGAGACCCAGCCTATTATTTAAGGACTGGGAGGGCCATCGAACCAGACCACGTACTTTCAGAGCCACCAAAACCCTAGCGAGATCGACATCTCGCCGGGACCCTTGTAACCTTCATATTCACAAAGCAATAACAGACAGGCAGGACGTAGGGGTGTTACCTCCACACGAGGGCCCTGAACCTGGGTAAAATCTTTGCCCTGCTTGTCAGCCGACGATACTTCCAGCTCTACCACGTTCTCTCCCCATATTCATAACCTAGGGACCTCGACTATGGGTCTTGATGAGTCTACCCCTCGTCACGCAGCTACAGAGATGAAAGAAGAGGGGGCCACGACTACCGTGGAGATGGCCGTCATCGAGCTGCTTCGGCGTCGGCAACGTTCAGGACTCCTGATCTATCTCGTGTGCAGGTGCTCAGAGGAGGTGCGGTCATCCCTGTGCCGGGACGGCGCAGGCGTCGGTCTCGCCGGAAAGCTCGAGGAGGCCTCGAGAGGAGGTTGTGCATGCTGGCTCCGGGGAGGGGCGTGGACGCTCCCCACCAAGCTCGCCTCGTGCCTTGGCCAAGTTTCAGACGGAGGCAGTCCACATCCCGCGTGCGGCGGCCAGGGGCGTCGCGTGGTTTGCCTTGCCATGCTTCGGCTCAAAGATCACCACGGCAGATGATGATGCAGAGATTCTTCCTCCACCGCCGCCCTGTCCACTGATGGCTCAAGGCCCGAGCGCCTCTTCTCGCCCACGATTCTACGTCGCGCAACTCAAGATGCTGACCTTGGCCTGGGATCTCCGGTGCTGCGCACGCCCTCGCCACGCCCTGGACTGGGTGAGATGCAGCTCGAGGAGATCACGCCAGAGGTGATCACACCCATCTTCGTCCCGGCGCCGACTCCACCTGCGCGGGCTGATGATGAAGAAGAGGATGGCATGACGACGCCGGCCCGTGGGCACAGCGCCCAGGCTGGTGACGCGGCCGACGCCCTGACGCCGCTGTTCGTCCCTGTCATCCCGCCGCTGCTGCAGGCGCCTGGATCGACGCCGCCGAGGCCGCCGAAGGCGAGAAGGAAGACGCTTGCCGGGATCTCTGGTTTTGCAGGGTTCCCGGTGAGATCAAGCCCAAGGCTGAAGGAGAAGAAGAGGACCATGCCGATCGCGCAGCTTGCTGAGAAGGTGCTCTGCCACCGGCTTGGCATTGTCAGCGAGGGGGAGCCAATCACAGAAGCGGCGATCGCCAAGTTCGTGCAGATGTTCAAAGGCACGCTCCCAGATATCGCCATCGCAGCTCTCCGTGCTCTCTTCCTCATGGACTGTGACTTCGCCACGGCAGTGGAGGATGCGCTGGTGGCGCATGGCGGCGACGGCGTGGTGGACCAGACCGGCGACCTGGCGACCATGGCTGATTAAGCTTCATCTGCATGTTTTATTGAAGTAGCCTCGTTCATCATGTTAGCGCAACTATCTGTAGAAGATCGTGTGGGTAAAGCTCTAGAGCTTGCCATGTTTGCAGCTGTGCAAAGCTGCTGGTTTGGGTCCTGGCGTGGCCCTGATGTGTGTGTTTGCCTGTTTGTAGCTGCTCGCGGCTGCTTGATGTGTGCCCTGGCAAGGCTTTTGATGTCTGCAAGTTTCCAATATGTTAGAACTTGATATCAGCATTGTAAACTGGAACACGAGAGGATTAAATGACCCTGATCGTCGAGATGTTGTGAATGAGCTGGTCGTTTCCACACCATGTCACATACTCTGTTTACAAGAAACAAAGCTTCAGAGCGTTGACACCTTCACTGCTGCGCACCTGGGAGGCCAAAGGATGCGAAAGTTTGCACAGCGACCTGCAATTGGCACTAGAGGTGGAATCCTATTGCTTTGGGATGAAAGCAAAGTTGACATAACGAACATCACCACTCAAACTTTCTCTCTATCCGCCAAGGTTGATGTTATTGGAACCGATATCTCCTTCAAATTGACAATTGTTTATGGGCGACCCGCAGCAACCTCAAGGAGCAGTTCTTCACCGAGCTTATGGATCAAAAGCCTCCAGCAAACACCAGATGGCTAGTTACAGGAGACTTCAATCAAATCTACAAAGCTAGTGACAAAAGTAGAGGGACAGTTAACTGTGGTAGGATTCGCCGTTTCCGAAACGCCCTCAATAATTGTGATCTCAAAGAAATCCATTTGCAAAACCGCAAGTTCACTTGGAGTAATGAGAGACAAGAGCCTACCATGAGCAAGCTCGACGCCTTCTTTTGCAATGAGGATTGGGACATCTCCTTCCCCAACCACATTCTTCATGCGCTCTCCTCTTCGCTTTCGGATCATTGCCCTCTACTCCTTGCTAGTGATACAGGACCTAAAAAGCCAAAAACTTTTCGTTTTGAGAACTTTTGGATTAAGATGCCCGGGTTCATGGATACCGTCACCGAAGCTTGGAATGGAGATTTCCCTCATGTTGAGCCGTGTCAACTTCTCTTCAACAAGCTCAAGAAAACAGGCCAAAAGCTTCGGAGATGGAGCAAATCCCTCTTTTCTAAAGCTAAGGTGGGGCATCATATGGCTCTCGAAATTATTCTCCGGCTTGACATTGCGCAAGAAACAAGATCTCTTAGTCCGGATGAAAGAGAGCTTCGGACAAGATTAAAGAGAAGGATCATTGGTTTGGTGGTCATTGATAGAACCCGGAAAAGACAAGCTTCTAGAGAGCGGAATTTGAAGGAGGGAGATGCTAATACAAAATACTTCCACCTCCGAATGAACGGAAGACGACGAAAGAACTTCATCCACCGCCTTAAGCATAATGGTGGATGGGTCACGAGCCATGACCACAAGAAGGACATCATTCATGATCACTTCAAGAACATCATTAAAAAAGGTCCGCCACGCACCATCGACTTCAATTGGGAGGCCATCCCGGTCCCTCAATGTGATCTTAGTGAGCTTGATGCACCTTTCACGGAGGAGGAGGTAAAGGAGGCAATCAACAAAACCGCTAGTGACAAGGCTCCGGGTCCGGACGGCTTCACCGGCGCTTTCTTCAAATCTTGTTGGAGCATTATCAAGATGGATATTATGGCCGTGATAAATCAATTTGGGGCCCTTCATACAAACAATCTTCATTGGCTAAATTCCGCAAATATCGCTCTCATTCCCAAAAAAGAGGGGGCCGAGGAGGTGACCGATTTTAGGCCAATTAGCCTCATTCATGCGGTGTCCAAGCTCATCTCCAAGATGATGGCCTCTAGACTTGTCCCACACATGAACAAGCTTGTCTCAAATGCTCAAAGTGCATTCATAAAGACAAGGAGCATCCATGAAAACTTCCTATATGTGAGGAACTTGGCAAGGCGTCTACACAAATCTAAAACACCTACGCTTCTCTTCAAGCTCGACATCAAGAAAGCTTTTGACTCGGTAAGGTGGGACTACTTGATGGACTTGCTCCAACACTTGGGCTTCCCTCCAAAATTTAGAGATTGGATCTCCGCGATCTTGGCTACATCCTCCTCGAGAGTGCTCCCCAATGGCATTGCCGGCATGCCTATCAAGCACGGGAGGGGCCTTCGGCAAGGTGACCCCCTCTCTCCACTTCTATTTGTGTTGGCCATAGACCCTTTGCATCACATTCTTTGCAAGGCAACCGCTCAAGGGAGAATCCACAAGGTCCGGGGAAGGATTCCCACGGTTCGTACTTCTCTTTATGCCGATGATGCGGCCATATTCAAGAAGCCCAAGAAATAGGATATAATTTTTTTGGCCTCAACTCTAGCTCATTTCGGAGGTGCCACCGGGTTAGTCACCAATTGCACCAAAAGCCAAGTGGCTCCGATCCGATGTGAAGGCATTGATCTCGATGATGTCCTTCATGCTTTCCCGGCATGCCGGACAAGCTTCCCTTTGACATATCTTGGGCTCCCTTTATCGGTCAAGAGGCTTAAAAGATGTCACTTCCAAAACTTAGAAGATAAAGTGGCCGTAAACTTGTTCCTTGGCTTGGGCGACATGCCACCATGGCGGGAAGGTTGGTGCTTGTGAAGGCGGTGCTCACTAGCCTTGTGATTTACTATATCACCGTTCTTCATGTCCCGGTGGAGCTTCTCTTGAAGATTGAGAGCATAAGACGTGCTTTTCTTTGGGCGGCATGTGAGAAGATTACGGGTGGGAAATGCAAGGTGAACTGGACGGCGGTGTGCAAGCCTAAAGATTATGGAGGATTAGGAATTTTAAATCTCAACAAGTTTGCCTCGGCGCTACGGCTTAGATGGCTTTGGTCCCAATGGAATGATGACCCGAAGCCATGGATGAGTTTTGGCACCCCTTGCACTCAAGATGATCAAGACCTTTTTGCGGCGGCTACCACGGTTGCCGTTGGAGATGGAGAGAAAGCAAGTTTTTGGGGTTCGGCTTTGTCGTGGGTTTGTCACGTCAGGTGTCATAGATGACTTCGTAGGTGTGGGATTATGCGAGTCAAGCATCTCCGAGCTTGGGATCGCAGGAACAAAGATCAACACAGATTTACCCAGGTTCGGCCCCCTCAATGTGAGGTAAAAGACCTACTTCCTGCCTACCCTAGATTGGTATTGATATGATAATCGAGGTGTTACAATGGAGGCGATCCGATCTGGTACTCGCCGTATGAGCTAGGGTTTAGGGCTTGATAGCTTGACCCGCTCTAAGTCCTGCGAGTCCTCTTTATATACACAGAGGCTCGCTAGGTTACAAAAGGAAACTTCCCCATAAGGAATACGTCCACAGAGGCCTACTCGGAGACTACTTGGTCTTCACGTCCTCCGGGATATGTCTTCTAGATCTTTCCCCTTATGGCGGTTCAATATTGGGCTTGCTCCCAAGTGGGCCTTTGTCCGTGCGAGTAAGTTAAGTCGCACTGGGCCGCGGGTTAATCCAGAAAGTATTCCCCCGACATTAGCCCCCAAGTTTAGCTTGGATTTCGAGTGAAGGCTCCTTCGTCTTAACAAACCCCTGAGCCGCGCACGTGAATTATCCCAGCTGAACTCCAATTTTCTTATTTCCAATCTGCGGCTTATAACTCTTCTTGGCGGCTCAAGAACGCGACTTATCCTGCCTTGACGGTTGATTTTCAGATCTAAACGTCTTCCGCGTCTGGGTTATTTATCTTGGCTCATCGTTTTCCCCAGCGTTCTGCATCAAGTCCTGCATTACGCATCCGCTACTCCTTTCCGCCGCCTCCAATCTCGCTTCTCGTACTCACAATCCTTCGGTGGATATCTCCATCGATCTGAGAAAAATGTCTCGCCGCAAGTGCAACTGGGAAGGCTCGTGGGTCGACGAAGATTTCCTGGAATCCCTATCTGCACGGGGCCTTCTTCCGCCAAAAGATCAATGCGAATGGCGGGCGGCGGTGAGGAGGTAATCCCCAATCCTCAACCAGGAGAAGTAGTGATTTTTGCGGAGCATGTTGAGCGCGGGTTCAAGCCCCCGGGCTCTCTCTTCTTCCGCTCCTTGATGCAGCGGTTAGGTCTCCGCTTCCATGATATTGGCCCTAATTCGATGTTGCAAGTGAGCAACTTCCACGTCCTCTGCGAAGATTATCTGGGTATCCCGCCTTCAATAGATTTCTGGCTTGCTCTTTTCAATTGCAATAGTCAAAGGGAAACCACAGATGGTCCTTTTCTCCAATGCGGCGCCATTTCCTTCCAACGCCGTAGGGGTAGTATCTTCCCAAAACTAACTCTTGCCAAGAAAATCAAGGAGTGGCAAAGGACATTCTTCTATTGTAAAAACACTTCTCCTGAGGGTGAAATTCCTCTTCCTCTTTGGTCTCCTCTTCCCTTCGAGGCTACCGATGCTCTGTCTTCTAAACCTGATCCTTCTTCGTTGCCCTTTATCGAATCCCTTTTAGACAAGGTGAGAGCGCTGACACTCCATGGTCTCACTGGATTAGATCTCATATCTTGCTGGACTAAGTGGCGAGTTCAGCCTGTGAGTCGCCGCTCGCGGCTTATGGTGGATTTCACTTGTCATGCAAACGACGTCGATCGTACTTGCCCTGAAGATTGGGACAAAGGGGAGTGGATAAATTTCATTCGCCGAGTGACGGACGAGGATATTGACTCGTATGACAACGTCGGACTTGCTCCCTTCTGGGCTGAGCACAAGCCTTTTGTGGTAATGTTTACTTGTCACCTGTTTCCTCGAAAATTCCTTCTCCAAAATTAATTATTTCTGACCTGAGCTCCTTTTCAGATCGATCCCTATTTCTGGGTTCTTCCTCAGAGGACGTCGACTTGAACCAAGGAACCGGCTGAGTCGTCAAAACAAGCCGCAGCCTTTGGCGAAGATACAGTTATGCACGAGGGTAGTGCTTCTGAAGAGGAACAACAAATGGCCGACGCTCTTCTGTCCTCGACTCCAAATACGCCTTTCCTGGAACTTCCTGAGGTGCCTCGCAGGTCCTCGAAACGTATTTTATGCCAGAGCTCAGAAGACCCCGCGCAGCCTGAGAAACGTCGCAAAGCCTTGGCGTTACTAGCAGAAACAAGAACTGCCAAATCTTTAAAACTGCTGATCCCAACAAGGCTACTTTTTCTTCCGAGGCTGTTGCAAAGGATTGCTTCTCAATAAGCTCGGGTAATTGTTTGCGACTCTTCTCCTTTTCTTTTTGTGTTTACGTATTTCTGGCAAGGAATTGCTGATCACTACTTCTTTTCATACTCTGTAGGTTCAGATTTGCAAGGTTTATCTTCTCCTTCCTCTGGTTGCCTGATGAAGAGTATCCGTGTCGCCTCTGGGTATGGTTCGCCTTCTTTTCAATGTTGCGGCTCTGCTAGGTCAGCTTATTAACCCATCAATGTTTTGCAGGGCCATGTCTGAAGAGGATACCAAGTCTAATTCCCATCCCACTTCTTCTCAGCAAGCTATGAGCGAGGATGATGCTGCTGATGAAAACGTGGGAAACAGTAATGGTGCGACTCATCCAAGGCCCTCCCTGGAGGAAGGTATTGCAGACGCGGCTCCTGCCGCGACTCCAGTCGCAGCTCCATCCACAACTCCTGCTGCTGGTAGGGTATCTACTGAAAATAGAATTCCAGCTCCAGGAAATAGTTCTAAGTCAATCGCAGATGCCATAATTTCTGCTGGAGACAAGCATGCTGCTCTGCTGCGCGGCTTAGTTGAGCAATTTTCTTCAAGTCGCCAGGTACATATACCGTAGCCCCCAAGGATCAAAACCTTGTGTCATCGCACGGGGTGTTGATTCTTTTCCTGGCTTCAAATCTCGAGCCCCCAAATTCCTGGATAATTTACCTATGCGTTTTGCTCTGTTTGTTTTCAGCGTGAACTGTCCTTGCTTGATGCTTCTGGCTCAATAAAGGGTAAAGGCATTTCCATAGACCATCCTGAAATGATGCAGTCTCGCCTGGAGCAGCATAATGAGGTCATTAGGGACCAAGATCAGGAAATAAAATCTCTCAAAGGTCAACTCGACTCCTGCGAAGAGCAATTTAAAGAACTTGAAGCCGATATGCAGCAGCGACTCATGGAGAAAGACGAGGTCATTAGATCTTTGCGAGAAGGGCTGACTCTTAAATCTGAATTGATTGATCGCCTGAAGGGAGACCACGCAAAGGAACTCGCCGCGCGAGATGAAAAATATAACTCGCTGCTCAAAGCCTTTGAGGGTTTTGGCTCCATGGTCAAATCAGCCGTCCTGCAGCTTGCTGGTTGGTCTTTTATTCCTTTAATCATACATATTTTGGGTAACCAACGTTAGTCTCTGACTTGTTTCTTGCCTTTTCTTTCTTTGACATAGGACCTGAGGCCCCAGTGTCCCGCTCCAACTTGAAGGATCAACTGGTATATCTGTCTGACTTCAGCCAGCGCTTCTTAAAGGTTACCAAGGAAGTTATGACGGTAATCTCTCCTGCGACTGATGGCCCAACATCTTGCGAGTATTGGATAAATAAACTGCTCAAGGCTCCACATTATGTCTCTGATTGGAAACGATCCTCTGCTCGCGCCGGAGCCGCGCATGTCTTGACATTGCTTCGAGCATATTATCCAGAGATAGATGTTGGCAAGGTTGCTCGCCACGGCCTGGCGATGAGCGCGGATGATACTGAACTGCCAATAAGCGAGTACTTCGATATCTGGAAAGGGATGCGCGGTATGCCACAAAATTTGTTGATAACTTAGACTTGGGCACTTATCTCGATAAATTCAATCTTGATGGGAGCAAGGTGTCAAAGGAAAAGTCCTCAGGAGCTGAGTCATCTCGGGCTGCCACTCCAGCAACAGTATCTGGTGGCCCTTCTGCCTCGTCTGGCGGCGCCCTGATTATTAGGACACCTGCGACTGCAACTGCGAGACAAGCCGCGCCAATTCCCACTCCTGTAGCTCGGAAGAGGAAAAATAAATAATGTGGGACATGCCCGTTAGTCTGTAAGACATTCATGTATTATAAACAGTATTTTTGTGACCTATAAGCAGGTTCTTTTCTTGATAATTCCATTAAGTAGACGCTCGCGCGGCTCAGTATTTCCTAGGAACATGTGTGTTCAGGGTCGAGAGCGGCCATGATAGGCAATCAAGCTCGATTGACGCCACACCCCAGTACTTTGGCCGCATAATGCAAGACGCTTCTAGCTTAAGGATTGCCACTAGTTTGGCAAAATTTGAGGTGCGATTGGTACTCGCGATGCTCGTAAGGAGCCCTCAAGGGTCAGTGATATATGAAATTCAAAAGACTCAGCGACTCAATGATAGTTGAGGCGAAACGACAAACCCTTGAATGTCAAGGGTGCCGGCTTTATTTCATAATCACTCGATGTTTTACAGGGTGTTACAGGATGATGCAGGCCCTTTAATGCGGGTTTTCTATTCCCCGCAGGCCATGCATACTTGATACTCATCGCACTTAGTTGCGAATTAATACTCCTAACGGAGTGGGTTGAACACCTGATTGGTTCAATTTTGAGTCGCTAAAAGCGACTCGGGTCGAGCATGATAGCTCCGATGTATGTCTCATGTTGAAGCAGAGAGCAGTGTGTTGGGCGATCAGCCGCACTGAGCTGCGACTTATGTTGAGTTGAGTTTGCTTTGTAAGGACTCACGATAACTGACCCCTTTGGCGGGGTTGTTGATCGAGGCTGGATTTATGCACATGCGCCATTTCTTGTCTTCTTTTTGTATCAAGGCGACCTCTGGGGCATTATCTTGCTGATGCGCGACTTCTCGGTGGGTATTTACCATCCGGTGGCTGCATCCTGTTGGCCGCTTCCGCGGTACCTCCAACGCGACTCGTTTTGAGCTGCGATTATCGATCTGCGACTGATATCCATGTAAGGAGTTGGCGATGCAAGCTTCTTCTGCGAGTACTGAGCCTGCGTTCTCGCATTCTAACGCTCTCTGCCTGTCTCCATATATTGTAATAACACCGTTTGGTCCTGGTATCTTTAACTGTAGGTAGACGTAGCAGGGGCGAGCGGTAAATTTGACATAGGCTTCTCTTCCAAAGATCGCATGATATGAGCTTTTGACTGCTACAACCTCAAAGTCTAGGAGCTCTGTGCGGAAGTTCCGCTCTGTTCCAAAGCTAACTTCAAGTGTTATCTTTCCGATTGGTCGCGTAACAGCTCCTGGGATTATGCCTTGAATTTCTTTCCTGGATGGTCGCAGCCTCGTCTCGGGTATGTTCATTCTTCGGAGCGTGTCTTGATATAGGATGTTTACTCTTCCTCCTCCGTCCATTAGGACCTTACTTAACTTGTATCCCGCGACTTCAGGCGTGACCACAGAGCTGGCTGTCCTGGATCTCTTACTTCTGGGGGGTGATCGCCGCGACTCCAAATAACCGATTGCTCTGTCCAGCGACGATACCTTTCTGGCGTTGAAATCTGACCGCTCTTCCGGCTTCCGTCCGTTGTTTGTACTTCCACTGTATGAAACTGTCCTATGTTTCTTCTAGGTAAAACGTCAGGCTCTTGACGAGAGCTAGATTTATTCTTGTGCTGCATCGATTGCTGCGAGCTGTATCTGGCGTGTCGCCTTCTTTCCACCTCCGGTAATAATGACATTGCGCCTTTGTGTGACCCGCTGGCCTGCCATCTCTCCTGCGATGTAAGTCGCAAGGCACGTCGAAGATCCCCTTGCAGTTATTAGGGAGTAAGGCCTTATCACTCCCTTGCTCCTGCATCTGGTGTGCGCGACGTTCAGTTTCGCGACTTGCAATTTCCCGTTGGGTTCTGTGATAAGCCGCCTGTCCCTTTATCTGTCTTTGCGTACTTGTCAGCTGTTGCCAAAAGCTGGTCGAAACTATCAATCTTGTGCTCAGCGCGACTTAATTTGTGCACCAACGGCTCAAATCTACAGTTCTTTCTCATAGCTTGTATTGCAGCTTGTACTGTTAAGTTTTTGGCGGAGCCAAGGATCTCCGCGATTCTCTTGATCCAGTCGCCGCTTGATTCGTCCTCTTTTTGAATGCATTGTCTAAGGTTTTTCATATCTTCTGTTTGGAATCTGCGGATGAACTTGTCCTTCAAGTCTTCCCATGTGCTTATTGATTTTGATGGCAGCCTTAACAGCCAATCCCTAGCTTCTCCCTGTATTGCCAAGTGGAAGTATTTCGCACGTATTTCTTGAGTCACATCAGCCCCTGTTATGCTTGCCTCGTAATCTCTATCCATAAGGCAGGGTCTTGGTCACTGCGATAGGTGGTGACTCGCTGCGACTCGTCGAAGTTCGGGGGGAAACGAGTGAGCCGTATTTCCTCTCCAAAACATGCTGGTCCTTTAATAATGAATAGGAGTTTACTGGCGCTGAATCTTCATCTGAATCAGTTTCAATCTGGGATGGCTGAGTCGCTCCGGACGTCGCGACTCGCCTTCTATCTTCTTTTCTTTTTCCAATGATACCTGCAAACCTGCTAGCTGGTTGACCACTTCTTCGACGCTGCACCTTTCTCCTCCCCATGATACCTCGTTTTGCGGCTCATTGGGCGTGACTCCATACATATTTGCTTGTTGTAAAGCAGCGGTTTGCAGTAGGTCGATCGCATAGCGAGCTTCCTTATCAGCTCGTGTGTCTCCAACCGGTGCTATCTTTGACAATATCCCTATCGCGGCGTGCACGTTGCTCTCTGGGTCGCCGTGGAACTGTGATTTCATCTCTCCTTTGTCCATCTTGATCTGATGTTTTTGCTGCCAACGACGGAGTCGCCACTCTTCTTCTTGGAGTTTCTTGCGCTCAGATGTCGTCTTGGTTCGCACCGCCTGGTGCTTCGGCTGGCAGCGACGGAGTCGTCGACCTTCTTCTTGGAGTTTTTCGCGCTCAGCCGCGAGTCTTTGTGCCTCTTCACAGAGTTCCGTCCTGATAGCTTCAATCTCTTCAATCTTGAGGTCTCCTTCCTGATTTGGTAGAGATCCCCAAACAGGTCTTGACGGGACGGGGATGGGCAGTCTTGCCGTAGCTTGTTGTAGCTCCTCCAACACGCGGACCCTGACCGGCCGCAGTTCCTTCACCGATTCGCTTCCTTGAGTCGCATCCATAGATCTGCGACTGACGGATCCGACGAAAACTTTTACTGATCCGATGGGAACGATGTATCCGAACTCGATGCGATCTGCCTCGGGTCCCCACTCTGAGTCGTCGATGAAGGGGACCCCATTGATGTCTTCAACTTGGCCGATGGCGATGTCCTTGAAGCCTGATTTCGATCCTGCGCGGAACGTGACGCTTTTGACCGCAGGCCCCACGGTGGGCGCCAACTGTCGTGGGTTTGTCACGTCAGGTGTCATAGATGACTTCGTAGGTGTGGGATTATGCGAGTCAAGCATCTCCGAGCTTGGGATCGCAGGAACAAAGATCAACACAGATTTACCCAGGTTCGGCCCCCTCAATGTGAGGTAAAAGACCTACTTCCTGCCTACCCTAGATTGGTATTGATATGATAATCGAGGTGTTACAATGGAGGCGATCCGATCTGGTACTCGCCGTATGAGCTAGGGTTTAGGGCTTGATAGCTTGACCCGCTCTAAGTCCTGCGAGTCCTCTTTATATACACAGAGGCTCGCTAGGTTACAAAAGGAAACTTCCCCCATAAGGAATACGTCCACAGAGGCCTACTCGGAGACTACTTGGTCTTCACGTCCTCCGGGATATGTCTTCTAGATCTTTCCCCTTATGGCGGTTCAATATTGGGCTTGCTCCCAAGTGGGCCTTTGTCCGTGCGAGTAAGTTAAGTCGCACTGGGCCGCGGGTTAATCCAGAAAGTATTCCCCCGACAGGCTTGGCTTCAAGGAAGGAGACCACAAGATGTTGCTCCCCTCATTTTCGGCCTATCAAAAAAGAAAAAATCCACGGTGCGAGAAGCTTTGGAAAATAATTCTTGGGTCGCACACATCAACATTCAAAACGGTCTAACTTTGGATCACCTCACTCAATTTGCCAATCTTTGGGAAATGCTACATGACGTGGAGCTTCAACTCGAGGTCCCGGATAAGATCACTTGGAAGTTTACAAGCAATGGGTGCTACTCCTCTAAATCGGCCTACATGATGCAATTCTTGGGGCACACCAATTCGATGATGCCCACCTTGGTTTGGAAACCTTGGGCCCCTCCAAAATGCAAGATCTTTGCTTGGTTGGCTATTCAAAACCGAATATGGACGGCGGACCGTCTTGAAAAAAGGGGGTGGCAAAATTGTGGGCTTTGTAAATTGTGCAATCAAGTTCAAGAGACGAGTGCCCATCTCCTCTTCAAGTGCCGCTTTACCACACGCATTTGGTCCTCTATCAAGACTTGGTTGGGGTTACACGATGTCATGCCTAGTGATTGGCAACATTTGCCCACCGTCAAAGATTGGTGGATGGAAGTGATCAACAAGAAAGCTCCTAATAGAAAGGCTATGATGTCGCTTGCCATGCTTGTTTCATGGGAAATTTGGAAGGAAAGAAATGCTCGGGTGTTTAGACACCACTCGTCGACCAACGCCATAGTTGTCACAAGGATAAAAGATGAAGCAATTATGTGGGGCTTAGCCGGGGCAAAAGCCGTGAGTAATGTAATGCCGCGAGAGTAGGCTTTTATTTGGCCGCGACCTTTGGTCGCGGTATGGGATGTAAAACCTCTAAAAACTTCTTCTTAATTAATGCAAATGGCAAATCTTTTGCCTGGTTTCACCCCCCGAAAAAAAAAATTTCCCGTGTAATCTCCAAGCCTTCATTATTGACGGTAGTTGAGTGTGGTATGATATCCATAATATCAGCATGAAAATGACGAGAAAAATTTACGGACGATCCTTTGATTCAAAGAAATTTTATAGGACATTTCGAGCATTTCATTCCATAGGAATAATGCCCACATTGCTCGTTTGATTCACCCTTGGGATTTTTTTTCTTTGGGTTTCTTTTCTTTCTAGAGGACAAATTTCATCCACTCAAACATCTTGTTATAATTCTTCGTTTTCATGTGTATCATACACTCGTGTAGTTTTCGAATCCTCTAGGATTGAAGCGGACATGTCACATCAATCATGTGTTTTTTCTGTTTTCATGTTTTTGAAAATTCGATGAATCAAAGAGGCCTTTAGTTTATTACCATGGAACTCAGATCGATACAAAGTATAAATCCTCGCAATTAAAACATTCCATCCTGGCCTATTCTGTTCAAGACATTTATACATCCAAGCAAACTTGGTCCATACATGCAATAATTTTTCGTATTAGCGCTAACAAAATCCTGCTTAAGCTGACGGCAATGTTCTGTCTGAAACTATGCTTTCGAAAATAAGCAGTACCTCTGTTCATAAATATAAGACGTTTTGGGAGTTCAAATTAAACTCCCAAAACGTGTTATATTTAGAAACAGAGGTAATAGTACATAGCTTAACTGTATATGTCTGACCTAGCTCCTCTGACAAATTAGGATATACCAATTCGAGTTTTTTGGGGTAGCATGCATATAATCTGCATTTTACTGCATTGAAATATATTCGCAAAACTAAAGAAATAGTCTTGCAAGCTGCAAACTCTCATTATTGATGCGTCGTTTCTTGGAACGGTGAGTAAGCATTCTTGAATCGGAGCTAAAATGATGTTGTTGGCTCGTTTATTAGTCCAAGCACTATATTCATACGTCAAACTCGCTGCACGTCGTCGTCGTTCGTCGCGGCCGGGCGGCGCGCCGCCGGAGACCAACCATTTCCTGCGGCAGCAGGAAGTCGTCGTCGCCTGCCGCTCTCCAGCACAGGCTGTGTCGGCCCGCCCGCGACCAGCCCGTCGCGTTCCGCTTCCACCGCCGGAGGCCGGCATCCGTCGGATCGCCATCGGACGGCTGGAGGAGCTCCCGCGCGGCATGCATGGGGGAGGCGTCACGCTGGCTTCGACCCCACGGGCTGGCACACGTGGCCGGTGGTGGGCCGCGAGAGCGGGGCCGGGTCAAGGAGGCCGCGGCCACGTGTCGGGTTTGGACGGGTTGACCGAGCTCGCCGGTGGGTGCCCGTCGTCGCTGACTCACCCGAGAGCCGTGTGCGACCTTTGCTCCGTTCCGTTTCCCATAGCTAAGCTAGCGTTAGTACTGTGGTCCTCCAACCAGCTGAGCTGCAATTAGAAACCCCAAATACGATCAAGCTTTTCACAGTGTAAAAAAAGTTTTTGAGGCAGTAAAAAAGGTTTTAATCATTCAAAAAGATGCAATATCTAGAAGAAGAACTGGTCAAGTGTCAAAGCTAGCAAGTGTGCGGTGACGGTACCTATACTGTACTCCTGCTACTCCAATTGACAAAGTAAACATGATTAGTTTAGCTTCAAATTTAAACAAAGCCCACACGATTAAGCAGCCATTTCCAAATGAAGAAGCCCTCGGCCTCCACAAACCCAACCACCTAGCTAGACATCTTTCCCTTCTCCCCAGTCCCCCCCCACACATGAATTGAACACACACACACGCACACCTCTCCTCTCCCTCGCCTTGGCTTCTCTCCTACACCACCACTAGCTAAGCTAGCTAGCACGCCAGCAGGAGCAAGAAGCAACGTCGTAGCACGAGCAGTAGTCGATCTCATCTACTACACACCATCGATCTGGTTCCATGTCGAGCCAGGACCAACACCACCACCGCCACCTCTCCGGCGACTTCCAGTTCCACGACGAGCTGGCCTCGCTCTTCGCGCAGCGGCCCGACTCGACCTCGCCGATGCACATGATGCAGCAGCAGCCTTGGTTCTTCGCCGACTACCTGCAGACGCCGCCGCTGGACTACGGCGCCGACGCGTTCGGCGCCAGGGTTGACGACTTCGGCGTGCCGCCGCCGGCGCCCCTCGAGGAGGTGGTCAAGATGGAGCTGCAGGCCGTGGACGTCGTCGATGGGATGCCTGGCGGCGGGCCGGGCGGGACAACGGCTGCGGCGCCGATGACGCCGCACAGCGTGTCGGTCTCGTCCACGTCGAGCGAGGCCGGGGGCGGCGGCGGTGTTGGAGGGGACCAGGAGGAGGCCGGGAAGTGCAAGAAGGAGGAGGGCGACGAGAGCAAGGACGGTTCGGCGGCCATGGGCGCCGGCGATGGGGAGGACAAGAACAAGAAAGGGTGAGTCGATCCGATCTGTTTTGATTTCTTCCAACATCTTGATCCTGGAGCTCAGCTAGCTTGCGGTTGATCTCATGATTGATTGTTATTCCTGTGCGAGATTTTTCGCCGATCATCGATTGATTTGTTCGTCCTGTTGCTTGAACTCTTCTTCATTGATCCAAAAAAATTCAGCCGGGCCAATAATCCCCTTTCCACTGGCCAGTTGGTACTCTACTACCAGATTACGAGAATTAATCGGGTGGAAAACTACCAGTTCATCGGTTCTCGTTTACTAGATCCACCACTACCATGCATGCATGCGTTCCTTTCCATTTCGATCTCGTATTTTTCTATGCTCAATGCACGGCCGGTATCAAGTATGAACTCGATCTAGGGTTTCCCACCAGCCGATTCTTTCTTAGACCAAGTACTACAAAAACCGTAGTACTACAAAAAGATCTTGACCAATCTTTAGGGTTCAGCAGCAAAATGGTTGTTCAATGTCTGTTTCATTCATATGCCCGCAACCTTTTGATTAGTCTAGCTTATTTTTTCCTTTCTCCATTTCTTCCTTGTCTTCATTCGCATCCGCCACTTTCAAGGTCTTCCAATTTGACTGCACCTACTCGGCGCATGAACGCCTGCATGCGTCCTTCTTATTTAATTAAATCACTCACCAACATATATTATTATCACGTTAATTAGGAATTGACTTGGGATCTAACTAGGCCATCAATTCATCACACGTACGTACTTCAATCGATCCATCAAATGTCAGTTAGCTGCCAACTCTATCAGTCGACCGATGGATCGTTTTCATGGAAAATTATGTTGCAGCTTAGTCCCCTTTGTTGCATCGATGTATCGTTTGTATGACCATGATGGATCCATAAGACCATAAGCCATAGTAAGAAAAACAGGTAAGCTGATGTATGGTGTGAACTTAAGCTCATGTGTGTACGCGCCGGCGGTGCCCTACGTACACACCTACCTAGACACCATGTACGTACACGTACTCAGCCACTATGTTTGAATGGACCAGCTAACTAATGTACTCTTTTATGGTAGTATGATTTCTTGATATATGTGTGCTGTTATAAGATTGACCACGAGTTAATCAAGTTGTTCATTGGCATGTGTGATCTCTTTAGTATGATGTATGATTTCTTGACGTACTTGTGCGTGTAAGATTGACCGCCGATTAATCAAGTTGATATTGGCATATGAATGTTGCAGGGTGGGTGGCAATGGGAAGGGGAAAGCAGGCGCGAAGAAGGGGGAGAAGCGGCCGCGGCAGCCGCGGTTCGCGTTCATGACCAAGAGCGAGGTGGACCACCTGGAGGACGGCTACCGCTGGCGCAAGTACGGCCAGAAGGCCGTCAAGAACAGCCCATTCCCAAGGTACATGCTCGCTCGGGTCGATTAGGGTTACTTCCTTCTCTAATGGTCAATGCACGGTGCTGACTACTGCGTGTGGGATCGAAATGTGCAGGAGCTACTACCGGTGCACGACGCAGAAGTGCCCGGTGAAGAAGCGGGTGGAGCGGTCGTACCAGGACGCCGCCGTGGTGATCACTACCTACGAGGGCAAGCACACCCACCCCATCCCGGCCACGCTCCGCGGCAGCGCCGCCCACCACCTCCTCGCCGCGCACGCCCACGGCCTCCACTACCCAAACTTCCGGATGCCCGCGCCGCATCCTGTTCCGGGCTCACCCTTCCGTCCCGACGACGCCTTCGGAAGCTTCCTGCAGCAGCAGCAAGGCCACGCCGCCATGCAGCAGGTGATGCAGCAGCACCACCAGCAGCAGCTAGCCGCTGCCGAGTCGACGATGCGGCAGGTCAACGCGGCGGCCGCGGCCATGGGCGGCGGTGGCGCGAGCTCGGCATCTGACGCTATGGCAACTAGCAGCGCGCCGCTTCGGATGGAGCACCTAATGTCGCAGGACTACGGCCTGCTGCAGGACATGCTCATGCCGTCGTCCTTCGCCCACAGCGATGGCACCGCCACCAACAGCCATAACAACCACAACCGCCGCTGATTGATCGGGAGAGATCGCCGCCTGACAGCGATCCATCGGTCGGTTTGGCTAGCTCTTGATAGCTTTTTGGTACTGATATAGTAGTGGTCGAGCTATGATGATTGATGATTTTCGTTGATGATGAGGATCGGTATGTGATGATCTAGCTTAATTAGCAGCAGGACGGAGGTCGAGGAGGATCAGCAGTACGTAGGCCTGTACTAAGAGTTGTTGTTGTAAATTATGTGTACCCTGATCGATTCTGATGAGCTCGTGCATGCGTACGCTGCACTTTGGAGCATATCTATCTATCTAATACAGTACTGCTCAACTGCTGAGTTGGTGGTTAACGAGTAGTAGTACGAGTTGTCGAGCATAATGGTTGATGTTAATTACTCAAACATGGTACAAAATCGGTGATGCTTGGTTGCTCAAAGTGTCATTTCTCTCAAGGTCTTCATGCATGCATGTCCATTCAGATTTAGCATGATCTACATTAACAATGTACATGAAACATGAAATTTAATCATGTGGAAGTGATCCCATTTGACCCGGGACTATGCCCGTGCGGCGTCTCTCGGGCCCAAACACGGCCGGGACTAAAGCTCCGGACGGAAGTCCCATTTTCTACAAGTGGTTACTTGCTTACCTTCACCAACTGCAAACAATTTGCCTAAATGGAGTATGTGTCATACATGACGTTGAAAATAAGACGAAGAAGTCATGATGTTGTAAGGGTTATTTCTCTCGAGGTCTTAATGCATGCATGCCCATTCAGAGTATGATCGATCTACGTTGACACATTGTCTAGAACATGAAATGTGTTAGTTTTTTTTTTAAACAACGAGCTCCCACTCGTCGATTTCCATTAAAGAAACCGCCAGTGAAATGTGTTCATGTGGAAGTGGTCTCTTTTAATTGCTTACCTTCACTAGCTGCAAACAATTTGCCTAAATTAATGGAGTATGTGTCATACATGATGTTGAAAATAAGACGAAGAAGTCAGGATCAAGAGATAGTACGGCCGGCCGGATGAGAGAGGGCGGTCCAGAGACGTAACATGACCCGGCTGCTGCTGATAGCTAGAGCTAGCGGTAGCGTGTGATTGCTGCCCGGGAGAGGGGAGACTATTGGAGGCTAGGGTCAAAAGCATTCAAGGCACGCGCGGTTCAGCAGCAACGCTCGCAAAAGACACTGACTACCACGGTGCAAGTAGACTCTGACCATGTACGTACGTTGAAAGTACCCTGGTTTTCCAGATACACCTGGGTACGTACGTACCTTCCCACCGCTCCGTAGAAGCTGTCGTACTCCCTCTATCTCGGAATAACGGAACAAGTGTAAGCTTAGTTCTGTGCTAAGTCAAACTATTCAAACTTTGACTAAATTTGTAGAAAAAACAACAGTATCTATGACATAATTTGTAAACTATTTTTTAAGATTTATCTCGTGACATAAAATTGGTGTTGCAAATGTTGTATTTTTTTAATAAAATTGATCAAACTTTTAAAAGTTTGACTTAAGACAAAGCCCTGACGATATGATCCTACAGTTGTGATACTATATACTCTCTGAAAGAAGGTAGAGTCGAAGTATGTAATTATTTACTATTATCGTATTCATGGATAAGTGTGAATTTACATGTGAATTTGTGTAAAACATATATTTTCACAATATGTTTCATGTTTTTGTAAATGTACCCGTGTAGCATAAAATACGATCCTACAGTTGTGATACTATATACTCTCTCTCTCTCTCTCCCTCCACACATACATGGTGTGTGCATTTTGTCAAAATTCAAGACTTTATAAGTTTGACTAAGTATACATATACCAAAATATACTCCGATACTAAATTAATATCACTAGACACACCAGTATATTCAATAATATTATTTGATTTTCAGTTATATATTTGGCCAAACTCAACAAGCTTGACTTTGACTAAATTAATGCTCCATGTATCTTTTGGTCAAGCACCAATATGTTCTAAAGCTCATAAGTTGAGTGAAACGGTTTTACAAACTAGTAAACTTGATCTTTTTTATGCACAAGAGGCGCGAAATAAAAAGTAAGTAAGTCGATTTTATATGATTGAAAAACAATAAAATCATATAACACATCTTGTACATATTAAAAAAATCAAATCTTTTGTTGACCAAAATTTAGAAGGGAAAAATAAAAATGAAGGGAAGACATGAAAACACATTCAGCAACACGAAACAACATTTGCATTACAAAAGCACAAACACTTTAAAATGTGCAAATAATGTATATTTTAAGTGTATGTTTCCATATAAAATTTTAAACCAGAATATTATCCAAACATATACATATTGATATAAATAATTATTTTTTATATTTAAGCACACATGTTGCATATTACGAAGAAACAAGTTGCACATTTACATTTTTTTTCTTCAAAATGTGCAACGAAATGGTGTAAATTTAAAGGGAAATAGCTATGTTTTTTTAGAAAACACAAATACTTACCAGTAGACAAAAATGGTTGCGAAATTTTGTGATTATTGTAAATTTAAAGTGCAATCGTAGAACAAAATAACAATTCATTTATTCCCATTTAAAACCCAATCAACTATACAGAAAAAATAGACTTAAATGAGAGAAAAAAACAGTCTGCTAATGGGAAAGAAGATATGAATCAACTGACAAACAAATTGAAAAAACCGCAACTGATCATGAAGAAAGAGATGATCGCGATTAAACTAGCCAGAGGAAATTGGAGCTTTGAACTTCTCTGGGTACTCACAAACTAAAAGCATGTATCCATCCAACCATGCATTTGGTACTGAGGGAGGCTTTGGCAAGCTAGCTTTTCAGACCATCTTTTGTTATTCTTATTACAACATTACTGATCGTTCAGCCAACCTTTTCAGATTTTGAGGCGTTTAATTGCACATTTGAGCTAATTCAAGTTTAGCCATCAACATCAGCAGAAATAGAGATTGTTGCATTTGCATGCCGTGGCATTAATGGCCGTCAACACATTACGCCGGCCGGTTAGCGGGGATAGCTTTGAATCGAAGGAAAGTCAGCTCCTCTCCCAGCCAGCCAGATATATGTGAGTGACAGCGTACTAGCCACCAAGCTGGGGCTACATAAATTCGGCTCGCTACGCTGCTGCCAAAATGGTGTGATTGGGCATGCTGCTAATAACGGAACGATAGCCATGCCTGGCCGACCAGGTCAAATGCATGTTGCATGGCTGTCCTGGACACGTGCATACAGTGCCGGTAGAAACGATCAGGCTCGGCTTGCCCTGGTTTAACTTACGTTACGTAGGTGTCACACTCGCGTATGTCTCGTCGGAAAATAATTATGTCGACTGATAGATAAGATCTTGTTTGGTACTACTGGTGTATTTTCGGAAATTGGTGGGGATTATTCCGGCCAATTCTCAAATCTCCACCTATCTCGAAAAGCCTGTTTGATTCTACTGTATTTGGCCTTTTTTATCCTCATTCTCCCCATATTGTCCAAACTTTACTATATTTTACACAACAAGCTATGCTCTACCCCTCACTAGTGTATTGAGATAAACGGATTTTTTAAAACAAGATAAAAGATTTACCTTTTATATTGATAAAGAATGAGCAAACACAACGAGACCGAGACCAAAATGAAAAAGGTTACATCATCTCATTAACCCCGATGATTTCTCCTAACTTCTTTGCACCATCAAGAACCCAACATTTACCTTCGTCTTTAATTCGTTGGAAAAAGTCTAAGGCACTCCGAATTTGTTGTCGAAGACCCAGAAAAACGGATATTTGATGGCACTGTGTGAAGGTTGGGGCTTCACCCAATCACATTGTGGATTATATCACTACTACTCGTTTTAAAAGTTGTAGTGCCAATTACTCTCTTCGTTCTAAATTAGATGACTTCCATTTGTTAAAATATGGATGTATCTATATTTGTAATATGTCTAGATACATTCACATATGGGTAAATGGAAATCATCTAATTTGGAATGAAGGGAGTACCAAACAAGCATAAATGTGAAAGTTCAGTTCCTTGAAAATTACAATCCGTACGTGCGTTTGACGGCGGACTGCACGCACGCTCAGGAAGTTCAGAGCCATATCGATCGATTAGGCATCGATCGCCGATCGGTGCAGCACACGCGCGCACGTACGGGGCCGAGACCGATCGAACCGGCTGGAGTTATGTATGGATAGCGACGCCGGCCGTGCATGGGCGCGCGCGTGGATCGACCAACGGCCGGTCACCGCCCTGAGATGTCCGGTGACCGGTGCAGCAGCCTTCAGGAAGACTCAAAGCGCGCGGCCTGCCTGCAGTTATTGGCGCCGGCCGTTCGACCGCTGCGTCGCAACGGCAACGGCAGCTAGCTGGCCTTCCGGTTAATTTGCTGAAAGCGATCGCGAGAGTTGTAGCTACCGCTGGCTCCGTGCTTGGGCAAGTAAAAGAATATATAGGTCCCCACTTATTAGTTCCTAGATCGATCCGCATATGCGAATGTGACTGAAGAGCAGGACAGATCAGTGTTTCCTTTCGCAAAAAAACAAAGGAAAGAGAGTGCTCACTCAGCTCAAATATTTGAAATCTCGGTTTTCCATTAACCGAAACAAGGCTCTAATCGCCCATATGGGCCATATGCGTAACCCAGTTACAGGTTACACAAGACCTTAACGATGTACCAGACTGGGCCGAAGTGGCGTCTGTGCCCACAGTATCATGCCTACCACGGCTCATTACATGTTACGCGTGAGTGACAGAGTGAGTGATTGTGTTCCATGTTAGGCCCATGCCCTTATTAGCATTGCCAACAGAACTTGGCTCACGGAAAAAAAAAAGAGCTGCGGTTTGGTCGTGAGCTAGTGTTTAGTGCTCCGGCTGGCGGCTGCGACTCGCTGACCGCCGTGAGAGTGGATCGTTTCTCAGCTTAATCTTCCCGTAGCAGTAGCACGGAGTGATCTGTTTTCTCAGCTTAAACCGTGCGCTGGTTTTTGACCTAATGGCAGACAAGGCGAACACCAATGGGTCTGGACTCTAGAGGAATTGGAGGATGCACTCGATTTTGTCTTACAACACCTAGACCTTAAGGACGACGAACCTGACGATGAGTTCATCGGAGCACATAAAAAAGGAGTTCCAGAAGAAGGTGGCCCGGTCGTCAGCAATCGGCAAGGTTCAGATGAACATATCGTTTAGTGCTTAGGCTCTCGTTGAGAAGATGAAGAGCATCTGGAACGAGTCGGAAAAACCAACTTATCAAGCAACAGGAAAGAAGATGTTTATTTTTCAAATGCATTGCCTAGCTAGGTGATTGGAAGAAGGTAGTGCACCAGGGTTGATGATAGAGGGCTATGATGGCCTTTGTGACCCGGACTCAGCGGCATGCATGCTTAAATTATTTGTGGGCGTAGGAATCCTATTAAATGTCCTTGAATACCAATATAGATCAAATTAAGAAACCTTATGTGATTTATTTTGAATACAAATTGACTAGATTAGGGGTCATTGTTGCCTAATGTTGCCTTAAGATATGTGGATCAAAAGATCATGCCATCGTTGCCTCAATGATTAGTGTGATCGTGTGATCATAATTGCTTCTATGTTGTTAATCTGTCCCCTTATTGCCTCTTGGTTGCCAATATGTCCCTCTCATTATTGCCTCGTTCTTAGAAATGTATGATACCCAAGCTGATCCAAATCCCTAATGTTTCCTAAATTGAGTAATGCACTGTAATAAAAATGTGGAAATCAAAACTATATTTTTAATTACCCTTAGTTAGGTTCAAAACATCAAACATTCCCTCACCCAAGTGGTGAAGACATACATTTTAACTCACAAAATCCCACTTGTGAGTGGATAAGATCGTCTACAGTTCTAGGAATTTTCTTCTATTTTAGTTCTAATTTTTTTCTTTGATTTCTTTTGTAAAATCCAATGTATCAAAAAATTGAGTAATAAATAAATGTGATCAACGTAATATTCATTTGTATGAACTTCATTTTCGTTCTTTTTTTGTATGTCAATTTTGATTGAAATAGTTTTTGAGAATTATCAATACAAAATATGTTTATAGGAATTTCACTTGTATTGTACGGAATTTGAAATGGTTATTTTAATACAGTTGTATGATTTCAAGCATGTATCTAACACATTTGTAATATTTGAGGTTTGAAAATGAATATTACAAAAAATATTAAAGAGCTCAAGTGAGCAAATAGCACTTTTAAAATCTGTACTCACTAATGTGCTACTGTTTGCCCGTACCATAAGACATGTTCATTGACACAACTATCAAACTATGTATCTTCCCCAACCACACAATCCTACTCCCTCCGTTCCAATTTAATTGACTTGCTATCCACCACATGTGGATGTATCTAGACATGTTACATGTATAGATACATCCACATTTGATGGATAGCAAGTCAATTAAATTGGAACGGAGGGCAATGGTTTCGAGATTTGATCATTTTGAAACCGTAACCTGGAGCTCAATCGTACCCTTATGTATGCACCCTCAGTTTTTCTTACGAGAAATAGACGTCGTCTTTGGTGCTCCAACACTCCTCGAATACACGTGGTTTCCGCTTAAAACTTGGGCAGATTACGGATTTAAGCTTAGTTTTCTTAGGGTAGACGCAAGTACTATACATACGTTGCCCTAATTACTCTCGAAATGGCAGCACAAGAACACCCTGCTCCGGCTAGCTAGGCAATTGGAATTCAGTAAGTAGAGCTTCCGCAGGTGACATTCAGAACTCGAGACGTTCCAACATGTCACCGCCGCGCGCCGCCGGCAAGCGCACGACATCCGCCGTCCTGGTGAGGAGGTAATCTTGGCCGGACTCGACCCATGGCCGTAATGTCGCCTGCCAGAGCGGCTCGAGGTTGTTGCGCGCGCGGCCACGAGCTAGCGCCCCATATATACGGGCTATGGCTATGTCAAGCAAATAGCCAGTTGACAATCAAGCGCGGGGGACGCAGCTAGCTAGCCGGATGGCTCCCTCTGGCGCCGGCAGGCGGGAGCTGCTATCTATAGCTCGGCGAATAGCTAGCTCGCGAGAGTCGACTGTCGAGTCGATCGGGACCACACTCGTATAGTCGGCGGGATAGGAGAGCGATGCGGCGCATGCAGCACGGTGCCGGCGGCGCCTTGCTCGTCAACGCGGCCGGCCGAGAGCCCGCGCGAGGAGTGAGGACCATCTCGAGTACACACGTCGGCCTCGGCAGGGAGCTCGAGAGAGAGGAGAAGCTATATCACGAGGAACCGCGCGGCGGCCGGAGTCCTGATGCGGGCGCGGCGCGGTGCGGCGATGGCGACCGTGTGAGGTAGACGAGGGCAGACGAGGGGGAGTCGAGCGGCGGCGGCGGAGCCGGAGGCGGCTGCTTTCTTGAGGGCAGGGAGGGAAGGTGGGTGGCCCGAAGAAAATATAAGAGAAGAGAAACATACCCGACCACTCCTCAAGCTTCGTCTTGACCTGCCTAGTGCCTCCCACCCTCGTGCTGCCAGCCCAAATCGCAAACCCTAGCACCCCAGATCCCTCCCCGCGCCGCCCAACCGCCCGCCATGCGGATCCGAAGGTGCGCCTCCCGCCTGCTCGGCCACGACTACTCCCGCCCCGCCCCGCCCCCATTCGAGTTCCCGCCTACTCCCCCATTCGAGCTGCCAGTGCCACTCCCGTCCCCGCCCCCGCCGCCGCCGCCAGTGCTGCATCCCTGCACCTCCTCCTCCACCGCCCACGCTGGGGGCCTCTCCGTCTCCTCCGCGCAGCCGCCGTGCGGGCACAGCAAGTCGCCTTGGGACCTCATGGCCCTGCTCGACCCCTCGGATCCTCAGGTCAGCACCACCGCCTAGCTTACTCCACGCTCTCCTCCTTCGTTCTTCCGCACTCTGCCGTACTCTCTACGGCGTCCGCGCCCCTAGCTTGTTCCTCCCGCGGGGGCTCCGCGCGGTTCTCGCCGCCCGCGCGGTCCAGTTCGTGCATGTCGCTAGGGTTCCTCCGCGGCCTCCGGTGGGCGCGCCCGGTGCCTATTCGGTGTCCAGGGCGTGTTAGCTACACTTGGCTCGTTGTAATTTGTGGCCGGCGGCGCGGCTAGGGGTTGGAATCGCGGGAATGGCACCCGGGGGTTGAACCCTAGATCCGCGCCCCAATTCCAGCACAGTAGGCAGCTGGGGAAGGTGAAGTGTTTACAGGCTGACCTTTGGATTAACCTGTATCTTCGATTTTTTGGTGCTGTAGGAGCTGGAACTCTTCAAGGAGACTTACTTCGTCAGTGTGGCATTCCGTACTAGCTGGTTCTTTCCGGCCAGCATGCCTGCCGCCTGCATCAAGGAGGAGGAACAGGAGGTCATGGATGAGGATCAAGAAGAGGAGGACATTGCCGTGGATATGGTTGACGAGGTCAATGAAAAACCGTGGCATGAGGTTGCCAAGAAGAAGGCTACGAAAAAGACGGTCATGGATAACAAAGAAGGGGAGAAGAATGCGAGCTCGCTGAAGAAGAAGAAGAAGGAAAGAGTTAAGACAGAGGACGATGACTATGTGGCTGATGGAGGAGGAGAGCTTTGGATGTGCAAGAAGAATGATGGCAAGACGTGGTTTTGCCGCCGGTCGGTTAGCCAGCCCGACTCCTACTGCTCCTATCACTCTGATCCGAAGCATGCGCCAGTGCAGCCGGTTTTGTCAGCAGCATCCAAACCCTCCAAGCGGCGGAGGAAGAGGGCCCTCGATGTTGATGAGGGGTTCTACTACTACGCCGGGTTTGGTCCATCCCGCAGCAAGAGGCATTGCAAATCAAGCAGCAGTGTAATGGAATCTCCACCTGCTGAACAAAAAGAGGAGGCACCACCCGAAGAGCATGCTGATCTTACTACAGTTCAACACCAAGCTGTTGATGCAGACCATCAAGTGGCATCAGCACACATCGATGAGCCTATGTGCGATGATATGGTCGGGATTGCTGGCTGTGATGAGGAGAGCAGCGATGACACGTTTGGCTGGAACAGTGAACCCCGAGTTGTTGGCGTCAATGGTGGCATCAAGAGGAAGAGCCCGTTCAAGAAGAGGTGGAGGAAGCCTGTGAAAGCCCGATCACTAAAGTCATTGATGTAATGGCACACACACACCCCTGTATGTCACTCACTAATTAATCAGTATTATTCTTTTTCTGGTTGCTGAAGGAGCTCTTGATACTTTCTTATGCTAACTTTGAGACGCATTTACAGGATTTAATTACTGAAACAACTACTTTCAAGGCATATTTCCAGGACAATTCTCAGTTGGATGCTGTAGATTATATCAATGAAGGTAATAATGATATCCTGTGTGGTCTTCTTGCATCAGTAGAATGCAATTGTGGAATAAATCTCGAAAGAAATGTCATGAAGTACATTATGGAAGTGTCATTTTGATTTATTTGTTACTGTAGTACAGTTGGTGCAACTAAATTTAATTGAGGGGTTCTCACCTTTAACAATGATTCTGCAGAAACTCAATTTGTGTATAGTGATATGTCTACATCTTAACTGTGTACTTAGTGTGTTTTGGTTAGCCAACTTTGCTCTTGCCTTCCTCAGTCTGATATTGTTATAGTACCTACTGAGCTGTTCGTGTTGCTTTTCTGCAGATGGAGATGAAATCCCCACAGCACCAAATCCATCGTAAACGGTTATGAAAAGCCGCAAGACTCAAGTCACATTTACATCCTGCTGGAAAGTTTCTCAGCTGAGGATATTCCTCTTTATACACTTTATACTTCAGATGTAGTCCTAAACAATAATCATAGCACAATAGGTGATGTAGTTTTTGTCGGTGGATGACTTGACAACTCGAGTATGAAATACGAAGCACTCTGTTCCATTCAGAAAATTGTAGGAGCTAGTATAGCATTTTGCTGGTGCAGCCTCATTTGGTTGAACTGCAGACATGTGCTTTGATAATGATAAGTGATCTCATTTGGCTTGGTCAGCATTTAACTGGTAATGAGTGCCAATGGTAAGTTGTTAGATTTTTCTTACTGTGGGCTTATTTTCTTACACTTGAGATTAATGGCATGCTCATTTGCTATTTGCATAGGAACTCTTATCCACTCCGAAATGAGCGGCGTTGATGTGGACTTTTATTTCCTATTTCCTATGGAGCAACAGAATACACCATGTACGTGAAGAGGATGCACATGTGGCCACCTTCCTTAAGAAGGTGACTGAGATGTTTGAGATTGTTATCTTCAGAGCTAGCCTAAGCTCTTATGCAAACCAGCTGCTTTGATATATTGGATCCTGAGAAGACATTGATCTTGCAATTTATTTTCCGGGGACTCGTGTCTTGGCAGTTGGCAGATGGGAACTATGTCAATTTATTTTCCGGGGACTCGTGTCTTGGCAGTTGGCAGATGGGAACTATGTCAAGGATCTCACCATTATTGAAGCTCATCTTGCAAAGGTTGCAGTAGTTGACAAGGATCTGACCACTATGCTTGGAGTGTTTTGAAGGGATTAAATTGCTACAGAAGGGCATCATTTCTTGAGTTTGGGATAGATCCCAGATTATTATCTGGTTGATCCAAGGTGCCGCTTGTCATTGTCACTTGTTTCTGTCACCTAGAGGATCTACCCTACCAACACAAGTAAATGAGCTCATTGATCCTCAATTCTATGGATGGACATGGATTTGCTTAGGTCTTCAGACCAAGCAAGGTGGACTTGATTCATCGGATTCCTCTCCATTCGATTATTCCTGATTTTTTTGCCTGCCACCTTGATGTGAAGGGTCGATCCTATGCTGAATGGCCTTCAAGAATACTACACCCTTGGTGGCCTATTTCCAGTGGCATCAAATCTGGGAGTTAGATTTTTTTAGCACTTCGCTGTTTTCGCATAACAGCCTAGTGCTGTTTTCGCATATTCAGAGAATGGGCATGAAAATTGATCCAGTCTGTCTGTTATGCCAGAGACTGAATGAGGATGGGCCTCATATGTTGCTTAAGTGCAAAATGGTGAAGTGCTCAGAAATTGCTCCTGGTGAGGTCCTTGTGGCAGCAGCTGGTCAGTTGTCAGGGTTAGATGGTTCTCTCCGTGCTGAGTCCTCCTCCATGTTATCTCGGATTTGGGCGTCCTCCATGTGGTTGTGGAAACTGTTGCAGTTAACCTTGGTGATGCTATGGGAATCCGAATCCGGTGCGCTAGAGTATGGACCTGTGAGTTTGTTGTCTGTAATCCTGCTGAGGTGCATGTCTTGTAGTACTGTCCAAGAGTTCTTTTGTTGCTTGAGCTGACCCCCTCCTTGAGCTGAGCTGACTTGTGTCTGTGCCAACTAAAAGTTGGAGCAACAGCATCAGGAACGCTAGTTATTTCTGTTTGATAAAAAAAAAATCTTTCCATGGTACAATTACTGGAATCCTTTCTTGTTTTGTCTTTACTTGTGTACATCGACTCCATCGGTCCTGGCAGCATGAATTGCTCTCCCTCACTCCATCGCCTGCATAGCATATTTTCCCCTCCTTTGGCGATGTGTGAGGTTTCTTTTCTTTTTTGGTTCATTATTATCCTGTAAAAGATTTCATACGGTTTCTAGTAATAGAAATTAAAACATTGAAGATGAACGTGAACCGAGTTTTTTCTATGTAACGCATTGTGGAAAGTAGCAGCAGCTTTGAGTGTGAAGGACTGCACCATGGCAGCAGCTAGTATGATGTATTTACGTGGCCTGCTCAAGATGGCAGCAATGCACGCAGATAGAAGTTTTTTGTGTTTAGTCCAGCTCAAAAACCTTTTTTTTGTTATTAGTCAGTCTATCAGTAAAAGGTTTGTGCTTTCGATTGCTTCGTGGTACTTGGTAACCGGTGGGAGATGCAGCAGAAGTTATACTTGCTTAATTACAACCGGTTGAAGTAAACGAGAAGAGTTTCAGTTCAGCGCCTTGATAGTAGAAGTGAAATCTTTGCTGAGATTGTTTTGTTACTTAATCACATGCTGCTGCTGCCAGCGTTTTCATATTCTGTAATGCTGGCAAGGGCTAAGAAGATTGCCATTCCAGGTTACTGACTGGTAAGTCTGCAGGGTTTTTTCAACTTCAGTCCGAGCAAGTTGAGCGCCTCATGGCAAGGGCTAAGAAGGTTGCATTCCAGGTTACTTGTAAGTCAGCACCTAGTAGGATCAGTTAAACTTCATTAATATGTACTCATCGGTAATTCCTCAGCCAGCACAGAGTGTTTTAGAAAACGGAGGCATGGGAGAGATGTTATGGCATGCGAGAGGACTATGGCATGGAGATCCCATCTCTCCCTTGTTTTTTCATCATGGTCATGGACGTCCTCGCTCGCTGATGTTCTTCTTCAAGCCGCCGGAGTCGGCAGGTTGCTTGTCTCTTTCTCTCAGTGGGTGTCTGTGACAGACTGACATCGCATCTCTCTTTCCGGCCATCGGCGGAGGAGGCCACAGCAGCCTTGGAGCTCCTCCGTGCCTTGGGCGCAAGACATGGCTTGCGCTTGTCTTGCAGCCATGACAGTGCGTGGATAAGCTGACTCGCTCGAGGCTTCTTTTCGTGCGGCACCCAGGGAGTCATGAACCTTAGGCTACTGAACCATGCCGTGCGTGCGCGCCGGAGATGGCTCACGGAGAACGACAAGCGTGGCAAGGGGGACATGCCTACTGATTTAGGCAAAAACAGCTCTACCATACCATTGCGGGCGCGAAATGCACGCTGAGAGACAGACCGGCGGGTTCATGGGCAAAGCGTCGAGCAGATTGCGTCGGACGGAATTGCTCCAGTTTGTCAGTTCTTTGCAGCCAACTGTCGGAAAATGTGGTGGACTGCCTGATGCTGCGATGCCCCTGGTCCAGAGACACTATGCAGAGATAGTGACATGGTGGCCGGAGACGAGTGCGGCAGCTCGTCTTCGTTCAGAAAGGAGCTCAGCTCTTTAACTGTGTTGACGATGAGCTTGATATGCCGTGTGAAGTTTGAGCCGTGGAAACCAGAAAGTGTTATTTGCTCCCGAGCTCCGGTGCTCCCTCCAGAATTTTTTTTTTGAAAATTATATTTGTGAGTTTTAAAAAATTCTGAAAAAAAATCACGGGTGTAGGTAATGGTGTATCCCATAAACGTGTAAATTTTCACTTTGAAATACTTTATATTATGAGCTATACAAAAATAACAAAATCTGGTAAAACTTAGAGATTTGAAAATAGGCATATTTAGATCCACAATTTGTCATTTTTGTATAGCTCAAAATACAATGTATTTGGAGTTGATATTGTACACGTTCGTTGAATATACTATTGGCTACTCCCGGAGTTTTTTTTCAGAATTTTTTGAAACTCATAAATATGATTTTTATTTTTTTTAAATTGGAGGTTCACTGGAGCCGGGAGCAAAAAGCGTGGAAACGAGCTAGTTTTTTTTTTTAGGTGCTGGAAACTAGCTAGATCATCCAGACGGGCCTAATGAATAGATAATGGTTTTCCCCTTGAGGGAACCGGACCCGATTATTTGGTTTTTGGGCCGTAGCGGCTTGGCAAAAGGCTCCAAGTTGGGCCCAGGACCTTATTGCATCCGTAGTATCTCCATCTGAAAGAAAAAAAAAGAACTAAATCCTACGTGATAGAGAACTTCAAGGATACGCTCTCTTTATAATTTGGTACAGTATAAACGCAGCACATTTACGTCCGTAGTACCAAATATTAGCTGTTCCAAAGAATTAATGAGCTAATCTAACTATTCTTCACGAGTTGTGATCACGTCAATTATGGTTTTGCTAAAATTGCCATTTCGAGACCGTTGTGCCGTCTTTTTACATGGAATACAGGCTTCCCGACAACATAGAAAAGACCTTGCACTCGGGGCCTCGGCGACCGACAACAAACCCAACCGCATACAACAAGGAACCGAGTCCGATTCGGAGTCGGAGCAAGATCTATAAAATTAAATTGCGCGCAAAATATATTCACAGGCGTTTTCAATGACAATAATTATACGGAATCATTCATAGATTTGAGCAATAAACTATAAACAACTAATATTTGAGGAGATAATAATGAAGATTTAATGAGCTGAAGGGAGGAGTGTGGTGTAAACACCTCACGTCTTAAATTTTTTGGTTCGCTAAATTACCATTTCAACACCATGGAATGTACGTCTTTGTTTTATATGGAACACTCATGTTCTAATAACGCACGACGAGTTCATTGGTCCCCAGACGAGTTACAGAACTAGCAAAGTTCGACGTACAAATAAAATGGTTCACGGTGAAATTCACCTACACCCAACACTGCCAATTGTATCGTCTTTTACTTATATATAGAAGAAAATTAATACGATTTACATTATGAAGTTTTGAAAGGGGCCAAAACCACGAAAACTCCGCGATGTGCGGGGCTTCCGACAGCAAGGCGTTAGCGACCAACAACAAACCTGGCCGCATACACCAAAGAACACGAGTCCGATTCGGAGTCGGAGCAAGATCTTTAAAATTAAATTGCGCGCGAAATATATTCACTGACGTCCGTTTAATGCCAATAATTGTACTCCATCATTCATATATTGGGGCAATTAACTGTAACCAACTAATATTCGAGCAGATAATAATGAAGATTTAATGTGCTGGAGGGAGGAGTCGGTGTAAACACCTCACGTCCTCGCGGGCCCGCCTGCCTGTGACACGGGTGAGAATAGGCCGCGCGGTGACCACCGGATGTACTGCTTGGCTGAAAATTTTACGCCCAATTAGCGGGTGACGGTTGGGCCAGTTAAACGGGAGGTATTACACGGCCCACATGTCAGCGGCGGAGTCGCGATTTGGTGACTCCCATCCCTCGTGAGGAGGGACGCGGCGTGCGTGGCGATTATAACCAAAACCGAGTGCATGTGTCTCGCTCCGCTAAACCCACCCACCCCCATTCTTCCTCTCTCTCCTCCCTCCCTCCTCCCGTCGCCGTGGAGACAGAGCCGAGGCTTCCCGCCGGTGGAACCATCTGCCCGTCTATCTCTCTGGTAAGCGAGCAAAGCTCCCGGTCGATTGCTCCCATCTTCCCCGTCGCGTCCCCTCTTTCCATGGTTGTGTTTGGGCGTTGCGACCATTAGCGCACGGGGTTTTAGATTGAAAACCCGGCGCGGCGCGGTGCTGCCGCTCTGAGCTCCGGCGTTATTTGATTTCCAGCGTTTCTGGTCGGGTTCTGCTCCTCCGCTTCCGTACGTACCGACGTTCGATTTTTCTTTAAGGGTTCCCGTCTCGGGTTCGTGCCTGTTTTTCTTGGGGAGTTGAATGAACTGGGGACTTCCGCGCTTCTTTTTCTCCCTTTTTACCGCCAATTCTCCTCTCTTCTTTCCGGCTCATTAGGCGGAATCTGTTTCTCGATTCTTCAAACGAATCCCGTGGTTTTCTATGTTGGTTGTTTTTTTTCTTCCCCCGCGTATAAACTTGGGGTTTTTAGTGTTTTTTTTTTCTGGAAGATCTGGGGTTTTTGGTAGTCGCTTGTCTCGATGTGTTTCAGTTCTGAGTTCTACTACCGCTTATCCATCAGCATCAGTTGGTTAATTATAGTGGCCCGATCTCTCTGGTTGTTTACCGGATGATAATACAGTACACGATTAGAACAAGGTTTATCTGTTCGGGCTTCTAAACATGTGATGGCTGATGAGAGATTTTACATCGGGCTCTTCACGGTTTTTAGTCTGATTAGTTGGACAGGTTGCATTAGAAATTTGGAATCGCTTGTCTCCCTGGCTTTCTGTTCCTCTTTACCAGTTACCACCTTCTACTGCTTTACTGATCTAGTAAAAAACAAAAGGTTAACTTCCTGGCTGTACCAGATTAATTAGCGTTGTGTGTAGAGAATTACAAGCAAGGAGCAGCCAGTGCTTGGGTTTAATTAGGGTTCTATTTAGCTTGCCAGCCTAGTATTACATGAAATTTGTGTCTGGTTCGTAACTGAATGCATGTGGGGGCGTGCTATCTGTATATATATATATATATAGACATGACATTGTTTTGTGTGCTTCCTTCCTTCGAATCCTTAACATCTCATCATGGATTCATTTTCGGTTTTGTTTGCAGATGTACTCTAGTGGACCTTAGTTCGGGTGGAAGTGTTTCCCTCATCAGATATATGTAGACCAGTTGCATAAAGATTTGCTAGTACATATCACACAACCCTCAGCAGTGTGCCAGCATTGAGAATGCCGAGCAATCTCAGCAATGACGATGCAACTTGGAGCGAGCTCTGTGACCTCTCCAATGGAGATAACTCAACGGCACAGCATTTGAACTCGCAATTAGGCGAGTTGCCGCCGCAATCTCAAGTCAACGCTGATCCTCGTACTGGTGAGTGATTTCGCCAACAGTCTTCCTAAGAATTATGGATCTGTCTATTTATTGACCTTGCATTAAGCATGCAGTTGAATTGACTAGTTAATTCATGCATACTTCTTTATTGGACAAATTACACTGCCATAGTGTAAGTTTAGTTATAATATGTTCTTCCTACAAAAAGAATCAGGAACGTCTATGACGACTCAGATAGCTTGGGAGGAAGATGAGATCATGGAAGATGCCCATTCTGGAGATGAAGAATCTTGGGTTTTGATTAAGGTACTACTACATACAACAGTAGTTTGTGGTAAATCTTGCTATTACTGTAACATGTACTCTCTCGATCATAATTAATGTCTACTTGCATTTTGTCGAATGTCTACTTATCAAGTCCATGCATGTACTTTATTCATGGATCTTGGTTGTAAGATTTCCTCTGAAGTCACAAATGTGTAATTGCAAATGGGCCTGTTTTGTGGTGCTAAAGAGTTTGCCCGTGAAGTTTCTTTGAAAGAACCCATTTTATTTGGTTATTGATATTTATCTCTTTTTGACCATCCATTGCTGTGATCCCTCTTTTATCTGGATTTTAAAGGACAGCTTTCTTGGGGTTTTGTCGTTCTCTATACAGATCACATTGGAGTACGAACACTACAGGGATAAACTTATGATGAAATATGAAGTTCGTTGTTTTGATCACCGAGTATCATTTTCTCCATATAAGTGGATAGACTTACCATGAAATAAGAAGTTCTAGTTTTTTTCTTATACAGAGGTGGCTGTAGAGTTTTGCCTTCTCCCTTTTGTTTCTTTCGCTTATAAGCTTTTGTTAGCGTAAGGTTTTGGTTCATTTGTTTTCGAGGTTTAGAGTTCTTATTCTAATACAAATCCTCATGAGTTTCGTCGTGTTTTCAAGAAAAAAAATCTCCATGTAACCAGGTGCTGGCTATAATGTACTATTTTGCGTGAGAAATATACGTTCCAATTAATGTTTCACAAGCATTTCAGTCATTGAAGTTTGTATAATTCCATTACCGCACAGGCATACAACTACATAGATGCGTATACCCATTTATACCGAATGAAAGAATATGGTACTACTTTTGTTCAGGGGCGGAGCTAGAGTGTAATTGCCGGTGTCAAATGACACCGATGCCTCACACAAAATCCTTTGTATCTATAGTGCATATGAAAAAATGACCCCATTAAAAATTGCTGCAATTATGTGTTGCAAGATGTTTTGACCCCAGTGGCTAATTATCCTGGTTTCGCCCCTGCTTTTGTTTATTGAATGGCCATTAGATTTGAATATTTGGTGATTCCAGATAGTTATTTAATTAAATTGTTGGTTAACATTTTATATCTTTGCCGGATCAATTTTGATATTTAGTAGTCTTTGGTCTTTTCTAAAACAGAGCTTTCTAGGTTCACTCACAAACATCATATCCCATGGGCATCAGCCGCATCATAATTATGCCCTATATAAATGCAGTTTTTGTCGTTGTTAAAACATGTGTCTGCAAAGGTTGACCTTAGTCCATAATTAGAACTAAGATGATGTTAAACACTTTTTCCGGCCACAATGAGGCCGCGACACCAACTATACATATGTAGTTATCCGTTATATTTGCTTGTGAAGTTATAGGCTTATAGCCCCATCAATTGGTTTTTAATTTTTGTACCTGTATGCTGGAGTACCTCTTTTTTTTTTTTTGAACCGAGGCAAAAGACGAGTACCTCTTGAGATGCTTATGCTAACTTTGATACATACATTTACAGGATTTAATAACTGAAAGGACTACCTCCTCACCATATTTCCCGAATCTAGCAGATTATACCAACGAAGGTAACAGTGATGAGTTAACACTTCCTGCATCAATAAATATTATTCTATTTTGTATCAGCTTGCATTAGTAGAATTTGACTGTGTGAAAATAAATCTCGAAATAAAGCTAGTAAACTAGAACATGAAAATGATCTTTTTGATTTATTTGTTGTGTTGTCACAATCAATGCGACTAAATTAAGTGAGGGGTTCTCAGTATTTTAAAATGAAGTTTTTATTATCCATGAGCGGCCTTCTTATCTAGGCAGTACTTGCTGACATGCTCGGCTTTGTTTACAATTTATCAAAAAATTCCGCTGTGAGGCAAGTTAATTGTGTTCGAGTAAGTCATACTAATTTCACAAAAAACTCATTATGCGTATATCTATATCTTAAGTGTGAATTTAATGAGTTTATATGTGGTTCTCAAACATTTTTCTCTTTATAGGTTAGACACTGCCAATCATTTTGATCATGTAACCATGTAAGCATAGCTATCACATTCTTGACATGTGTTATTTGTCGAACCTGTGTAAGGAAATATATCTAGATTATGGAAAAGACCTGCATAACCAGTGAAGTAATACTTGATGTTTTTCCCTAATGCACTTCATATCAAGCAAGATTTTCAAGGCATTAAGTCTGATACTGTTATATGCTTATGAACTTATCGTTTGTTAGGGTTTTCTTTTTTTACAGATGGATATGGAATTCCGGCAACACCAAATCCTACTATCGTCAGTAGTTATGAAACAACTCGAGACTCGAGTCAGATTCGCAACCTGCTGAATAGTGTCCAAACTGACGATTCTCCTCTTAATATGCTTGGTACTTCAGATGGAGTCCTAAACAATAATTATGCTATGGATGAGTTGACAACCATGAGCAGGAGATATGGAGTATTCCCTTTCATTAAGAAAACTTCAAACAAGTGCTTCCATAATCACCAGTTGTCTCGTTTGCTTGGTCAGCATTTAACTGATCCTACTAGCACAGATCGAATCGCTGGCGTACAAATGACACTAGCACCTAAGAAGAATATCACCCTTGTACTTGATATTGATGGTAAGTCGATCGCTACATTACTTTATATTATGAAATACTTTATATTATGAGCTATACAAAAATAACAAAATCTGGTAAAACTTAGAGATTTGAAAATAGGCATATTTAGATCCACAATTTGTCATTTTTGTATAGCTCAAAATACAATGTATTTGGAGTTGATATTGTACACGTTCGTTGAATATACTATTGGCTACTCCCGGAGTTTTTTTTCAGAATTTTTTGAAACTCATAAATATGATTTTTATTTTTTTTAAATTGGAGGTTCACTGGAGCCGGGAGCAAAAAGCGTGGAAACGAGCTAGTTTTTTTTTTAGGTGCTGGAAACTGGCTAGATCATCCAGACGGGCCTAATGAATAGATAATGGTTTTCCCCTTGAGGGAACCGGACCCGATTATTTGGTTTTTGGGCCGTAGCGGCTTGGCAAAAGGCTCCAAGTTGGGCCCAGGACCTTATTGCATCCGTAGTATCTCCATCTGAAAGAAAAAAAAAGAACTAAATCCTACGTGATAGAGAACTTCAAGGATACGCTCTCTTTATACTTTGGTACAGTATAAACGCAGCACATTTACGTCCGTAGTACCAAATATTAGCTGTTCCAAAGAATTAATGAGCTAATCTAACTATTCTTCACGAGTTGTGATCACGTCAATTATGGTTTTGCTAAAATTGCCATTTCGAGACCGTTGTGCCGTCTTTTTACATGGAATACAGGCTTCCCGACAACATAGAAAAGACCTTGCACTCGGGGCCTCGGCGACCGACAACAAACCCAACCGTATACAACAAGGAACCGAGTCCGATTCGGAGTCGGAGCAAGATCTATAAAATTAAATTGCGCGCAAAATATATTCACAGGCGTTTTCAATGACAATAATTATACGGAATCATTCATAGATTTGAGCAATAAACTATAAACAACTAATATTTGAGGAGATAATAATGAAGATTTAATGAGCTGAAGGGAGGAGTGTGGTGTAAACACCTCACGTCTTAAATTTTTTGGTTCGCTAAATTACCATTTCAACACCATGGAATGTACGTCTTTGTTTTATATGGAACACTCATGTTCTAATAACGCACGACGAGTTCATTGGTCCCCAGACGAGTTACAGAACTAGCAAAGTTCGACGTACAAATAAAATGGTTCACGGTGAAATTCACCTACACCCAACACTGCCAATTGTATCGTCTTTTACTTATATATAGAAGAAAATTAATACGATTTACATTATGAAGTTTTGAAAGGGGCCAAAACCACGAAAACTCCGCGATGTGCGGGGCTTCCGACAGCAAGGCGTTAGCGACCAACAACAAACCTGGCCGCATACACCAAAGAACACGAGTCCGATTCGGAGTCGGAGCAAGATCTTTAAAATTAAATTGCGCGTGAAATATATTCACTGACGTCCGTTTAATGCCAATAATTGTACTCCATCATTCATATATTGGGGCAATTAACTGTAACCAACTAATATTCGAGCAGATAATAATGAAGATTTAATGTGCTGGAGGGAGGAGTCGGTGTAAACACCTCACGTCCTCGCGGGCCCGCCTGCCTGTGACACGGGGTGAGAATAGGCCGCGCGGTGACCACCGGATGTACTGCTTGGCTGAAAATTTTACGCCCAATTAGCGGGTGACGGTTGGGCCAGTTAAACGGGAGGTATTACACGGCCCACATGTCAGCGGCGGAGTCGCGATTTGGTGACTCCCATCCCTCGTGAGGAGGGACGCGGCGTGCGTGGCGATTATAACCAAAACCGAGTGCATGTGTCCCGCTCCGCTAAACCCACCCACCCCCATTCTTCCTCTCTCTCCCTCCCTCCTCCCGTCGCCGTGGAGACAGAGCCGAGGCTTCCCGCCGGTGGAACCATCTGCCCGTCTATCTCTCTGGTAAGCGAGCAAAGCTCCCGGTCGATTGCTCCCATCTTCCCCGTCGCGTCCCCTCTTTCCATGGTTGTGTTTGGGCGTTGCGACCATTAGCGCACGGGGTTTTAGATTGAAAACCCGGCGCGGCGCGGTGCTGCCGCTCTGAGCTCCGGCGTTATTTGATTTCCAGCGTTTCTGGTCGGGTTCTGCTCCTCCGCTTCCGTACGTACCGACGTTCGATTTTTCTTTAAGGGTTCCCGTCTCGGGTTCGTGCCTGTTTTTCTTGGGGAGTTGAATGAACTGGGGACTTCCGCGCTTCTTTTTCTCCCTTTTTACCGCCAATTCTCCTCTCTTCTTTCCGGCTCATTAGGCGGAATCTGTTTCTCGATTCTTCAAACGAATCCCGTGGTTTTCTATGTTGGTTGTTTTTTTTCTTCCCCCGCGTATAAACTTGGGGTTTTTAGTGTTTTTTTTTTCTGGAAGATCTGGGGTTTTTGGTAGTCGCTTGTCTCGATGTGTTTCAGTTCTGAGTTCTACTACCGCTTATCCATCAGCATCAGTTGGTTAATTATAGTGGCCCGATCTCTCTGGTTGTTTACCGGATGATAATACAGTACACGATTAGAACAAGGTTTATCTGTTCGGGCTTCTAAACATGTGATGGCTGATGAGAGATTTTACATCGGGCTCTTCACGGTTTTTAGTCTGATTAGTTGGACAGGTTGCATTAGAAATTTGGAATCGCTTGTCTCCCTGGCTTTCTGTTCCTCTTTACCAGTTACCACCTTCTACTGCTTTACTGATCTAGTAAAAAACAAAAGGTTAACTTCCTGGCTGTACCAGATTAATTAGCGTTGTGTGTAGAGAATTACAAGCAAGGAGCAGCCAGTGCTTGGGTTTAATTAGGGTTCTATTTAGCTTGCCAGCCTAGTATTACATGAAATTTGTGTCTGGTTCGTAACTGAATGCATGTGGGGGCGTGCTATCTGTATATATATATATATATAGACATGACATTGTTTTGTGTGCTTCCTTCCTTCGAATCCTTAACATCTCATCATGGATTCATTTTCGGTTTTGTTTGCAGATGTACTCTAGTGGACCTTAGTTCGGGTGGAAGTGTTTCCCTCATCAGATATATGTAGACCAGTTGCATAAAGATTTGCTAGTACATATCACACAACCCTCAGCAGTGTGCCAGCATTGAGAATGCCGAGCAATCTCAGCAATGACGATGCAACTTGGAGCGAGCTCTGTGACCTCTCCAATGGAGATAACTCAACGGCACAGCATTTGAACTCGCAATTAGGCGAGTTGCCGCCGCAATCTCAAGTCAACGCTGATCCTCGTACTGGTGAGTGATTTCGCCAACAGTCTTCCTAAGAATTATGGATCTGTCTATTTATTGACCTTGCATTAAGCATGCAGTTGAATTGACTAGTTAATTCATGCATACTTCTTTATTGGACAAATTACACTGCCATAGTGTAAGTTTAGTTATAATATGTTCTTCCTACAAAAAGAATCAGGAACGTCTATGACGACTCAGATAGCTTGGGAGGAAGATGAGATCATGGAAGATGCCCATTCTGGAGATGAAGAATCTTGGGTTTTGATTAAGGTACTACTACATACAACAGTAGTTTGTGGTAAATCTTGCTATTACTGTAACATGTACTCTCTCGATCATAATTAATGTCTACTTGCATTTTGTCGAATGTCTACTTATCAAGTCCATGCATGTACTTTATTCATGGATCTTGGTTGTAAGATTTCCTCTGAAGTCACAAATGTGTAATTGCAAATGGGCCTGTTTTGTGGTGCTAAAGAGTTTGCCCGTGAAGTTTCTTTGAAAGAACCCATTTTATTTGGTTATTGATATTTATCTCTTTTTGACCATCCATTGCTGTGATCCCTCTTTTATCTGGATTTTAAAGGACAGCTTTCTTGGGGTTTTGTCGTTCTCTATACAGATCACATTGGAGTACGAACACTACAGGATAAACTTATGATGAAATATGAAGTTCGTTGTTTTGATCACCGAGTATCATTTTCTCCATATAAGTGGATAGACTTACCATGAAATAAGAAGTTCTAGTTTTTTTCTTATACAGAGGTGGCTGTAGAGTTTTGCCTTCTCCCTTTTGTTTCTTTCGCTTATAAGCTTTTGTTAGCGTAAGGTTTTGGTTCATTTGTTTTCGAGGTTTAGAGTTCTTATTCTAATACAAATCCTCATGAGTTTCGTCGTGTTTTCAAGAAAAAAAATCTCCATGTAACCAGGTGCTGGCTATAATGTACTATTTTGCGTGAGAAATATACGTTCCAATTAATGTTTCACAAGCATTTCAGTCATTGAAGTTTGTATAATTCCATTACCGCACAGGCATACAACTACATAGATGCGTATACCCATTTATACCGAATGAAAGAATATGGTACTACTTTTGTTCAGGGGCGGAGCTAGAGTGTAATTGCCGGTGTCAAATGACACCGATGCCTCACACAAAATCCTTTGTATCTATAGTGCATATGAAAAAATGACCCCATTAAAAATTGCTGCAATTATGTGTTGCAAGATGTTTTGACCCCAGTGGCTAATTATCCTGGTTTCGCCCCTGCTTTTGTTTATTGAATGGCCATTAGATTTGAATATTTGGTGATTCCAGATAGTTATTTAATTAAATTGTTGGTTAACATTTTATATCTTTGCCGGATCAATTTTGATATTTAGTAGTCTTTGGTCTTTTCTAAAACAGAGCTTTCTAGGTTCACTCACAAACATCATATCCCATGGGCATCAGCCGCATCATAATTATGCCCTATATAAATGCAGTTTTTGTCGTTGTTAAAACATGTGTCTGCAAAGGTTGACCTTAGTCCATAATTAGAACTAAGATGATGTTAAACACTTTTTCCGGCCACAATGAGGCCGCGACACCAACTATACATATGTAGTTATCCGTTATATTTGCTTGTGAAGTTATAGGCTTATAGCCCCATCAATTGGTTTTTAATTTTTGTACCTGTATGCTGGAGTACCTCTTTTTTTTTTTTGAACCGAGGCAAAAGACGAGTACCTCTTGAGATGCTTATGCTAACTTTGATACATACATTTACAGGATTTAATAACTGAAAGGACTACCTCCTCACCATATTTCCCGAATCTAGCAGATTATACCAACGAAGGTAACAGTGATGAGTTAACACTTCCTGCATCAATAAATATTATTCTATTTTGTATCAGCTTGCATTAGTAGAATTTGACTGTGTGAAAATAAATCTCGAAATAAAGCTAGTAAACTAGAACATGAAAATGATCTTTTTGATTTATTTGTTGTGTTGTCACAATCAATGCGACTAAATTAAGTGAGGGGTTCTCAGTATTTTAAAATGAAGTTTTTATTATCCATGAGCGGCCTTCTTATCTAGGCAGTACTTGCTGACATGCTCGGCTTTGTTTACAATTTATCAAAAAATTCCGCTGTGAGGCAAGTTAATTGTGTTCGAGTAAGTCATACTAATTTCACAAAAAACTCATTATGCGTATATCTATATCTTAAGTGTGAATTTAATGAGTTTATATGTGGTTCTCAAACATTTTTCTCTTTATAGTTAGACACTGCCAATCATTTTGATCATGTAACCATGTAAGCATAGCTATCACATTCTTGACATGTGTTATTTGTCGAACCTGTGTAAGGAAATATATCTAGATTATTGAAAAGACCTGCATAACCAGTGAAGTAATACTTGATGTTTTTCCCTAATGCACTTCATATCAAGCAAGATTTTCAAGGCATTAAGTCTGATACTGTTATATGCTTATGAACTTATCGTTTGTTAGGGTTTTCTTTTTTTACAGATGGATATGGAATTCCGGCAACACCAAATCCTACTATCGTCAGTAGTTATGAAACAACTCGAGACTCGAGTCAGATTCGCAACCTGCTGAATAGTGTCCAAACTGACGATTCTCCTCTTAATATGCTTGGTACTTCAGATGGAGTCCTAAACAATAATTATGCTATGGATGACTTGACAACCATGAGCAGGAGATATGGAGTATTCCCTTTCATTAAGAAAACTTCAAACAAGTGCTTCCATAATCACCAGTTGTCTCGTTTGCTTGGTCAGCATTTAACTGATCCTACTAGCACAGATCGAATCGCTGGCGTACAAATGACACTAGCACCTAAGAAGAATATCACCCTTGTACTTGATATTGATGGTAAGTCGATCGCTACATGTTTTTTCTTTCCTCCTGTTGATTTATTTTGTTGCACTTGAGGTCGACGACATGCCCATTTTCTGTTTGCATAGGAACCCTTATCCACTCCTCGATGAGTGACGATGGCGCAGACTTTTCGTTTCCTATGTTCCATGAAGCGACGAGTACACTGTGTACGTGAAGAAGAGACCATATGTGGACGCCTTCCTGAAGAAGGTGGCTGAGATGTTTGAGATAGCCGTCTTCACAGCGAGCCTAAGCCCTTATGCAGACCAGCTGCTTGATAGACTGGATCCTGAGAACAGATTGATCTCGCGACGATATTACCGGGAGTCATGTCTCTCGGTAGATGGCAGCTATGTCAAGGATCTGACAATTATTGAAGCTGATCTTGCAAAGGTCGCAATAATTGACAATACCCCAGAGGTGAGTTACTGTGCTACTCAATTCAGCTCGTTATCAATTACTAAGACTGTAGTGCTACACAGAACAATGTTACTAGGTTGAATATGGAAACTTTTAATTTCGGAGTTCGAGAAATTTCCATGACCGTGACGACTCAATGCGTTTTTTCACATTATTGCAGGTTTTCAAGCTACAGGTGAATAATGGGATACCCATAGAGACTTGGTCAAGTGACCCATATGATGTTTCTTTGCCTGAGCTGGTCCCTTTTCTGGAGACCCTCGCTGCCGCGGAAGATGTCCGCCCAATCATCGCAAACAAGTTTGCCAACTGAAGATGGGCATACTCAGGTTGCAGCAGATAGGAACAGCCAGCTATTTTATGTTCAGACAAAGAATCCTTCCATAGCTGTATAATTTTTGGACTCCCATCTCTATATTTGGGTGGGAGCATCGAATTTTGTACTGTATGTGTGAAACTATTCTGCATAAACTGTTACACTTATAGAGAGGGGGATATTGATGACAAAATAATATCTAGGTCTATTTGCCTCATGGGCAAACTCTTGAATTTCTTAGTTTTTACTTACTGTTCTTTATGTTAGAAGTATAATACGTAGAGATATTGGTGTATTCTAGAGTTAGACGCAGTTGATGATGGCGGAAAGGAGGAGACGACGGAAGCGCAAGCCTTCAAAGCCAGTCGCAACCGTTCGTTTCACTCCCGCTACGACTGAGGGGGAATGTTAGAAGTATAATACGTAGAGATATTGGTGTATTCTAGAGTTAGAGATAGACTCAGTTTAAACCTAGTATGACTTGCCTTGTACTCCAATTCTCTACCCTTTGTACCTCCATATAAACCCCACGAGGGTCCAAGCAATACACAACGAAATATTAGGGTTCTACAATTTTCACACTTTATATATTATTTCTCCCCAGCTCTGAATCCTTGTGAATGAGGTCTGCCCTCTAGATGGGTAGACCGAGAGGGATAACAATCTTATTTCATGCATGGAAGTTGAAATATGATATGCAAATTTCATTTAGGGACAAGGAAATATATATGCAAGGATGGATCTTAAGTTTAGGGTTTACCTATTTATGCATCTTAAAAAATCTTACAATTGTAGATGTGTGTAATGTTATAAATGAGCACGAAAATAAGATCAAAATCTGTCGTGTACAAAAGAAAATGGTCGCTAATACCATACAAAAGATAAGTTGATCATTCTGTCTTTTCAGTGCATGGTATATTTGATTATACTTTTTGTAGGTTGTGATGTTATGTTGCACTTCTATGATCTGTTGGGATTTTGTATGGTAGGTAATTAGCTAAACCTTAAAATCAAGAACCCACACTTGTATGTACAAAATTTAGGTTAGGGGTTATCTTCTTTTTAAATAAAAATATTCTCGGTTCTAGAATTTATTTGTTGCTACTGGCTTCCACGGCGGGCGTCTTCATGAGGGCATGGATGATTAGGCTTGTGGTGATGTGTGCCACGGGCATCATCGTCCTCCCCGACATAGGCGTGCCGACAAAACATACGAAGGGGATATGCATCAATTGGCGGGTTTCGATCTATTGAGTTGAAGATGGCTAGGAAACAAATCAATATATGAAAATGCTCAAGTCATCATCTTATGTCGGGTGGTGCAGTCTGGTCCCAATTGTATGAATATCGGTGTTTTGCTGTAGCTTGGTGACTTACATTACTTTAGCTTCAAGGAAAACGAGAAGAGCCCAAAGACAATGCAACATTAAAATTTAGTTAGAAGAAAAAACACAAAAATATGAGAAACCTGAGTGAAAGTAGGCTAAATAGATGTGCATGTATGTCCAATGATAATTATGTGAAATATTTACTTAAATACTATAGTAAATACAATTATTCAAAATTATCTTTTGGTGGGGATGGAGGGGGGCCATGGCCCTCCTTGACGGTGTAAAGCAAATCTAGTGCTCTAGGCTAGTGCACTGTCCAAATCAATAAAGTGATTTTACAAGTTTGCGATCGAGGCTATCTCACGAGAACCATATTCATATACGGTCTATTGATCATCTCATACATTTTGGTGCGTCAATTGCTATCTTCCGCTCGTTGAAAGCATCTTGTAGTCTCGAGACGATGATCTGTGAGCAGTTTTGGTACAAATGCCATCCAATAGGCACATAGCTTGATATATGTCGGGCAACTATTTTTTTTTCTTGAAACATGGAAGGGGATAAACAGTATGGGTGAGTACATGAGCTTGTAGTATAATATTTTAAGTGATTGTGCGATGTCATAGTTCTCAGTTGCAATGTGTCAATTCAACAAGTTTGTGGCCGCAAGTTCCTAATGGCATGACACGAAAGCAACAAAATTATTCCGCATTAATGATGATACTCCATCAGACAGCTGACCATTGCTTCCTTTGAGAGTTTGAGCAATCGCTAACTTTCATGTCGTTTGTCAACCGAATGTGATATGTTTCCTTAACGCATGGATGGTGGATTCCTCTAGGCCTAGGGAAAGCGGAAACATAACCAATGAACCATTGAAAGACAGAGAACATGGACCCCGTCACGTGAACAATGAATGATGTGACAGATGCTTAAGTATCCTTCCTCTTCATGAGAAAATATATGAAGGGGGCATGCATCAATTGGCGGGGTTTTTATGGAGTTAAAGACGGCTAGAAAATACATTAATATACACATAGGCTCAAGTCATTGTCCTATGTTGGGTGCTAGATTTTTGTCCTGATTGCACAAATACGGGCGATTTTCTATAGCATGTTGATTGACACTATTGTAGCTTCAAGTAAAAATGAAGATACCCCAAAAGACAATGCAACGCTAAAATTTAATAAGAAGAAAAACACAAAAATTTCAATAAAATAACTGGGTTGAAGTAAGATAAACATGTGTGCATGTATGTCACAAAGATAATTATATGGAATATTTACTTAATAACTCTAAGTTTCCGTTTTAGTGTGGTTGGCTTGGAAGTGGATCGTTCAGTCTAGTAGGCCTTTGTCAATGTTTGCTAAACATGCCCAACCGAACTTATTATATTACATAATCTTGTGATCTCTTTGGCATTCTCCCCTAATCGAGCAATTGCGGCCGCACAACCTAGGGTTAGGGACATAAAGCCAGCACAGTAGTTTCTTGTCGCCCACCGTCCACCGCTTTTGCATTCATGTCTTTACCCTCGGTCCTTATTTTTTTAATGATATCTATTTATCTATTCCTTTTTTATACTTGTTTCTCTTTCAGTAGATATGAAAACAATTCTGGCAACACCCATTTTCGCATGTTCTGCTCCATTTTGTCAAGGAAAAAACAACTTCAGGTTTGGAACTCTTATTTCATGAGTTAACGGTTTGCAGCATTTTTTTAAAACATGGCTAAAACCCCCATGCTTTTTTTCGTAGAGCGAAAACCACAAAGTTTTTTTTTGGGGTTTTCTTATGGGATCTTTTTTATTTGAAGGGATCCTTTTTATTTTTGGTAGAGCTAAAACCTCATACCCACCAAGGCCCATCAGCGAGCTCGCTGGACACGGCCAACAAAACATCCAGCCCGCGGGCCGCAGCTAAAACCCCGGACGAACCACCTTCGCTTCTCCCCTAGCCTCTCTATCCTCTTGCTCGTCTCCGACCGCAGTTCCCCTCGCTGGAAATGGCGTCTCCCGCCTCCGTCTCCACCTCCACCGCCGTGCCGGTCTCCCTCTCCCTCCCGCTCCCCCCTTCCCCGTACCTCCGCCTTCCCGCGCCCTTCTCCCGCCTCCCTCCCCGCCGCTTCTCCCTCGCGCCGGCCCGCCCCGCTGCCGCGCTGCTCTCCAGCCCAGCCACGCGCAGCACGAGCACGAGGTCGAGGAGGAGGAGGAATATGAGGAAGAAGAGTTTTATGAGGAGGATATTTGGACGAGGAAGGCATGGTGGAGGTGGGGTACATGAGCGGCGCGCACGGGGTGCGCGGCGACGTCCTCGTCTCGCCCCGCACCGACTTCCCCGAGCTCCGCTTTGCCACGGTACTCTATATTCCTCCCTCTCTGTACTACAGCTCATGCCAGGTCCGTCTGGCCGGTTTATCTGATGCTAATTGGCAGCTGAACTTCACATTTCTCTTCTGTTTGTCTGAATTCTAGCCGGGGAAGAGATGGCTGCGGGCTCGCGCCGCCGGGAAGATGCAGGTCAGGGAGATCGAGCTTCTCGAGGGAAAGCCCACACGGGGAAGAAGGGTTGGATCGTGCGCTTCGACGGTGTCGATTCCTTGGACGAGGTCTATTCTGTTCTGCACTCCTCTGGACTGACTCACTTGTTATTATCTCTGAATCTGTTGTGGGTCCGATGTCTGAACTAGCCATAATGTTATAGCTTAGCATTCGTCAGTAATTGTGATAATATGGGTTTTCATATGGTTATCTTCTGACACGGTTCATCCATAACTCTTGTTAGGCCAGGCAGATAGTTGGTTCGGCTGTACTCGTGAAAGCCGAGGATAGGCCGGAAATGGAGGAGGATGAAATCTATTCGCTCGATCTCGTTGGTATGAGTGTTATTGTCAAGGTACATAGTACATGTTTCTTCCTTGATGTGTTCACCGCAATAAGTTTGTGGTGCTTCATGTGTTGGTTTCAGTAACAAAAATGAAACCATGGCGTGAGCACAGCAATATCTACATTATTACTTTTTGATTCCTAGTAATTGGATAAAAAGTACATGTGATATGTTGCTGGATCTCTGGGTGGTTACCCCTGGCATTGGAAATCAAAGTAAACGCACACACATCCTGTAAAACAGTACTTCTGGCATACTTGTGCAATCTTGTAAATGGTACTTCGGATTAACTGACATTAAATACCAGTATCATATACTTTCGCCTATAAAAACTCTTCATTGTTATGTGTCCAAATTATTTTTTCACCCACTAAAAGTAAACACCACCATCAAAATGTGCACATGCAGTGACACATTTTGCTGGCTGTTTTCTCCATGTGAGGTTCTCATCACAACTTTGATAATCAAAGTTAGTCTTTCTATTTTCTTTCATAGGACACCGGCAAGCTTGTTGGAACAGTTGCTCAGGTCTTCAATTTTGGAGGTGGAGATCTTCTCCAGGTTATGGTTGGCACTGCCGAGAGTGCTGTTCAGCCAAGTTCAGAGAATTTGGATTCAACTCCATCCCGTGAGCACGTGTGGATTCCATTTGCTAAGATATTGTGCCTGATGTGATATGGAGAGTAGAGAGATGTGGATTACACCGCCAAAGGGCCTTCTTGAGATAAACACACGTCCTGAGAAATCAAAGAAAGAAAGGCGTGCCATGGTTAGGTTCGCGTCATCCTTTTCTTGCATGCCATGATCCCTTATATGGAACGTAATTTGCACCTAAAGTAAATATGGTGTCAGGTCGAAAGAGCTTTCGTAACTATTGCAGATAGAGATGCATCTTATGTAACAGTTCTTTCAACGAACATATGTAAATAATACACGGAACTGTCATGTTTTAGGTTCTAACCAAGATTGATGCAATGAGCTAATCCATTTGTTATTGTTTGTTGTGTCCTTTCAAAATAAAGCATAACTTTTTCTGAATTGCTACAGGATTGGAAGGAAAAGAAGAAGCTACAGCGTCGTATAACTGCAGCGAAGAAAGTACTAAATGAAATGGAACAGGGCCATATTTTGGAAGGTTTGGCATCAGGGGACAAGCTCGACAAGGATTCACTTGCAGAACAGATTGGGAGCATTGACTTTCAGTTATTCAAACATGCAATGAATAGTATCAACAAGCAAATTGACAGGTGTGTATTGTGGATTCCTGTTAGCCTCTATCCTGAAAAATAATTTCAACAGAAGCTGATTTGGTCTCGTTTCCCTACATTATTTCTATACATATATGTTTACAGTTCATGAATGCTCCTTATGTGCAATGCTATCAATTTTGTGTTAGTTTGGTAAAGTAAGGCATTTGTGATTTCCCATGAGGTTTTAATCTAGTTCGCAGCTTACTCTTTGGAACCTTTTCATTTTCAGCACGTTAAAGAATCTTCTTGCTAATTCGTCTTCATCAAGAAAAAATGTGGTGAGGATACCTTGCGAAACCCTCACGAGCCATGAAGAGAAAGGGAATTATTCATTCAGTGGTGATTTCAGCAAAGGTCGTGAGATCCTTCAAAAGTCGAAAGCAGCAATCGTGCTTGTTACAAATGGCTCTGATATTATGGATGCTGAGCTTCAGATTGCTTAATTCGTTTAATGAGTTTATGAAGGTTCGCATTTTAGTGGATGACCACTACATTGTTTTCTGTATTGGACTTGAATATATTGGCACCAATGAAACACAATTTTCCATAATTTATTTTGAATCCTCAATCAAGATTTTATGACCATGCTTCCACACGGACAGAGGATTCAGTTCTTGGTTGTTTCATATGTTGCCTGAAATTGTGTGAACAACATAATAAATGTAGGAAAACCGAGAACTGCTTACTATATGTTCACGTTTAACCCGCAAAAAAAAAAAAAATGTAGGAAAAACCGAGAACTGCTTACTATATGTTCACGTTTAACCCAATGTCCTTCACTGCCAAAGTCTTTGTGCCATGATCTTCTTTGTTTGGAATGTTGTGTTGTGATCTAATTGGGTAGCTCATTTCGTGGCTCATGAATATAATTTGGTGCATGTATGTATCATTCGAACTGCTAATCAATATACTAGCGATAAAATTTACAGTGGATATAAGCTGGCTGCTGCTTGTTTGCTATATGTATTGAGCTGTTCAATTTTGTCATGTTAGTTCGACTTCCACCTAGAAAAAAGCGACTAATATATGGTCAAATGACTCAAATCTTATCCACTTTTGCTTGATGCAGGGTGAAGAAAATCATCTCTCTCCCCCTTTCGTTATTGTTTGTCCAGCCGGTCAAGTGGATTCAATCAAGAACTACTTGGTAGAGAATGACTATTTTGGTTTTGACACTCAGAAGGTACAGTGCATTGTCTTACTACGAGTTTATGTAGATGCTCTCTGTTTTGCTAAAATTGGGTCAGCACGTATGGCTATTCATTTTCATATATTAATTTGGCAATTTCATTAGTGTCCACACTTTCAGTGGCACTTCCCACACCTCACACTCATGTTCTTGTACTTTCCACATTGAACATAGTCAATCCAGAGAAGAAGTTACTTTAAGACTGAGTTTTGAAGTGTATGGATAACCTGAAATTTGTTCTTGGCTATGCAAGTTTACCGGCACATATCAGTAGAATTCTACATGTAATGTGCTATGCTCTTGCGTGTTTTTTTACTGCAATTGTCATGTGAATACTTTGTATATCCAGTTTCCTTGCTGCAACGTGAGTATCCTTTTTTTAATACGGATCCACAGTAGTGTGTCCACGTCTGGATATTTAATTATCGAGTTTATAGCAGAAAACCACCATTTTTCAGACCAAATTTACCAAATGATACCACTATAAGTTTTCGGACAGAATCCACCGGATTTTTTTGCACAAAACACTAGACGTAGATTAAACACGAATTGACACAAAAACTGATAATGGGGCCCACCCTAAGGACGACGTGGTGTTACAGAAACGACAAGGGCTCACATGCGTTAGATAGTTTTAAATTTTGAACTTTTTAGGAATTTTTCGGTGCATGAATACTAGTGCCTGCCGCCCGCTTGAATCCGGCGGGCCAGCATCGAGCAGGCGTGCCTGCTTAAGAACATCACACCCGCACTGCTTGCTTCCCAGCGGCTGTCTGGCTCCTTTCATGCACTAATCGATCCACCAAAACCGCGCTCACCACAAGACACCCAGCAAACAGGACCCTAGATTGCCGGCCATCGACCCGCGGCGCGCTCCAGCACCAGTAGCACTACCAGCTGGACGATACACAGCAGAGCTGGGTACTCAGTCCGCCAGAGGCCAAGAAGAAGGACAAACAGTAAATACGTCGACCTCGGATGCATCGTCGTCAAGCGTAATCTTCTCTGGTTTTTGCCTCCACAGCACCTACACGAGCAGGATAGGTTGACCCCCTCACTCTGGTCTATCTCTTCTCAAATTCTTGGACTATATCATGCTCTGTGCACTGAGAACATGGTCGGCATTCGGTTCATGCCGCCGGCGGCGTGCTGCGCGTTCCCGCTGCTGTGGTCCTCGCCACGCTCATAAACCTTGCCAATTAGACCTGCTTCCTCCTTCTGTTTCTCGTACTCGAAGGAATGGAGCTGGGTCTTTCCCAGTCGCCAGCGTGGAAGTCGTCTTCTCCAACTCCGCCACCGGGTCGTCGCAGGTCGATCTCCTCCGCCGAGCCTCCCGATTACACCCTGTTGCTTCTGGAGTTCCCTGACGCGTCAAGGAAGCCATATATGCATCGCCGAAGAGCGGAGTGCCTCGAGCCATGTTCACCGCGTCTGTGCGCTGGCGACTCTGGATATTTTCAGCGGCAGAGAAAGTGGGGAGGACGGGGGGATACGAGCTTGGCGTGTGGCCAGAGGCAGCAGGCCATGGGGGCACTCGGGAGTGGATGGGGGTGGAGCGGGGAGTTTCCATTGCAGTCGTGCTCTGCGCGGCCGCTGAGTAGTGGTGGTGCCAGGCGCCGGTCTGCTCGTTGTGCCGTGGCATGTGAATGAATTTGTGGATGACAAAGAGAGAGGTAGCAGCTGACATGTGCCCCCAATTTTTTTCAAGAAGACCCAGAATTTACAACCTTCTCACATATGCACCGCTGTTCGTTTCCATCATGCCATGTCATCCGGATAGGCTAACATGTGGGCCCGCAATGTCCGAAATAGTGCCAATTCGCGTTGAGTGAATGTTTAGTGTTTTCTGCGAAACACTCAAAAAATCCGGTGGATTTCTGTCCCGAAAACGTCAAGTGGCGCCGTTTGGTAAATTTGACCTTAAAAGTGGTGGTTTTATGGTATTACCTCTTTGATTACCATTGTCTTAAGAGTCAGGTGGCAAAATGGGAGATTCCTGTTAATCTGTTATATTCAGTTGATATAGAAATCCTTCTTCACCAGCAGTAATTTCTATATTTTTTTATAACTTGAGATCTCAATATCGACAAACTCAGTTTTTTCATAATATTTGCAATACATTTGCAGGTATGGGTCCTCGAAGAGATGAAACTTCCAGTTGTCAGGCTATCCTCCGAGATAAAGAGCAAAAAAATTCTGCTGAAGTCCCCATGGGAGATGCTTCAAAGGCCAGCTGGAACTGGGTCGATTTTCAGCTCACTATCATCAAATAAATTTTGGAGGCGCTGAATGCAATGGGCATAGAGTATGTACAGGTATGATCATGTGCAATTTCATCCTATGTTTACCCCTCACTTATTTACTTGTGATTTGTTGCATGAAATATTTAATGCCTCTTTGAAACTTCTGGTTACATCCAATTACCTATGCTCGTCTCTCTCTGCAATCTGCAACTGAACACTTAGCCTGCTAAAACAACATAAATGCGAAGCATGCCAGCATTTTAAAATCTTTCAGGATTTCAAAATGTGAGCTTACAGAGTGGAGATCAAACTTCTCAGGAACTGTCACCTTTCAGTATGTAAGATGAACTACAGTCATATAGCTGAGACCAACTTTACTTTTTGACAGATATGCAGCCTGTCTGACGGACTGGTCCTCGGCCAACCTTTGCTCTTCGGGGCTGCAAGTTCCCGCAGTGCGGATGTCGGCATCAAGCTCCGCAAGAAGATCGGTGATAAGATAGAAGATGGTTTCGATTTGATCCTTTCAATCAACCACTTGAACAAGATGTGCAGAGATGCCAGCAAAGTCAGCTTCTCTGCTTACCCTGAGCAGCACGAACATGTCGAGCGTGCCGATGGCCAGTGGGTCACCGTCCAGCCAGAGGCGGCAAACTCTCACCGGCTGAGTGCAGATGTTACATGTGTTTTGGATTCCTGCTCTCCTGACAAGCTGTGCGTAATGGAGATTGTCGAGTAGTGGTTAGTGAACCCTGCCATTTTCTTTTGCTAATGCACTGTAGGATTGTACATAGCCAGAACGAAGTACTACATATGTGATAATTTTGAATTTTCTGCAGTTCTTTTCTTACACTCTGTATCATTTTTCGCAATTGTTAGTGACTAGCTAAAGATTGCCAATAGAAACAGGAGGAAATCATCACAAGTAAAGTAAGGGGAAAAGAAACTCTAGAGCTAAGAATTCCTCTTGAACAGAGGTGCTTCACCTCTGAGAGTATTTTTTTAAGAAGCAGCAGCTTCAAACAACAGAACAGAAAATCAAGTGCTGTGATATATACAAAAGAGCCTCTGTGTCCTAACTCCTAAATAAAAGAAAAGGAGAAACTTCACCTGCCCTACCACCCTTCTTCCCTTGCAGCAGAAAGAAGAAAAAAAAGAAGGTTGACACAGAATAACTACAGCAACGCACACGACGACGCCCGCCAATTTGGCGGCTAGAACGTAGAAGTCCTTTGGCATCATCCATGGCTTGCATCACTTGATCAGGTATATGCACCACCCATTCGCGCTCCGAGTGTCTGCCAGGAAAGAGCAAGTGCGGCAAACTTGCCTGGCCATTGCTCTAGTACATCCTTGTTGTGACTGCAGCAACCTTGCTGTACCCACCCCCGATGCCGTTGAACGGAGGAATGTAGAAAGGCGCAGACCTAATGTCTGGAGCCATCTCGGGCACGACCCTGGCATCCCTGAAACGGTGCGATGGCCTGTACCGTGCATGGTCCTTCTCAAGCTCCTGCTGATGCTGTCTGTCGGCGCAGTCCGACTTTAGGTGGTAGCTGGCAGCTGCTGGAGGACCAACCACTGGATCCCTCGCCACTCTTCGTCCATTGTGTCGATCAACGACGATTGCATTCTCCGTTGCTGAGGCAATCACCCTTCCTGGTCTAGCTGCAAAGTGGCAAAGATGAAATATTAGATTGACACTGTTTGAAGTTGAAACAAGGAATCAAAAAACAGATAGTAAATTTACCTGTTGGAATCCTTTGAGGAACTTGCGAGACCACACCATTTGTTGGAGCAATTGGGCTAGAGTGAACTGTCGTAGTCCTGCATATAGCCGATCAGAGGTCAATACTGAAACTCGAACACAACTTCTGGAATATTTAACATTGACAACCTTGTATAGTTGATCACATTCAGAAGAACTGTAATAATGGAAGTTACCTTGGGAGAGAAACATGCTTCCTCTCGACGGCCCCGCTCTTTCCTCCATCTTCCTCTAAGTTAGCAAATTGCCTCCGGAAATTGTCAACAGCACTGCACGATTGAGAAAGCAAGAGCAAAAGGCATAAGTTGTTGAATACTGTTACACAGAAAAAATAATTGACAGAAAAGAACTAGAAGATATGTCAAGGTACAAACCTAGGATATAGGAAGCTCGTTTTTTCAGAGCCGCTCGTGTAAGTCTTGAGAAGTTGAGGGTGGTACTCCAGTATCTCCCTAAATATAAGTTCCTTGATGTCTTCTTTCGTGAACTTTCTCCGTTCAAACTCAAACTCCATTTTTGAAATTGGTTGGCATGATGGTTCTCTCTCCACTTTCGCGAGACCTTTGAAGTAAGGATCAGCCAACGCCTGATTATGCATAGAATGGTAGAACACTTGTTAGAATAACATAAGCATATTATTTTGTGAACTAAAACAAATAACAGCACAAAGCCACAAAATGCTAACATGACATTTATGTTTCATTAAGACATGCCTACCTCTTCAGCAGTCGGTCGATCCTTAGGATCAAATGCTAGAAGCCTTTGTAAGAGCTTGAGTGCTAAAGGATCTGCATTGGGAAACTTTTCTGAAAAGGGTACCGGCTGTTTCCTCCGCATGCTGCTCAGATACTTCCTTGCTTTCTCATTTCGAATCTGCAGTAATCAAAGGAACAAAAACATTTAAGGATTGGAACAAATTATGCTTAAGTACTCAACATGGAAAAATTTCACAAACAGTAAATCATACCCGAGATACTGTCTCCACTGATGGGGAGCCTAAGAGATCAGTCATCAAATCAAGCTGGTGAACAACATTTTTACCCGGGAACAAAGGCTTTCCTGTCAAAATCTCCGCAAAAATGCAACCAATGCTCCATGTATCAACAGCCGGTGAATACTGCATTGAAGGAGTCAAATTAGTATCATAGAAACTGAAAAAGCAAAAACAGATGATACAAGATTTGACAGGACTTATAAAATAAGCAATCTAAAACAACGTGTACAGAAACTTAGTGCCTGAACAAGCACCCTGTTATTACTACGATGCTAGACTTCTCTAAAACCAATTATGTAACAAGATAAGGATAAAATCCTACTGATAGCCATCTAGGATCTTAAAGTTGAATTTCAATAGAACACAGCTCCGGAACGAGAGAATCTGGGGACACCCCTCAGGTATGAACAGGCATGCTAACTACAAAATATTGATTCCCTTAGCATCGAGATGTAGTACATCTTATGGGATTGCAAGTATATCTTATATATAATATACATTGAACTCCAAACATAGTGACAAAGCATCTTCAACAAACTGCATCAGATGATAAAAGAAAACGGAACATGTAGCTAAAATGTAAACACCCTTTTTAGGTTGTGCAACCCTATGAGAACAAGGAAGTACTAAAAAAACAAAACCACAGGATTAGGAAATTATTAATTACCTTAGTAAAGAAAGAACCACATAGCTCAGGAGCTCTGTACCATCTAGTTGCAACATAGTCCTGCAAGTCATGTCGGAGAAGATAGTGAGATTTAAGTTGCAAGTAGGGTTTCTTTGGTACGGAACGCAGCATGCAATCCAATTCGTCAAACTGAATTATAATAGAACTAAAGTATGGTTGATTAAATCTAGTAAACTGTAGAAGTATCATACCGTCCAGAAAACTGTTGTAGGGGTGTCATTGAATGCAACTCTTGCTAGTCCAAAATCACATATCTTGAGTTTGCAGTTAGCATTTGCTAATATATTTTTGGGCTTTAAATCCCGATGATAAACATTAGCTGCAGTCACAGGAATTAATCATCAGAACGTAGCTAAACAGACAATATTCAACAAAAGATAAATAAGTATATCTAGCAATTAGCACAAACCTAGTTTTGTATTCACGGCTGTTTTAATGAATGTAGATGAAAATAAGACGTTGTCATCATTGATTTAAAGCAAAATCTGTATGACTAGTCAGAACTGTTGATACTGCTAATTCTAAACATAGGTGAAGCACCACTGTCACACCACACTATAAATAGAACTTGTAGGCCTTTGAGGGGAAAAGGCGAATCTCCAAAGATCCTTACCAGTATGGATAAACTTCAGTGCACGAAGCATCTGGTAGATGAAGAATTGGTAGTGCTCCTTGGTCAAGTCATCGTTAGCCTTGATGACCTGGTGGAGGTCCGTGTCCATGAGCTCAAAGACCACATAGATGTCCTTAAAGTCCCTCCTTGACGGGGGCAGCATTATGTGCTTGATCTGGACGATGTCCGGGTGCTCAGTAGCCGAAGGAGCTTGATCTCGCGGAGGATCCTGGCGGCGTCCGAGAGATGCTCGAAGATGTTGGATATCTTCTTTATCGCCACCTTGTCGCCGGTGTGTTGGTCGATGGCCGAGCATACGACCCCGTAGCTCCCTTTGCCGATGATCTCCTGGATCTTGTACCTGCTGGCGTCCCCGTATTCGCTGAAGAAACCCATCTCTTCTGCACTCTGGAGTAGAGAAATTGGTTGAGAAAGTTAGCGCTTTGCACACGATGGGTTCTGTTTCACAATAGAAAAGGATATCTAAATCATGCGATGGCATATACATATGACTTGCATAAAAAGGCACAATAGATTATTTGAAGTCCTAATAATAATACTTACACCAACTAAAACACCATAATCAAATCCACTCAAACAACAAAAACAATCATGGAGATGAAATTGCACAAGGAACCATCTGGATTCCCTAAGAATGGCAAAGGGGGCAACTACAGATTCAGACATGCACCTACAGAAGCCTTCGTACCACAAAAACAGCAGAGGGTCCCTGGTCCGTACTGTGCACCCAACTACTAGTGATTCAAAGAACAATAATGCACTGGCCTCTGTCTTCTGCTCACGATGCCGACGAACGAAGCGCTCTTGAAAAGGCTAGCTATCCCCTTGGCTCGAAGTACCAGAAACTTATGCGTCCTTTGGTGGGCATGGATGAACTTCCACGGGAATATATAGTGCGCAGCTAAGCTCTCCCTGTCCGTCAAAAGGAAAGAAATTACGGCGGACTTGGATTTGGATAACCATGAGTATGGCCGGTCAGCTACCGAATCCAATACCCCCTCAAAATTTACCAATTAAGACGACTCCTCGTAATCATCATCTACCAAAGTAAGCACGAATTTCCGCGCTATATCTGGAACTAAATCAGAGCCGCGTTGAAAACACGAGACGGAATTCCCGGGAATCAAATTAATGCCTGAAGGAAAGGAAAGAGCGGATGTCACGCAGAGGTCTCTTCGGATAATTCGGATAAGACGGGATCTCTGCTAGCATGGAAATAAATCGCGGTGAGCCCCGGCAGCAAGCGGCAAAAACGTGCCGCGGAGGTATCTCTGGACTCTGCATAGTAATTCAGATAGGACGGGATCTCCCCTGATATGGCAAGAAATCGCTGCGAGTCCTCCCGGCGAAGCGAGCAAGTCACGCCTGCCAAACGCCAAACGGGCAGGAGGCAGGCTCTGCTTTGGGTCATCCGAAATTGAATCCCCTTCCCAAAACCCACATCTTTATCCAAAATCCGGGAGGGCCGGTCGGCCGGAGCGTGGACTCTATCCGGGCACGAGCCGGCCCGCAGCCGCGGAACGACACAGCAGCTCACGGCCGCCCAGGAGTCCCATGGAGCTGGGAAGGCGAGAGGCGAAAGGAAGAAAGAAGAAGCAAGCTTTCGGTCCGGCGTGTTCCCCCCACCTTGGTCCGCTGCTCCCCGCCGGCGCCGCCGCGCGCACCCGCATTTGCCTCGGGCATCGTGGGCCGGCCACCGGGAGATCTCGCCGCTAATCCAGTCGCCTCGGAGGAGGATGCGGTGCGCGGTGGGTGTTAAACAAGTCGAAGCAGACGGGGGACGGTGAGGTGAGCAGCGGAGGAGCGGCGAGCTGGTGGTATTAGTAAAACATTTGGTCTCCAGTGGACGGTCCTGCCCCTCGAGTGGCCTGTGGGAGTGAGGTCCGAAGGCCCGTAGTTCTGCGGAATTCGCGAGGGTGTTTTGGGTATTTGGTTGTTGGATCGGGTCGGTGGGTTTTGGGTTGACGTCGCTTTGCGTGCGAGCCAGGATAACAGGCTTTCGTCGGCGCTTGCTTCTCTCGTGGAGGCGGTCGGTGCGACCCGGTAACCTGCTTACATGTGCTTTGTTTGCAGTTCAAACTATGCGCACGTGCCCCCCGTGTGCCTAGACGTGTACGCAATACGCGTGCGTGCGTGCCACACCCAACGGAGCACGAGCGTGTACTGTACTTTCAACCTTTTTTTTTTGCAACTAGCGTGTACTACGTACTTTGAACTCGACCCGAGCTAGTTACATCAGGCTTTTTTTTTTTTTGCAGTTTAACATCGGAGCTTTATTGATTAATAGATAAACGTTTACAGTCTGCCATTAGGCTGCTTACAAGAAAGGGCGGACTGTCACTGAGCCAGCATTCTGAAGCCCGAAGGTTACAGGCACGCATGGCGCAGCAATCCGCAGACTTATTAGCCTCCCGCTTGACATGCATAATCAAAAAGGAACTAAAACTAGAAGATATCTCCCCAACATCATCTAAGATAGGCGCCACGATGGACCTTGATCCGTGACGCGAAGTCCAGAGGTTAACAACCTCAACGCAATCCACTTCGATGATCACATGAGAAAAACCCCTTAGTCGAGCAAAGATGACTCCTTCTCTCATAGCTAGGGCTTCTGCAATCAGTGGATCCGTAAATGTGAGTTCTAGAGGAAGGAATCCATCGGTCTGTCCAAATAGAGATTGAATTTCCTGAACCGACACGCTTGATGAGTCCCTTCTCCAAAGCTGACCGACCAGCAATAATCCCTCTCCACGTCGCCGACGCAGAGGAAGGGACAGTGGCATCCATGAAGGATCCATTAGGAAAATACTTTCCTTTAAGCACTCGCGCACACAGGGTTTCCGGGTTGGTTAGGATACGCCACCCATGTTTACCCAACAAAGCTAGGTTGAATAACTCAAGATCCTTGAACCCCATGCCGCCTTTACACTTCGGAGTAGCTAGTTTCTTCCAAGAGAGCCAATGCATGGAACGTTTATCAATTGAACTGCTCCAGAAGAACCTCGCCATATAAGATATGAGCTGCTTACAAACTTTCTTGGTAAGAAGGAAGCAACACATACTGAAAACAGGGATGGATAGAATAACCGATTTAAGTAAAGCATCCCTGCCTGCACACGCCAAATTTTTCTCCGACCAGCCTTGCATCTTCCCTCGACATCTTTCCCCAATATGAGTAAAGGTATCACTTGTTATGCGTCCAACTGCAGTAGGGAGGCCGAGATATCTTTCAGAGAAGGCTTCAACATGAATCCCAAGAATCTGTTTAAGCAATTCTCTCACATGTTGCGGTGTATTTGGACTGAAGTAAACCGCACTCTTTTCCCGGTTAACAGCTTGTCCTGAGCATTCAGCGTAGATACGAAGAATCTCATTCAAACGATAAGCACTTTCAGCTTTGGCACTCATAAATATCAAGCTGTCATCTGCGAACAGCAAGTGACTCACCCATGGTGATCTGAAACTCACCCGAATTCCTCGATCAATGTAGTTACCCCCAAAGAGATTAAGGAGGGCTGTAAAACCTTGGGCACAACATAAGAACAGGAATGGTGACATCGGATCCCCTTGCCGTAGTCCTCGAGTGGGGGAAAAATACGGAAGGAGAGCTCCATTGACTTTAACCGCAAATCTGACTGAAGATACACACTTCATGATCAGACGGACAAAGCTTTCTCCAAAGCCTAACTTGATCAACATGGCTTCCAAATAGTGCCATTCGACCCTGTCATAGGCCTTGAGCATATCTAGTTTAACAGCACAAGCGAAATTCTTGCCTTTTTTCCTTCTTCTCATTGCATGCACACTTTCATAAGCAACAAGAATGTTATCAGTAATTAAACGACCAGGCACGAAAGCACTTTGCTCCACTCCAATGATATCATCCATTATAGATCTCAATCTGTTTGTACAGGCCTTTGCAGCAATCTTGTACAAGACAGGACATAGAGCAATGGGGCGATATTGAGAAATTTTCTGTGGATTTCTAACCTTAGGAATCAGCGTAATGGCAGTGTCATTGAGTCCCTGTGGTAATTCACCACCATTTAGAAAGCCCAAAACAGCATCAACAATATCTTGTCCGAGAATATCCCAGTGCCTTTGAAAGAAACCGGCTGTGAAACCATCAACACCCGGAGCCTTTGACGGAGCCATCTGGAATAAAGCACACTTGACCTCCTCAGCAGAAAATTGCTTCTCTAGATCAGCGTTCATTTGATCAGTGACCTTGGGCTCCACAATATCTAGAAGAACACTCATATCATTATAGCCTTGGGAGAGGTAAAGATTCTGATAGAACGATTGTATCTCCTCCGTAATCTCCTCTGGGTTGTCACACACACCGCCATCAGCACGTTGAAGTGTTGTGATGCGGTTAATCCTTTTGCGATGCGCCGCTTGAGAGTGGAAATATTTGGTGTTACGATCACCGGCGCGAAGCCACTGCACTCTCGATCGCTGTAGCATCCAAATCTCCTCCTGGTGAAGGCCTTCACGTAATTGAGCCGCAACAACACGTTCTTCCTCAGATGGGCCACGACCAATCGAGGAAGCCCTCAGCCTTTCATATTTTTTCTGGAGCTTGCAGACTTTTTTGTTTAAATTTCCGAACTCGCGTTCTCCCCAAGAACCAAGATTTTTCTGGACAGTGTTCAGAGCATCCAACACACCTGATAGCCTTCCACTTCCTGACCCCTTTGTCCAGAGATTTTTAACTAGCTCATCATAACCAGAGTGTGTTTGCCACACATTCTCATAGCGAAAAGAACGTCGGCCACGCGGCCAAGCGTTTCGAGGACTAGCACGCAGCTCTGCCAAAATATAGCAATGATCAGAGGCAATAGAGCTGATGTGCTTCACACTACAGAACTCGAATAAGCTCAGGAACGAAGCATTAGCAAATGCTCGATCCAACCTTGCTTTGACATTAGCATCACCTTGTTGTTTGTTATCCCATGTAAAGGGAACACCTCTCCATCCCAAATCTTGGAACGAGCAGTCATCAACCGCCTCACGGAAGGCACGCATCTGATTCTCTGGTCTTGCATGAATGCTAAAGTGCTCATCCGCGTGCATAGTCTCGTTGAAATCCCCCATGCAAAGCCATTCATCATGCTGTATGCCATGCAAGGTACGAAGGAATGTCCAACTCTGATGTCTATTTTCAGCGCGAGGTTCACCATAGAACCCCGTGAAACGCCAAGGTGGTAGATCATGATCAATCCACCTGACTCTAGCATCAATGTGCGCATTGCTGAAGTTCTTGATCTCCACATCTACCTCATTGTTCCAGAACAAACCAATGCCACCACTCAGACCATCGCTGTCCACAGCAAAACATCCTGTGAACCCCAGGGAAACTCGCAAAGCTTCCACACGTTTACCCTTAATCTTGGTCTCCATGACAAAGAGAAGGGCGGGACCTTCCTGCTTCACTATTTTGCAAAGCTCACAAACTGTCAAATGGTTCCCAAGCCCTCGACAGTTGACGCTTAGGGCATTCATTGGGCCAGGCAGGGCTGACCTGTAGCAGCAGCTTCTGCCGGGCCTCCTTCGGGAGCTTCCCCTTCTTCCTCCTCTTGCAGAACTCCTGCCAGAGGCTGCCCACGTAGCCGCCGTACTTCCTCAGGAGCTGGTGCTTCAGCTCCTTGTCCTCAGCGCTGGGGTCGATCTCCTCCGGGCAGCTCGTATCCAGGTCAGCGCCTTCACAATTATTGTCTAATCCAGAGCTGAATCGATCAGAGGAGCACCGGATTTGATGGGAGGATGGATCTAGATAAGAACCAGATGGCCGGCCGCAAGTTTCTCAAGGAAAAGGAGTGTATTTGGGGATTTTTGAGTAAAGAGAAGAACAAAGCGAATAGGGAGATTGGTCGGCGAGGAGTGATAGATCAACGAGGAAATAGATGAAAGGAGGGATTTTGGAAGAACCTGAGAAGAATCAGATCAAGAGGATCGGCATAGCGCCAGATTCGGCATGTCGCCACAAGCTCATAAGTTTGAGAGACCGAAGCATACAAGCGCGAGGTGGTGCGTATCCGTAGTTACATCAGGCTGCAGGCGGGACGAACCGCGGAAGCCGCGTACTTGCCGCATACGTCCGTATTTTATACGCGGTATGCCGCGTACGAGCCACCTGTGAGCTTCAATTATTTGCGGCGCAGCGCGCGCCGTGTATGTCGGCCCGTCGGAGGATGGTGCACGCGCATCCTCGTCTCGACCGCACGCCACACGTACTGCACGTGGCAGCGAGAGCCCACTTTTCTGCCTTATCCCTTCACCGGTCAACTTTTCTCTATTTTCTTCCTCATCTCTCTCACGAACGCGAAAAAATCACCCTGCCACTCGAGCTCCTCCGACCCACGCCAATCTCTCACGGGATTGAGCTCCTCCGGCACCGCTCCACCTCCTTTCTGCCTCGCCGCCCTTCCCTCTCACCCTCACCCGAATTTCTCTTCCTACTCCCGACGTCCCTGCTCCCCCACCCCATCTCTCCAAGCCGCATCTGCTCCTGTCGGCCCTGGTGCCGACGCCGGTGGGGTGCCCCGCACGTGCTCTTCATACCTCGACCCACTCAGGTCTCCTGCCTTCTCCAGGGACCTGACCGCGCTGGTAGTACTTTGATGTCGACGACCATCCCCTGTTCCCGGAGATACAAGAACCGCTTACAGCGGTGTAGGTGACGCCGACAGAGGGGAGGGAAGCAGACTTAAGGGAGGCCCGCGGAGGCGGAGGTGAGGTGCTAGAAGATCTTCCCCTGGCGGCGGAGGAGGAAGGGCAGCCATGGCGGCGCTCCGGTGGCGGAGCCGAAGGAGAAGACTCTATTTGGTCGCTGGCTCGCTGCGATATGCGGCGCGATGCGGCAACCGCGGGCCGGCCCGCATACGCCGCTTATTTTTCTTGCAGTTCCGTGGATGTTCGCATGTGTAGCTAAGTGGGCCGAAATTTGCGGCGCCGCGGGCGGCCCACTCCCGCTTGCACCCTGATAGTTACACCTTGTTACGAGGATGAGCTAGGCCAACTCGACTAATAACGAGTTTAAGTTAAAACTCTACTCGACTCATGTAACTCAGAGACATATACTTCACTCCAGTAATCAGAGAAATCAAACGGTCCACTCTATGGCAACGATCAACAATGGTATTTCGTACATGTCTCCTCTTAGTGAGCTCGACGAGTGTACCAAACAACTCGTTAAGCTCGGCTTGTTTAAGCTCAGCTTGTTTAACGTGGTTAGACTAAAACTCGGCTTGGCTAGTTAGTCAACGAGTTTGGCGAAGTCGAGCTGTGTCGATCACGAGCTACTCATCCATCTTAGTTGCGAGATTTGAGTCTTGATTTCATAACTACTTAGAACTAGATTCGATGTAAGTCTTCTCTAATAATACAAGGTGTGAGCTAGAAGTGTGTTTTGAAAGCAATAGTCTTCTTTCTGGATGTTCGATATCAGGTTTTAGGAACGAAACATCCGATATAGGAGAGATATACGTGCTTGGAGGAGGAGACGAAACAGGGATGATGATTGGTAGACCTCGGCGAGAACAATTGGCACACAATGGCATTCAACGACGACAACACAAAAGGTGAGGGGGGAGATTGCATGAGGCACTGCACGATTCACAAGAACCTCGTCGGGTTTAGAGGAATGCCTACCAGGGCATGACTACGTCTCGGCTTAATGTTGCGAGATCTAAGGGGGAGAGGGTGGAGAGGAGAGTGATGACACGAAGGAGAAAAGGTGAGGAAAGGGGCAATAGCTTTGGTACACGAAACAAGGCACAAGAGACAGGGCACGAGCAAAGAGACGCGGGAGGAAGAAGGATCCCTAAGCATACAACATGACGGGTGTATTGTCATGGTGACTTTTTAATTAGACAAAAACATATGTACTTATAATATATGTGGGAAAGATAATAATTGTATTGTCTTGGTGGCTTTTTAATTGAAAAAACATGTATTTATAATATATGTGGAAAGGATAATCAAATCTGCAAGCCCATATTGTAAAAATAAATTAAGCATTGTTGAGTGCGTAGGAGCTATGTCTCACCGACAACTTCGTCGTGTACTCTCTTTTTTTTTATGATATTTATGAATTAATATATTATCCCTAGTATTATTTTGTCATGATTGAGAAGGTTTGCTTTGGCTAACACGGCCATGGAATATGCCGTGGACAAATCTTCATTCGTCTCAGCAGAAGTTGATCCTTGGGATTGCGTATGAGTGGCCAAGAATCTTATTGAATATCTCTACAAGATCCCCAACAAAGTAAGGTAGCACTAGCTTAGCAAGCCACCATCTCGTGTTAGCGACGGCTTCGCTGGTAGGGTATAGGTTTGTCCAAAAACAAAATAAATTTGGTTGGGTGTGCGCATAGGTGGCGCGTTACCGTTGGCGCTCAAAGTCTCCGCGAGGTTGATGCCCCAACTAATCACAAATGCGTGTGTCACGTTTGCGTACTAAGCCTTTTCCGAGTAATTAATCATTGCCTAGTCTTTGCATTATTGTTGTTCAGGGTTAATGAGCCCAGCGTACATTTCCCTTTCAGCTATGCTAGCGACTTTGCTTTTTTGGAGTGAACCGGTTAATTAATTTGCCTTTTGAAGGAGTTTTTTTTTTGTTTGCATTTTTCACCACGTATATTCAACCGAAAACCACGTACAGAGTACACAGAAATACAGAACCAAAATACGTAGAGGAATTGCGGAGGTCGGTGGTGACTGACTCTGCCCTGTGGGTTACTGTTTGTAGGATAACTTTGATTGCCGTTTTTGCATTTTTATTGCTCGTGCAAGGAAGAGGCGCACGAATATTGAATAGCATGCATGTATGACCGACACTCCTTTCATCGGCGTTCGATTAGATGATGACGCGTTGACAAATGAATTTTGATGGTGAAGCGGTACTGGTCTCTCAAGCCATTCCGATTTGTCGATGCATTACTATTATTTTCATATGGAATAGTCTTGTAAATTATTTTTTGTATGGGTTTGAGCGGTTGTGAATATACATTTTTTTTGGTCGTTGAATTAAACATTTGGAATTTTTAATATAAGATGTTCTACATATTTTCTACATACTAAAATGATTCAATATGCACACTAAAATGTGTCTACATATATATACATGTGCATGTGGACAAATGTTAAACATCTTATATTAAAAAACGGAAGGAGTAAGAGCATCTCCAACAGAGACTCTATATATGCTGCACGCACAAAAAACCGCTAATTTAGCGCGCGGGGGGCTAAAAGCTGCGCTCCAGCAGAAGCTGCAAAACCCAGCGCGCTGCAAAAGTTGCCCAGCGCGCTGGACGAAGCTGGACATTTTGCACCAGTGCGTCCACAACCGCGAGCTGGGAAAAGAGAGGAAGCCCGCGAAGATCCAACTGCCACTCGAAAGTTTCCCTCGCACACTCTGACCGCCGGAATCGCTGGCCACAGGCGATGGCCGCCGAAATTCTGCGCTGCCGACCTCGCCGCTGCAGCGCCTGCCTCCCCGCATCTCCTCGGGCAAAATCGACCGGAATCGCAGTGGCGTCGTGGGCAGAGACGTGGGCCGCCACTGATGCTCGCCGTCCGCCCCGGCTCCTTCGCCACCAGGCTCGCCCTCGTCCGGGAACCTTCCGCAGCAGCCGGAGCAGATGCGGCGCACGCGGCCGACCTCCTCAACCGGGCGCCCTGGTGGAGGCCACGGCTGCGGCCACGGACGGCGACCAGACGGACGGCCACGGCCGCGGCCGGTGCTCTTCCTCTGCCGCACCCCGCTCCCATGCCCATGCGATTCGAGCTAGCTAGCTCCAATGATTGGGGGCCCAATTGCTTTTCTCTTTTTATGGTCAGTGAATTATTTGTAAAAGTCAGGGTCTTTTTTGTTACAGTCAGGACCTGTTTGTTGTACACACGTAGAAGAAACATGTTTGAGGTGCTCTATATTTTACAGCGTCTGGTAAACTGTTCTATTTGTGGCCTTTTTTTTTAGCATCTGGTAAAGCAAACCACTCGACCGGCGCGCTAAAACATTACTTTGGCGCTGGAATTTTTTTTAGAGATGCTCTAATAAATAAGAAGCAGGAGGTCCATGCATTTTGTACCGACCGATAAACAATTACCGGAGCGATCAAAATGGGGCCAGTGAAGTGAAGCGGCACTGGTGTCAACGGGTATGCGGACAGCTGGGCCCCTCCGTGATCATGCAGGTCACCTAGCCTACGTGGCGAAGAATCGACCGATCAGACGCCGGTTAATCCGCTTTTCTTATTCTAGAAGAAGATCTTCTCGTCGATGTACTGACAATCTCTTTTTCTGTTTGAACAAGACTGACAATCCAAACTAGTCTATCGATCGATTGGCATATATAGAGCACGTGAAATGGACAGTTTTGGAGGCGTGCGAGTAGAATATAGAGCGGCACCGAACACGCATGACGGGCAATGCACGTTGTGTCTGTGCGCAGGGGCTGGACCGCAGCGCACCGTATGGGAGGACGATGACGGATGAACCGCGTCAGTATCCTGGCCTCATTCACTCCAGGCTGGGAGGGGGAGCCGACGCTGGATCGGCTGGGAGGAGTCAGACACCCACCAGCGGCATCCCCTGGACCTGCCGTTCCCGGAAGCTTCGGTGCGTACGGCGCGAGTGCCAACGTGCTCCCAGCCGGAGCGAAGCTGCACGCGGCCGGGCCCTCTCTCTCTCCGGCATGCGCGTGTGCGGCTCCACGCTCCGGGCCGATGGGGTGTAACGGCAATTGCTGAACCGTCATCAGATGGCGTTGGCACTTGGCAGAACGAACGGTACAGTGGTCGCGCGAGAGCAGATCAACTTGCAAGTGTTTTTGATTCTCTCGCATTGTTTTTTTACAGGATGATCCTCTTCTTCTTCGACGGGTCGATGCTCGCACGACCGCTCAGATCAGCAGAGTATCTACAGCAGCATGCACAAGACCGACACCGGTTTTTAGTTTGTCTATCTACGGAAAAGCAGCGCGAGATCCGCTCACACGCGCACTAGTTCATGGCGCATTGTCAAACAATGGATCTACGTAGTACTCCCTCCGTTCCAAATTAATTGATTTGTGTTTGTCTAAATATGGATGTATCTATACTTATTTAGTGTCTAGATACATTTGTTACTAGACAAATGCATGTCAATTAATTTGGAACTGAGAGAGTACTATTGAGCATGTACGATCGAACACAGTTAATGTCGGCCATTATTTGGTCTAAGCAAAAGCGAGGATGAACGGCGTAAATTTCTTTCTTCGTACGAACAACAATAATTGCACTCCTACGACCAACACTTGCGCAGTTCCTGTTCCTATGCATCCATGAGGCAGTAGGGACTCGGGAGAGACCACCGAATTGAACTGCCTCATTGGACAAAAATGACAAATGTGTCTGGGTGGTGACCAGTACACAATTTCAGAAATTTGAAATTTTGCAAGTTTTGTCTCTTTTGTGCAGTCAACAATAATACGACTTTTGGATTAAAAATTTGCACATTGATAGATCTCGATAGTATCTACATGTAGGATTTTTGTTTCAAATTTCTAACACTCAAAAATACCAATTTTAAATTAAAAAACGACACATGACCCACGCTGCAAGTTCTTGGATTGGCGAGACGCACCGGCGCCCCACGATGGCGCCGTACCGTACAGTATGTGCCCCACGACGGCGCCGGCCTTGGTTAGTGCGTCGGAATTTGTCGGTGAATTTCCTCCTCCCGGCGGGGCTCAATCGAGTGCTCTGAGCATTCTCGATGGACATCTAGCTTTTGGACTAAGACAAAAAAATTAATAAAATTTATAGAAAAGGGTATCAATATGTACGGCATCAAATTGGAATATTTTGAAACTTTATTTCAAGACGAATCTTGTGATACCAATTTAGTGTCATAAACGTTGACACGTTTTCCTATAAAGTTGATCAAAATCTAATAAGTTTGATTTACCATAGAAGTACACTTATTCATGGATAAAGCGAGTATTGTACAAGGTCCCGCGTTGCTTCAGCGTCGCGTTCCTTGGTATTCCATCATGCCGTGCGGTCGCTGCTGCTGGTTGAGCACTCGTATCTAAATTATTTTCCGACGTGGACGTGCGGGGTAGACCCAATTATTTTCCGACCTGGACGTGCTGGATCAGTTTTTTTTTTTTTTTTGCATCGTGCTGGATCAGTGGAGTGTGCGTGTGCGCGTGTGGACGGGTCGGATGGCCCGCTCGCTCTCGCGCAGTCGCGCGGCAGTAGCTCGATCCTGCCTGCTGCTATATATGGGTTAGTTCACAAAGCTATATAGACGATTGTTTACCATACCATTAGATCACAAGATCACACATGGTACAACATGTAGCTTTGTGTGTTGATCACTTGAATCCATCCTTTCCACTTAGTCTTGATCAACTTTGTATCTTTTCTTCTTTCTTGATCAATGATAATGTCTTGAAGGTGAGCATGAATATCCACGGTATTCTATTCTTCAAGACATACTTGCAATGTGCTCAACTCTACATATGACCATTCTTCATATAAACCCTTGAATAAGATCTTGGTCATCTTATAAGCTTCTAGAGTCCAACACATGAACTCCAATATTTCCTATGGACAAGATCTATAAGAATATCTCAATGCAAACATTAGTCCGTAAGGATTGTCATTAATTACCAAAACCACACATGGGGGCACCATGCTCTTTCATCAGGCCCTTGAGCCGACAGGCTGGAAAAGATAGCACGCTATTTTCACAAATAGCACCATCGTTAACAAAACTAGTAAAATTTAGCGTGAACTCTCCAGATTTAATATAGCGCGTTACTTTTTTTCCATGATCTGTATACATTGAATTCATCCAAATTCGAAAAGGCTAAAACATGTTATATTTTAAAAAATGGAATATTTTCTTATGTGGGGCATTGAGCAATTGTATATATACATTTTTGGTGTCATTGAACTTGGCATACACCAGCGACAGAGAAGGTGGGGCGTCGGTGGCAACTGGATAGTGGTTGCATCGGCTGATCGGCAAGGCTCGAGAGATCAAGTCCATGTAATAACTTATAAATCACACATGACAAAGCTCGAGCCCGCATCGTTTTTTATTTTGTACACAATACTCGTCCTTTTCTTTCATTGACAAAGTAAAGAAGCACGAGCCACATGGCTTGTATCGACAGATAAACTAGACATTACCATGTTCAAAAAAAAAACTAGACATTACCGGATCTCAATGGGGCCGGGCTCCAGTCAAGTGACACTGGAGTCAACGGATATACGGCAGCTGGGCCCTTGCGTGATCATGCTGGCCACATAGCCTAGGTGGCACAAAATTGGCCGATCAGGCGCCGCTTAATCCGATTTTCTTATTCTAGAAGAAGATCTCGTCGCTGTACTGACAATCTCTTTTCTTTTTTCTGAACAACACTGACAGTGTAAAATAGCGGGCACGTTGTGTCCGTGTGCGGGGGCTGGGCCGCAGCGCACCGCGCGGTATGGGACTGGGAAGACGATGACTGATTGAACCGCGTCAGCTTCGTGGCATCATTCAGTCCAGGCTGGAGCAATGCGCCAACCTACAGAAAAAATATACAAAAAAGTGGGAGTGTTCATAGAGTATATGTCCACAACCTACAGAAATGTTAGTTTCAAATTAGAAATGGATACTGAGAAAAAAAAAGACAAATTTAGTATGAACAGTGTCATTTTTTGATTATGTCTTTTTGACACTATGTGTCACTATTCATGTTAGACTTGTCTTTTTTGTTTCTCAATGGTCATTTCGAATTTGGATCTGAAAATTATGGAGACTGTAAACACATACTTCATGAGCACTCACATTTTTTCGTATAATGTTTTAACACGTTTAAAATTGTTTTTTCTAATGGTAGCATTTGTAGCACCTACAAGGGGTGGGAGCACTAGATATTCCCTCGAGAATGAGAATCACGAGAGATCCGCTCGGCCGCGCACTGTCAAACAATGGGATTGTGGGCCATTATTTATTTGGTCTAACCAAACCAGAGGGATCACGATGGATGAACGGCCTAAATCCGTTTCGTACGATCGACAATAATTGCACGCCGCCTACGCCTAATAGTACAACACCAGCACAAAGTTGGTCTGCCTATGCTGCTCCGAATCGAAACATCCTGACCACCGAATCCATGAGGCAGTAGGGAGGTAGAGACCACCGAATCGAAACATCCTGACGTACGGCACCAGTCCTCCTCCTACGCCACAGCTAGCGATCGTCTCGGCCGTGCCATGCCACAGCTAGCGATCGACCATCCAGACAGCATGTATGCATGATTGCAGCACGTGCTCAATCATCGAGACGCATGCACGGAGCAGTGTGCCAGATGGGCCACGACGACCCATGATCTGGAAATACATTCGGCACATGACCACTATTCCCTTTGGCGCGACGCATCGACGATGGGTGAAAGGGAACCTGCAGATGCTGTGTCGCAATTCCATTCTTGGTGAATTTCCTGCTGCTCCCGGCCGGGCTCGACTGCTCGGAGTAGTCTTCTCGATCGATGCCTGCTGCCTTTTCCGCACGTGGTGAATCACAGAGTCGCACGGAGGAGTCTACCGGATGGGCACATGACCAACGCTGCAAGTGCAAGCTCTTGGACGGGCTGGAGCGACGCACCGTCCGAGCCCAAGGACGACGACGGCGGCGGCCTTGGCGCCATCGATCGACGATGGAGCGGCGAAAGGAAACCAGATTGATGTTGCGTCAGGATTCCTTTTCGGTGAATTTCCTCTGCTCCCGGCCGAGCTGGAGCATTCTCTATGCATGTCCCGCTGATTGATGTGTGTGGTGATACACAAGACCCGCACGCCTTCGTTTTCCATCTCATGTGTGTGGTCGCTGCTGGTTGAGCACTACTGTACTGGGTCAGTGGAGTGCGCGTGCGCGTCCGCTCGCTCTCGCTCGATCTCCCTTTCGCGCGGCCGGTGATAGCTCGATCGGCCCTGCCTGCCTTTTCCGCCATGGCATGCACTCTGCCACCTCTACTGCTCCTACAAAGTCAAGTGGTACTAGGAGGAGCACTTTCACTCTCGCGACACCTACGCAGTACAAACAAGTGCATGAGGAGCACTTTCTGTTTGTGCTCCCCCGGCAGGCTAGGGATGGCAATGGGTACCCTTTACCCGTGTACCCTGCGGGTAAAAACCCTATTAGGGTAAGGGTTTGGAAAGAAAAAATACCCATGGGTATGTAAATGGGGAAATCTCGTACCCATCGGGTAGAGATGGTACGGCCCATACCCGCGTACCCATTTACCCTTCTAAATCTGTGACAAGGGGGTCTCCCAATAATAACCTAATGTACCTACTAATTTTTTGACTATGTGTTGTTGTCTATCATTAAAATGTGTTGCTGTTTATGCGCAAGTGCTGCTGTTTACATGCGTTGCTTATGCGCAAGTGTTGCTGTTTATAAGTGCATGTGTTGTTGTTTTCAATGTGTTGTTGTTGACAATGTGCTACTATTTATAAGTATGTGATGCAGTTTTAAATGTGTTGCTGATTAAAGTTACATGATTATGATGTTGTTTATGATTATTTTCTACTAAATCTGCTATGTTGTAAAGGCGGGTATTTTTACCCGCGGGTATTTTTACCCTGTCGGGTGAAGGGTATGGGAAAAAGTTGTACCCGCACAAGGGTATGGGTACGGGTGACGGGCAAGATTGAGGGGGGCGGGTAAGGGTATGGGGTGGCTCCACCCTTACCCATACCCTGCGGGTGCCATCCCTATGGCAGGCATGCTTAAGTTTCCGCAAATAACGAGAGCTAATCGATGTGCATGGTTAAGTTTTCGGGTTGACTACACCCAATACGATGTGGCCCCTGGTATGTGCCGTCCGACGTGCGTGTCATGGCACTGATCAGAGTTCAGAAACGTGCAGTGGACAATACACGTGGCACGCCCTGCATAGGGATGGACGAGGTTGGACGTACGGGTAGGGTTAGATCTCCCCAAATCCACCCCCCTAAAAAAAAGATCTCCCCAAATCCATAACCATACCAATTTAATTGACATGCTATGCATCAAATGCGGATGTATTTAGACATGTTACATGTATAGATACATCCACATATGGTGGATAGCAAGTCAATTAATTTGGAACGGAGGGAGTACATCCCCTGCCCGGCCACAAATACATCCGTGGGCGGAAATGCCCTCCGTATCCATACCCCGTGGATACCCAGCTATCCTTATGAATCAACAAATATACGTGAACACAACAACAATAGCAGTCAAAAAATGTACAAAAAATAATGAAAACATTTACAAATTACATCCCAAATCAACACCAAATTTATTCGTCTCATTCTCGCATAACATACTTGCGTGATTTCTAGGCCCTCGAATGTTGGACAAGTGTGATGAGGATTATTTACATAGTCTAAGCCACTGACATGTGGGTCCCACCCATCAAGCAGGTATCCACCGGATATCCAGGGAGCAAAATCGTTATGTCGCAGTCCTTTTCAACAGGATGAATACAAAATGGCACAGGAACGGCGGCGGAGAGGATTCCGCCTCATGCAATCTGCACCGTGACTTGTTGCTACTTTCTATCCCTGATCATACTTCCACAGCTTTGTAAGTTCCTTTGATATTTGATTGAAAAAAGTCAGGTGGAGTTGTAAAACGTCGTATCCATACAATGGCCTATGTTTTTCCCGGTTGTTATCACACGTATATTCCTAGGATAACTTCCTTCGGATCAGTCTCTGTCATGCAGCAAGGCCTGTCAATCCCAGTGATGGAACAATTATAGCTAGCATACAAAATATTAGTTAACCACTTAAAATTTTAAATTGGACAGAGAGAAGAAATCACTTGTTCATCACAAAGTTTGTTGTCCCTTGGGAAGCACGCTCAAGAAGTAGCTTCCTTGATTTAATGGCTATTCCCTCTGGCTGCATTAACAATATTTGAGAAGATTTTAGAAAGTGTTAAGGAATTTATTTTGTGTGCGCGTTGCACTTGAGCTTCATGTTTAATATTGCATTCTTCTTCTTCCCCTAAGAGCACTGCTGACCTCCTCAGGAAACCAAACACCTGGCTGAGTGCTCCCCTCCAGAACTGCCTGAACAAATGCAGCTGTTGAATGGCCCACTGATCTGAAAGTACAATATAATATGCTTAGATGAGATATAAGAAATCCACATCATTTCAAGTATTAAGTAGAAATGAAAAAAAATCTTATTAGGGTTATATTATTAACTTAAATAAGAAGGGATGCAGATAAATTCAACATAAAGAAGTTTTAGGACGGGGCAACAACTTCCTTTAAAAAAACATAAAGATGTTTTAAAACTAAAGGGACCCATGAATATATAGAGTATGTGATCTTATGTCGATTAAAATAATATTAGGCTCACATCAAGCTATGTATAATTAATCATAGAGCCGGCAATCACTAATGGTAAAGATTAATTAAGCCATGAGAGCAGAAGCTTGTTGCACTCACAGAGATAAATTTCTATGGGAAAACAACGCTTTAGTGTACTGGCCATTCGAACAATCCAAGTCTACCTGCAAAAACAAAATAAATTTGATCAAACAATCTAGACACAACTGGAGGGGAAATAGTAGGCTCTTACTATACACACAACTTCAGGAGAATTAGTATACCCAGACTCTAGATAAAGCTTTCATAGAGCTGATATTTTGAAAATAGAGGTAAAGGAATTACTTACTCTCATGGAGACACGCTCTCCTACAATGCCATCAACGGCTCGAACGAGGGGATCAACTAATTCAACCAACTTTTGAACCTTTTCTTTATCCCTCAAGAACTCCTAAAGGGAACCAAGTTGAAGTCAGGTGTACTCCAAATTAGCACGAGCACATCAACTTCATCCTGAATATTAATCCTCATTTTAAGGCCCAGTAACAAATAGTATTGGTTAATTTCTTAAACGAGAGAAAAGAAATGATATTGGTTGTTTGTAGCTTCCACTATATTTAATTACTATCAATACAATACTATTTGAAATAGGAGTAATAGTAAAAGATCTCGCATGATATTAGAAGAAGGGGAACTACACATACAATAGGTAAAAAGTTTGCGAAAGCCTCCATTCCCCAATTCCACAAGAAAGGGGAAGTACCGAATCGAGCACTGACAGTTGGCACACCTAAAAATTTATGAGTACTCTTCACTTCAGGCAAATTCCTGAAATAGTTCATGTAGACTTACGGTTTGTCAAATTGCAAAATATAAAAAAAAATAGTAAATTTTCACCATGTTAGATTTCTGGTTTGTCAACTATAAGATGTAAAAGTGCAAAAAAAAAAAAAAAAACCGAAAACACTTACATTAAGTGAACATCTTTCTTTCTGACCCCTTTTCCGAAATCAATGTTGAGAGCTCCACTGTAGGGCTTCAATTTGATTTCTTCTCCTATATAGGTAATGATAACGAATTAGTCTTTCCACTTGTTTGAGAAGTACCATAGGTGCCATAATGAAGAAGACAACAGTACCTTTGTTATATGCAGTTACATCCTCCCCGAGAAGTAGAAAACTTGTTGCCAACATCGTTGGACCAGCACCACCAGAACCTGCAGCATAATAGAAGAATCTAGAAAAGGATTTAGAAACATGGCCATAAGTATTGATCGAGAATCAAACCACCCTTCAGTAATTAATGTCTAATTTTACTTTTCCTTTTCCAAAAATATGGAAATCTCCTAACCTTAGTCTTTCAGGTTTCCTATCTTCATTTCTGGCAGCATTCACAAGCTCAGCAGCCATCACTGTTGGAGAACAATGCAGTACAAGAATAAGCACTAAAAATAAATAAGATTTGACACTCTGTATATATGCGGCTATTCCTTAAATGAACCATCATGAGCGGTGTAAAAAGCATAGAAAACTAACTACACACACTTTTGCAATGGAATAATACATATATGTATGATCTAGTTCCTTCCTCAGTTTCATGTGGTTCCTTCCAAATTGAGGTGTTGTGGTATATAACAGGAGTGTGAAGTAATACCGTTGCTCACTCCAGGACATATGCCGGCAGTTATAATAGCTGGAACGCCTTGAGCTTTTGCTTCTTCATGGAAAGCTTTGGCTCTCCATGAGTAGTCCATATCATCACAAACGTCGATATATGCTGTCTGTTCACACAATATTCAGCAAGCCAATAGCCTTTTCAGCTAATTAAATTAAAACATCACTAGTTCAACGGATGTCACAAGACTTATGCGGTTCTCCTCATTTTCTCAGGGATAGCATATCTTCAGTCACCTTAGTCGATATCGCAGCCTGCAGGACGGTGCACTCAGTCTCCCTTAGAAAAGGTCCAGCCGTATGAACAATGCACAACATATTTCAAAAAAAAAAAAAATGCACAGCATAAGCAGGTTTTGCATAATTTGCATGACTGACCCTGTAGCGCTTCCTCCAACATGGCTGTGTTGTTGGTATCAATTTCCACAAACTCAGATTGGTCGCCGAGTTTCGATACCAAAGATTCGCCTTTCTCCCTGGCAAACTAGAACACATATAAACAGAGGTACAAGTCGTTGCAGGTACTTTCAGAGAGAGAGAGAGAGAGAGAGAGAAAAGGACACCAGTTGAAGTTGATGGAATGCGAGTGAAGTCAAGGATGTGGCAATTACCGGTTCCTGCCGCCGATGAGGATGGTTAGGTCGGGGCGGAGCCTGGAGAGCGCGGTGGCCGTGGAGCCGCCGACGCAGCCGGTGCCGCCGAGCACGAGCACGCGGGCAGAGGACGAGGCGGCAGGGAGCCGCACGCATGCCCTGATCATGGCAGCCATGCTGCGACGCTGGATTGCTGTAACTTGCCGTGTCGGTATGAAGCCGTGGACGCCGCGTGCGGGTCGTGTTTGCGCCTGTGGAAGCCGACGGACTCGATGCTGTTAAAAGCTAGGCTGCAATGCTGCATGCATATATAGCGTCCGCGGCGGTTCGCCGGCGCCGCCAATCCGCCGTTCAGCGTCTGCGGACGAAGCGGCCACCCGCGCACCATAAACATCTGATCCGACGATATCCGCAGGCGCGGCCACAGCCGCTCGAAGCGATCGGCCGATCGATCGATGATGGAGACAGCGCCATGAACGAACGCAGCACGTGCTCAATAATCATCCAGTGGCGACGACGTACGGAGCAGTCAGGCTTTTGGGTTTGCACGACGCACACAACAGTTGGTACGTGCCCCACGACGGCGGCGGCCTTGGCGCCATCCCGATGGGTGGTGGAGACATAGAAGGTCCAGCTGCGTTGCTCTCGTCGCAGTCAGCGTCGCGCGCCTTCGTTTTCGCGCGGTCGCTGCTGGTTGAGCACTCGAATCCAAATTATTTTCTGACACGGACGTCGTGTGGGACTGTGTGGTGTACTGTACTGGGTCAGTGGAGTGCGCGTGAGCGCGCGTGTGGACGGGACGGACGGCCCGCTCGCTCTCGCGCGGCAGTAGCCTGCCTGCCGGCCGGTGATAGCTCGATCCTGCCTGCCTTGTCCGCGATGGAATGCATTGGCACCTCTCCTCGTCAGATGCCTCCTACTCTAGTCAGGCGGGCTTCTACTACGGGCATCGCCATTTCCGGGCACGTCCGTCGGCCGGCCGATGTGCCCACCAGCCGACGCAGACTTCACACGCTCATTCAAAGATTAGCTAGCTTAGGTGTCCGGTCATGCCGTCCGCGTCGTGTCACGTCTAGCCGATCGGTTGGATTAAACGCGCTTGCAGTGGATCTGTGGATGAACCTTCCACGTCGTGCAACAAGTCTGGAGCATACGCACCTATATGGACTAGCCTACTTTACGCACGCGGGGAGGAAGAAGATCATCTCCACCCTGCATATATTCACCGCCTCCTTTGCCAGTCCGTCGCCGTACATTGCCATCTAAGCACCCACACCCCAGTCTTCTCCGGTTTTGCCGCCGCACCCTCATCTCCCACAGACAAGTCCAGTCCCCGGCTAAGTGGGGAAGGGTGAAGGGAAAAACAGAAAGGTGATTTTGTTTCCCCATTTTCCTTGGGAAGCCAACATAGAAACACATATTTTAGCTAGTCACTCGTAGGGGGGCCTATGTCAACCGTTTTGCCTAAGGAATCTCCTGATTTTTATTGGTATTGTATTAGCCGATGATGTATCCATAATTCTAAAATAATAGAGTCCGCCCTGGTGGCTTTCCCGAATTTTTTTTTACAGGGCATCACACTTTACATGAATCCGACGAATCAAAGCCTACACTTGAGTGTGTGAGCCGGCCAGTATATGCAGTGAAAAATGAAGATCAAGACCATGCATGATGCATGTAAACTTCTCTTACAAGATATCTACCTAAATTACACTTTCTATTTGTAGTGGATTTAGTTGCACTTTCTATTTGTAGTGAAAGATGAAGATCAAGACCATGCACGTAAACCGCTCTTACAAAATATCAACCAAAATTACACTTTCCGCCTAAAATGAAACAACTCCTTGGTTCGCATTTGTACCCGATAATAAACAATTACCGGATCGACGAAGTGGAATATAGGATGTAGCGTAATTATGATTGTTGGGAACCCCAAGCCGAATCTATAATATAGTGCAGCAGCAAATTTCGCTCAGTGAAGAACCAAAATTTATCGAACAAGTGTCCAAAGCTCTTGGGGGGGGGGGGGGGGGGGGGGGCAGTGGCCCCCCACCCCGGCTTACACGAACAACAGAATCTCTGTAAACCTTTTAGTATTGCGAAAATGGGACACATGTGGGCGGTGTTGTTGCCCTGTTGACACAGACTCACTCATCTGCACGTCATCACTTGCTTTCGAGGGATGGAAGTTAATCAACATTCCGGCAATCTCAAGAACCTCTTGGGGGTACCCGCAAACATTTCATCACCACCACCACTCTTGATATTGCCAAAATTTCGGATACTCCATATGTCATAATTTTTGCAAGTCATGCCAAAATTTAGGATCGAAAGCTGCATGCAATGCATCTGCTATGAGTTGTGATCTGTGTGCGGGTTGTTCTGCCGATTATCTAAACAACTTCCTTCCAGGAATGTGGGAGGGGTTCTAACTAGCCTTTGAGATGAAATCCGTCGATTCTCAGTTTTGAAGTCTAACTCCTCTATCAAGCATTGGCCTCTTTATTTTTGGTCAAAACAATTCATAAGATATTTTTGGTTATCGGACTAAAAAATTATTGACACACCGTGTAACCACAAAATATGAAACATATAAAGTGGGAAGCTGTGATGACTTGCGTTGTGTCTATCATTAAGCCAAAATATTTTATAGTATGGGGACGTTCTCGTCAATAGTGTGTTGACTAATGTACTTCCAGTAGAGGGACATTCTCATCCTCGCGATAACTTGCGTAGACTCTGCCATGTGTGAACATTAAGGCGGTTAGTTCCTTAGTGTGAGGGACTAATGTTGTGATTTCATTAATATTAAAATTCAACGACTCTCAACTTTGAAATTCCACGGGAATTTTGTGCGAGTGTTGGTATGATGTCACTCGGATTTTTTGGTACACTTGGCTAGTGTCGGGACATCATTAATGTTGTGCTAATATATAGGAAATTCCATGACTCTCAACTTTGAAATTACAAGAACAGTACGAGGTCCGTTGTCGCCGACGTCGAGTCCCGGTCCCGGAGCCATCGCCGAGCACCGCTCGCCGCCGCGGCCGCGCTGCCGGACCTGGATACAGAGGAAGCGCCCGGATTTAGACCACCGCAGCCGGGCAAAGGTTAAACAGCACCGCCGCCGAGTTTGCGAACGCGCCGGCATTAGGTTACGGGGATGAACAGGGGAGTTTACTAGAGCCGCCCACCGGAGAGCGCCGCGCCACCGGTGGGGGGGGGGGGCAGTGGCCCCCCACCCCGGCTTACACGAACAACAGAATCTCTGTAAACCTTTTAGTATTGCGAAAATGGGACACATGTGGGCGGTGCTGTTGCCCTGTTGACACAGACTCACTCATCTGCACGTCATCACTTGCTTTCGAGGGATGGAAGTTAATCAACATTCCGGCAATCTCAAGAACCTCTTGGGGGTACCCGCAAACATTTCATCACCACCACCACTCTTGATATTGCCAAAATTTCGGATACTCCATATGTCATAATTTTTGCAAGTCATGCCAAAATTTAGGATCGAAAGCTGCATGCAATGCATCTGCTATGAGTTGTGATCTGTGTGCGGGCTGTTCTGCCGATTATCTAAACAACTTCCTTCCAGGAATGTGGGAGGGGTTCTAACTAGCCTTTGAGATGAAATCCGTCGATTCTCAGTTTTGTAGTCCAACTCCTCTATCAAGCATTGGCCTCTTTATTTTTGGTCAAAACAATTCATAAGAAATTTTTGGTTATCGGACTAAAAAATTATTGACACACCGTGTAACCACAAAATATGAAACATATAAAGCGGGAAGCTGTGATGACTTGCGTTGTGTCTATCATTAAGCCAAAATATTTTATAGTATGGGGACGTTCTCGTCAATAGTGTGTTGACTAATGTACTTCCAGTAGAGGGACATTCTCATCCTCGCGATAACTTGCGTAGACTCAGCCATGTGTGAACATTAAGGCGGTTAGTTCCTTAGTGTGAGGGACTAATGTTGTGATTTCATTAATATTAAAATTCAACGACTCTCAACTTTGAAATTCCACGGGAATTTTGTGCGAGTGTTGGTATGATGTCACTCGGATTTTTTGGTACACTTGGCTAGTGTCGGGACATCATTAATGTTGTGCTAATATATAGGAAATTCCATGACTCTCAACTTTGAAATTACAAGAACAGTACGAGGTCCGTTGTCGCCGACGTCGAGTCCCGGTCCCGGAGCCATCGCCGAGCGCCGCTCGCCGCCGCGGCCGCGCTGCCGGACCTGGATACAGAGGAAGCGCCCGGATTTAGACCACCGCAGCCGGGCAAAGGTTAAACAGCACCGCCGCCGAGTTTGCGAACGCGCCGGCATTAGGTTACGCGGATGAACAGGGGAGTTTACCAGAGCCGCCCACCGGAGAGTGCCGCGCCGCCGCCGCTGACGACGACGAGCAGGAGCAGCAGGGACACGGCCCCGAGCGCCGCCGCCCACCTCCTCCTCGCCGCCGTACCCGTACCCGTACGTGCTACAGCTTCTCCCGCCATTGCCGCCGCCTGCTGCAGCTCCTCCTCCTCTCGCTCGCTCTGACGGTGGGAAGGAAGGACGAAATTTGGGGCGCGGCGGATTGGAGTAGCACAAGAAGATGGCCTGGACTGGAGAGCCGCGCCGATTTATACGAGTCCCTCTGCTCTGGTTCTCACCGCATTGCCCCTGGATATTGTCCGTTTCGCAGATCGGTCCCCGGGTTTGGCTGTACAAGGGCCTGGGTGTGAATAGGAGACGTGAGAGAGTGCGCTTTTCGGTGGTTACCTCACTACCACAACGACCTGCTGTGCAGATTAGTTAGTTGCAGTGTTCGGCGGCTTAAGCGAAACAAGTGGCAGTTTAATGAGAGCTAATTCCGTGCAAGTTCAGAGACAATGGTGTGAGGTTGAAAAGAAAAGAAAAATCGCACCGGTCTCTGCACTACACAGCAGCAGCAGATGTACAGCATGGAGTACTGTAATTCTTCTTGCTTCAGGAATTAGTAGCTCGATTAACGTCATGCCTATCCCCGCTTGTCCTTTTGGGAATCCCCATAGCACTGGGCTCCGTACCAAGACCGTCATTACAACAATCGAACCAATCAATCAGTAAACAATAAACGAGTAACGGAATAAAAAGTGTGGTGTCACGCGTCATATGTACTGCCTCGTCATTGGGCCAGGAAGGGGAAACACGACTGCTAGGCCAGCTCCTCGTCGGGTGGTGCCACGCGTTCCGGCCACCGGAACATGAGATTCGCGCCGCCGTGACAAGCTCCCAGAAGACCTTCTCGACGACCCTCCGTTTGTGGAGAACTCACCGAACGGGGTCACCTGGTTCCGCGGCGAGCATGAGACGCAACGCAGGTTGCTGTGGTGCTCTTGCGGAATCACCAATGCCCACACGACGGCAGCCTGAGAGCGAGCTCTTCTAGGAGGTGAAGGAGGAGTCCAACGAGGAGGGCAACCCCGAGATCCAGGAGTTGCTCCGGTACTCCGTCGACACCGCTGTGCTGGACGAGATGCGTCGTTAGCCTGGTCTCTCACGGTTGCTCCGCACAACCGCAATGGATGCAGCTCGCCCGCCCGCGCTACTATAGCCTAAGCCGCAGCTAGTGGAAGAGCAACCTACGCCACCACCGTCACATCTATGGGCGCCTCCGCCATTCATTGTAGGCCTTCGGCGGCCATTACCCTACATCTATGGTTATTTGCTTTTTCCGTATAATTAATGTAATTTCGAGGCTGGCTAGTAATATGTTTTACCTGCAAAAAAAAAAATGAAATGCGTCCGCGCTCGTTGTTTCACTGCACAGGCGGGTCCATTTGTCCATCTTTTAAGGCAATTTATTTACCATTTTAGGACATGTTGGAATAATGCAAACCTGGAGTAACATCTCCTGGTGCAACAACAAGTACCAGCTTAACGTGGGGATGCGGCGATTTAGTAGCAGTAGTAGGATGAAACGTGGATTTCTGTATTGGAAACATGGGTATCCATCTTATCTCGGTACTGGTTGGTATCTGGTCTATGGAGAAGTTTCCACTTCCTTGTATACATCGATTTGCATTGGGCATTCATTTGTCGACCAGATCAGAATCGAGGGCTGAGCTACGCAAGCCGGGACTCATGTCCTCATCCTCGTCATGACTAAGACGGATTGAAAACTGATAGAAATCGCGTTCGTTTGGGTTGTTGCGTTGGAGTTGCCTAAACAAGCATTTAGTAAAATGGACAAGCACAAAACATCCGAACTAGCTTAACTGCTGCCGCCGCGGGCGTAAACGTCGAGTGGAGGGGCGGTGTCGGTCCATCCTCACGTGCCGTACTTGGGTACGACGCGTACATACAGGCCAGGCTGTGCGACTTGTTTTGGAGGTTTGGGTCGATGGGCCCACAAGTCGGTGAGGGATAGGGCTGCCTAGCGAGGCGGTTATCCGGTGGCGTTTGGTTCCATGTTGATTCACGAGAAGGTGGGGCCCGCTGGAAGCATCCAACACGAACACGATGGATTGGATGCTGCTCCTTTCTGACACTGCTAGAATCGGCCTGCATTTGGTTCATGGCAAGCGCGCGTTGAAAAATGTTGCTACTTCATGGCAGGCATTGCACTGAGTGACATCGGACATGCATGGCCTGGATCGAGACCGGCACCGGCACCGGCACCGGCACCATGATGAGATGAAGAAGCAGAGGAGACCCCACCCATGATGAGGAAGAAAGGGCCATGATGGATGCGTGGGTGCGTCTCCCTTGCCCTGCCACCCTTCGCTGCAAGGAACGCACAAGATTACTACTGTGTCAGGCAGGCCCGGTTGTGGAGTTCTCACCATAGAACATGTCCAATGCATGATCACATCTTTTTTTGGAGACGGGGCATCGTGTCCAAGGCAGGCCAGCTCATCATCATCATCATCGTCGTCATCTCCAGGCGTGAAGGAGCGACCACCACCAGCCATATACAAAATTTACAAGTAGAAAAATAATTGGAGCATAGCATGCACACCCAAGACTTTGGGTGGTCTATGCGCCATTGACCTCCATAGAAAATCACTACTCCTCCGTTTACTAATGTAACGCATTTTACTTGGTATTTCAACATTGCTACATTCTTGGTTGTGATTTTTGAGTAAGGAGTCTCTATTTCTGAGGTAAAAAACTTAGCTCTGACCTTCACTGATTGTACCAAGAAATGACGGATATCTATTTGTTTCCTTGTTCAAGCATTGTCTGAAGTTTGTTCGGGCTTCCTCTGGGGTGAAAACCCATGATCCGACGTGGTTGGATTGGGCGAGCACTGTACGCTTCCCGTAGGCATGGCTGTTGGACAACCTTTTCGACTGTCCGGGTGTTGCCAATGGTGGTGAGGTGGTTCCAGATGCAGCATCACTGACCGCTTCGCGAGAACTTTTCCTCTCCTCTTTTTTTCTTTTCTTTTTGGATGTGTATATTCTTAATGTCTAGGTTAGCCCTCAACATTATGTTTTTATGCCCTCAACATTATGTTTTTATGCCCTCAACATTATGTTTTTATGTAGTATCACTTTGATATTAATATGAGAGGGGCGTTTTGGCACCCGAGCTCAGCTGCACCTGATATCTAGACGGACAAAGTTACGTTGAGATTGTGTATCCGGACTTGTCTGCATGTGCGCGCCCACGGGATCTGAGGTCGGAACATTGTATTGATAAACTAGTCAGGCTCGCCTTGTGCAACTCGACCAACGGCACCCAACATTTAAAATTTCCTTTCTTTTTGAAAGCAAAAAAATCAATTAGTTTTGCAAAAATTTGGACATTATAAACTTACATAAATTTAACATTGCAAAATTTAGAGAAAATAAGCTACCACCAGATTTTGTCCTGCTTGGTTGGTTGACATGAATCGGGTTTTTGCATAGCACACATCACACAACCTCTCTAGGAAAGCTCAATTCTGCATGGCTCCCGTGGTATAGGTACCTAGGTGCTCTCTAATTACACGATTCGAAATAATTTGTACGTGACATGTTGGGCATCAGGCAATCTTCAACATTTGAATCCAACTCAACTCCCCCGTGTCGTGCGTCACCACCGTCCCCGCCGCATACCCGCCAGCGCCACCCCGATAGAATGCTTCCCCCCGCCATAAATCCACCCCTTTCCCTCCTTCCCCACTCCTTCCCCACTCCATCCCCACAACGCCCAACGTTCCTCGCCGTACAACGGAGCATGGCGCTCCCCCGCCGCTTCCTCCTGGCAGCGGCATTGTCGCTGCTCCTCTTCGCCGCCGCAGGTAACCAACCACACCGCCAACCCGCGCGCATGTCCCTGGTTGTAACAATGCCGGTCCGCTTCCTTCACTGACTTCATTCTGTATCGCAGATGCGGGGACGGTGGGCGTCAACTGGGGCATGGTAGCCAACAACCTGCCCGCGCCACCAGCCGTCGTGCAGCTCCTCAAGCAGCACGCCATCGCCCACATCAAGCTCTACGACACCGAACCCACCGTCCTCCGCGCGCTCGCCAACAGCGGCATCGGCGTCGTCGTGGCGCTCCCCAACGAACAAGTCGCCGCGGCCGCCGCGAGCCCCGCCTATAATTGTTGTAATTATGATTGTTGGGAACCCCAAGCCGAATCTATAATATAGTGCAGCAGCAAATTTCGCTCAGTGAAGAACCAAAATTTATCGAACAAGTGTCCAAAGCTCTTGGGGGGGGGGGGGGGGCAGTGGCCCCCCACCCCGGCTTACACGAACAACAGAATCTCTGTAAACCTTTTAGTATTGCGAAAATGGGACACATGTGGGCGGTGCTGCTGCCCTGTCGACACAGACTCACTCATATTCACGTCATCACTTGCTTTCGAGGGATGGAAGTTAATCAACATTCCGGCAATCTCAAGAACCTCTTGGGGTACCCGCAAACATTTCATCACCACCACCACTCTTGATATTGCCAAAATTTCGGATACTCCATATGTCATAATTTTGCAAGTCATGCCAAAATTTAGGATCGAAAGCTGCATGCAATGCATCTGCTATGAGTTGTGATATGTGTGCGGGCTGTTCTGCCGATTATCTAAACAACTTCCTTCCAGGAATGTGGGAGGGGTTCTAACTAGCCTTTGAGATGAAATCCGTCGATTCTCAGTTTTGAAGTCCAACTCCTCTAGCTATCAAGCATTGGCCTCTTTATTTAGCTCAACACTTACGGAGTTAGCTGCAACATCATGATCTAGAAATCCTCGGCACAAATTCCCTCCCATATCCTGGTTGTAGTTGCAACGACGCTCCTTGTAGCAAAGGTTCAAAACTTGATCCACTTCCAACAGTTCAGTTCCTTCATATAACTTCCAAGGAGTTCGCAGGCATGCATGTCTCATCGTGTATCCTATCGTGGTGGGGAGTGTCATGCACGTGCCCGTCACCATCCAGTAAGAGGCCTTGTAGGCAGCAATCCATGCGTGGATGTAAGGCTTGATAAGGAAAAAAATGTACTATGTATCAATTATCAGGTCCCCGAACGGCACCACCAGGAGGTCCACGATGATGGGCACCAACTAAGTGGCAGTGATCTATTAAACTTACAAGGGATACTCGGTTTACATGTCTACGACCGCCCCTGACATGAGAATGTTTAGGCATGGCGTCATTAACTTTGTCTTTGCATGAGACTGGTTGGAGGGTCTGTAATGCTCTTGTCCACGCAAATCCAAAGGGACTATAATGCTCCTGACACCCAGTGATATAGGCTCCCCTACTCCGGTGATATAGGGTTTAGGGTTTGTACTATTTTTACAAACGAGGGGAGCCATAGCCACCCCCCCCCCCCCCCCCCCCCCCCCCCCCCCCCCCCCCCCGATATAAGGTATATATCTGCAAAAATGAAAATGTGATGATAATGATGGTCGATTACCTAAGTTCACTTCAGAACACGTACGGATATTTGCTAATTTGTAACAATATTTATTTTTATGTGTGCGGCACTAGATTGCTCCCTGGAACTGTTACCATGTTATTTTCTATGATGTGTACCTCCGGATGGCAATGGGTACCCGCAAACCCGATACCCGACGGGTACCCGCCTTAAATGGGGAGGGTATGGTATAGAAAAAAACCCACGGGGTAGTTAGCAGGAAAATTCCATACCCATCGGGTATAGCGGGTGCGGGTATGGGGGTGCCAAACCCATACCCGCCAACCCGCACACCCGACAAGAATTCGTGGACCCCACGTGTCATTGTCTTACTCTCACACACACCATCACTAATCAGGCGGGTATGAGGGCGGGTATGGTGGACCCCACGTGTCATTGTCTTCAGCGATGTGCATCTTCGCGGCCTCGCGGGTACCCGTCGGGTCCCCCGTACCCGGAGGGTGTCGGGTATGGGGAAATTCTATATCCGCATGCGGGTATGGGGGCGGGTATGGGGATGGGGCGGAGAGCCGGGTACGGGTATGGGGGTGTCAAACCCGGCCCCGAACCCGGCGGGTGCCATCCGGATGTGTACCCTTCAAGATTAAAAATTAAGTTTGATAAGTTTTGAGAAAATACTAAAAACATCTATAATGGAAAACCAGTATCGTTAGACAAACCATGAAATTTATTTTCGTATGATATCTACATGGTATGGAGTGTTGATGGGTTGTTCTCAAAATTTGGTCAAAGTACATATTGTTTGATTTTTTAAAAACATTATAAGCCTTGTTTTCAGGAGTTGAGGGAGTATACTGTTGATCTGTAGCAAAGAACGGGCACTTAACTAGTAGTTATAAATGCACGCTACCGAGAAAATAATCGATAATCATATGCACTATGCAATCCTGGAGGATATTTTATGTACGTACCTTAAAACATTAGGTGCGATCATAGACGCATAATAGGGAGAGAAACAATGCTGGGGAAAATGCAATTAAGGACAAAATTAAAGGCCATTGGATTGTACTCCCTCCGTTCCAAATTACTTGTCTTTCATTTGTACACATGTGGATGTATCTAGACATGTTACATGTCTAGATACATCCACATGTGTACAAATGAAAGACAAGTAATTTGGAACGGAGGGAGTACATCTTCTCTTTTAAAAAGTACTAAATAATTCCAAACTTGTATATCAGAATTTTGTTGTTGAAGAACGACGTTACACATACCTAAATGAACATATTTGCATGCATACGAACCCCTCAAATCTCGATCTCCCTCATCCCTACGACCTTGGACATGACGCGGTCTCCAATGGTGAAAGAAGCCACCGTATGACAAAGCAAAGTCATCTTGGCCAGGCTACGTATAACCTGCAGAAGAGTGAGAAGAAATCGAATTGATGGGAAGAGTGTGCTGCTGGACGACAATCAAGTTTGGATAACGACTGAAATTTGGAAGAGGAATGAAAGGTAAGTGGCAAGATAAGGAGAGGCGAAGGGATTAGTAATCCATTAGGAAGAGGAGAGGTCATGAATTTTGGGACACACACAAGTTTTAATTAGGATTTTGAGGAGTAAACCAGAAATAATAAACAAGTTGTTCTGTAGAGCATTTGTCAACAATATTTTTTTATTCCGAGCAATCACTGCTAGACCAGATTATTAATACTATGGGTTGGAATGTGAGGGCCCCCCGATAGACACTCAATTGTTCATGCAACCATTGTATTGCAGCCTCCACTTGCCACATAGTCACGCATCACAAAAGCCAAAGAAGACATCATCCACAACCATTTCGAGAAGGTCAACTGTAGGGGTTGCACAATGCAGAAGCAATTTGAGTAGGAGTGCACACGTCCAGTTCTGGCAAGTTCCTGCGCGCTCGGGTGGCGACTAAGCGAGCTTCACCTCGCCCCTCTCCTTGTGATTGGCCCACGTACCATGCACCAGTGACATATGTCAAGATATTGAAGCTTGGTGGTGGGTAGGCAGAGCGGAAGTTACTACTCCCTCCGTTCCAAATTAGATGACTTCCATTTGTCCACATACGGATGTATCTAGACATGTTACAAGTATATATACATCCGCACGTGGACAAATGGAAGTCATCAAATTTAGAACGGAGGGAGTACATTGCTGACTACGCGTGTGGTGTGCATATGTTCACGGCATCGTGCACACATCACACTTGGCTGGGACGCGAAAACCGGAAACAAGTGTAAATTCCAAAAGTAATAAATACGGGAATTGAATAAATAAAGCAACCAGAGAATGTCACCCGTAGAGTGGCCACAACCGACATTTCCTTCATCACCGTTAGATGACTCCTTGAATAAATTGAATTGTGATGGTGAGGTGGTACTGGTGTCTCGAGCCATTCCAGTTTTCCGATACACAATTATTATTTATTTTAATAAGGAATACACTATTTCGATTTTCATAATTATTTCACTAAAATTGTGTCTTAACATTTAATGTTTATAAAAAAATGAAAAAATCTACGTAGTACGCCATAAATGTGTCCAGCACCCTGGTACGAGAAAATCTCAACTCATTTTGACTAGAGTTTTGGAAGATACTCGTAGTTCTAGTTGGGCATGTGGCCGGTTTCCTTTGACGCACGTGCACCGTACCTACTACTGGGGATCATGCCAACGTACACAAGCATATGATTATACCTAGTTGCAACCGATTACCTCAATATATGGTTTTTTACGCAACAAACTCATATTCCCTCCGTCCAAAAATAAGTGTTTCAAGTTTGCCAAAAAGTAGATGTATCTATACATGAAACATGTCTAGATACATCTAATTTTGGGCAAATTTGTGTAAGTACCCGCTCGGATCAAGACACGCAGAGAGAGGAGATCGGCGAAGACAAACGAGATCGCGAATCACAGGATGTTCTTATTGCTCCGGATCCTCCCCACCACCCCCGGGCTAGTTCATAGCAACACGGCACTGCCGTCCCATTACAGTTCTGTTACTCGACAAAGGAAACCGTCGAAGGTTCGGTGACTAAGTAGCAGACGCTACGCCACCCAGCTCTCGCCAGCTAGCCACCCTGGCGGCCTCCTGGTCCTCTTGGGCCTCGCGTAGTTGCTCGATGGGCCACCAACCGCGGGCGTCCTCCTCCTCTGCGTCGCTGTGGCTGGCAGGTGGGGACGGGTCGCTGACAATCCCCTCCCCTTCAATTCCTGCTTGTCCCCAAGCAGGCGCACGCGGAAAGGCCTGACGGAGCTGCTCGAGGTCCTCCCATGTCGCTTCCTCCTCAGTGAGGCCACTCCATTGCACCAGGGCCTGCTCGACGGAACGCGCACCGCGCCGCTGCAGCCGTCGACGAAGAACTCGGGCAGGAACCATGACACGCATCTGGCTCCGGCAGGTTGGCGCAGACGGACGGCGCGGGCCGATGCAGGGCTTGAGTTGAGAGACGTGGAACACGGGTGACGCGGCTCGCGGGCGGCAGCTCCAGCTTGTACGCCACCTCGCCCACGCGCGCCATGACGCGGAACGGCCCGAAGAACTTGAAGGCAGCTTGTGGTTCGCGCGACGCGCCACCGACGCCTGGATGTACGGCTGGAGGCGGAGAAACACTCGTCCCCAACCTCAAAGGTCCTCTCGTCGATTCTTGTCCGCCTGCGCCTTCATACGCTGCTGCATCCGGAGGAGATGCTGGCGAACCGAGTCGAGGACGAGAGCACGCTCCTGCAACCACGACTGGACATCGGCAGAAGAAATCTGATCAGAGGCAGTAATGCCGAAGTACCTGGGTTGCCGGCCGTAGAGAGCTCGAACGGCGACTTGCCCGTCGAGGCATGCCAATTGGTGTTGTACCAGAACTCGCACAGAGAGCCACTTGGACCAGTGCTGGATGGGCGCTAATGAAACAGCGGAGGTAGCACTCGATGGACTGGTTCACCCGCTCCGTCTGTCCATCCGTTTCAGGGTGGTTCGCCGTGCTGAGCTTGAGCTGCGTGCCCGTCGCGCGGAACACAGATTGCCAGAAATTGCTAGTGAAGACGGGGTCGCGGTCCGACACCAAGGAGCCGGGCATGCCATGGAGCTTGTAGACATTGTCGACGAAGACCTCGGCTACTTACTTGCCGTGTACGGGTGGCGCAGGGGAATGAAGTGTGCGTACTTCGTGAGCTTGTCGACCACGACGAGGATGCAACTGAATTGCCTCGACATGGGCAGGCCCTCGATGAAGTCCATCGTGGCCATTTCCCAGGGCGCGGACGGCACGGGCAATGGTTGCAGCAGGCCGGCGGAAGGAAGCGCTCGGGCTTCGCTTGCTGACAAGTGTGACAGCAGCGCACATGCTCCCTCGCCATGGCCTTCATGCCCGGCCAGCTGAACAGAGAGAGCAGCCGCCGATATGTCACGGGGAACCCAGAGTGGCCACCCTGCGGGCTGTCATGGAACGCTGACACGATCCGCCGGCGGAGCTCGGCGTCATCGCCGACCCAAATCCTGTTGCGGTGGCGCAGGAGGCCATTCTCCAAGGTGTAGCCAGTACAGCGCCCGGCGAGATGGCGAGCTGTTGCAGGAGGGACTGTGCACGCTCGTCAGCCACATAGCTGTGCACCACGGCCTCGAGCCAGGCAGGCTGCACGGTAGTCATGGCGAAGAGCTCAGAGCTCTCCGGCGGCTTGCGGGACAGCGCGTCCGCGGCGCCGTTGTGCACGCCCTTCTTGTACTGATTGTGTACTGCAATCCCATCAGCTTCGTCAGGGCCTTCCGCTGCCAATCCGTGTGGAGGCGCTGGTCTGACAAGTGCGTGAGACTCTGGTGGTCGGTGCGAATCTTGAACTCCCTCAATTGCAAGTACGGCCGCCATTGCTGCACGGCGAGAAGGATTGCCAGGTACTCCTTCTCGTACACAGAAAGTCCCCTGTTCCGAGGCCCAAGCGCACGGCTGACATACGCGACGGGGTGGCCTTTCTGCGACAGCACGGCGCCGATGCCCACGTCGCATGCGTCCGTGTCAATGACGAACTCCTCCTTGAAGTCAGGCAGCGCAAGGACCGGCGCGGTGATCAGCGCCTGCTTCAGCACCTGGAACGCGGTCTCCGCCGCGGGCGTCCAGATGAACTGCGCGCCCTTCTTCAGCAACGCCGTGAGAGGCTGGCAGATGATTGCGTAGTGCGCGATAAACTTGCGATAGTAGCCAGTGACACCCAGAATTCCCCGCAGCTCCTTCAGGTTCAGCGGCCGCGGCCAATCGCGAATTGTTTGGATCTTGGACGGGTCAGTGGCGACGCCATCAGCGGACACAACGTGCCCCAGGTATGCCACTTCACGCTGCGCGAACGCACACTTCGACAGCTTCACGTGCCACTTGTCCTGCTGCAAGATCGCAAGCACCGTGGCGAGGTGCTCCAGATGCTCAGCGTACGTGCGACTGTAGATCAGGATGTCATCGAAGAAGACGAGGGCAAACTTGCGAAGCACTGGCTCAAGCGTCGCGTTCATTGCGTGCTGGAACGTCGCAGGCGCACCTGTCAGGCCGAACGCCATGACCTTGAACTCGTAGTGTCCGCAGTGCGTTTGGAACGCTGTCTTGTGCTCCTCGCCAGGGGCGAGCCGGATCTGATGGTACCCGGCCTTGAGATCCAACTTGGAGAACCACTGCGCGCCGGCGAGCTCGTCGAGCAGCTCATCGATGACAGGCAGTGGGTATTTCCCTTTGATCGTCAGAGCGTTGAGGGGCCGGTAGTCGAACACGAGACGCCAATCCACAACTCCCTTCTTCACCAGCAGCACGGGCGCGCCGAAAGCGCTGTTGCTGTGGGTGATCACGCCCTGCGCCAGCAACTCCTTGACTTGGCGCTCGATCTCTGTTTTCAGTTCAGGCGCGACGCGATACGGCCGAATCGAGACCGGCCTCGCACCTGGCACCAGCGGTATGCGGTGATCGTATCGCCGGCGCGGTGGCAATCCAGTCGGCGCCTCGAACACGGGCGCGAACTTGTCCAGCACTGCTTGCACTTCAGCTGGTACCTCCTTCTCCACAACTGGAGCCTCATGAACCAGATTGAGTTCCACCAGCGCGTGCGTGCACAACCGTGGCTCGTCGCCACGCAATACGACTTGCCTTCCTTCGTACTGGAACGCAAGCCACCCCTGCTCCCAGTGCGTGAGCATAGGGCTGTACTTGCCCAGCCAATCCAGCCCAATAATACCATCATAGCTCGCGAGGTTCAGCACACGGAAACTGTCTGTAAACGTAGTGCCATCCGCTGTCCATTGCAGGGCCGGAAAACTGCTGGTGCACTCCAGAATTGCGCCGCCCGCAACGCGAACCGTGGCCGGCACAGCCAAGTTTGCTGACCCCACGAGTAACTGAGCTCGCTGCTGATCGATGAAGCAAGCAGAACTCCCTGAATCCACCAGGAACAAGAAGGAATGCCCTTGGATCTGCACTTGCAGTTGCATTGTTCGGGGCGCTGCTGTTTCAGGTGACAAGGCAGCGGCTGAGAGCACCATTGCATTTACTGCCAATTCCAGCGCCTCGTGCTCAGCTTCCGGCTGCTCCTCATGATCATCACCAACCAGAGACATGCAGTTAACCATTTCCTGGACCAAATGAAGCGGAATTGATGTTTTGCACTGATGCTCACGACTGTATTTCTCCCCGCAGGTGAAACAGAGACCCTTCGCTCGCCTGTACGCCTTGAGGCTGCTCCATTTCTCCTCGCTGGCGCTGAGAGCACGCTTCTCCTCCACGGTTTTGGAAATCCACTTCGCCGGCGGATGCGGAAGTGGCGGCGAAGCAGAAACCACTCGCCGAGGGACTGGAGTCGATAGCTGCTGCCGCGGCACGAGCCCGGTGTCCTCCCCCAATTCCTCATACAGCAGAGCCAGAGAGAACGCTGTTTCCAGTGTCTTCGGCTGCTGGATTGCAACAAGCACACGCACAGCCGGCCTCAAGCCATCCAAGAACTTAGTGGTAATGTTCACCACATCTGGGTTGGGCTCGTACACTGCGAGTTGATCCACCAACTCCGAGAACTTCTGCACGTAATCCTCCACGTGGTCTCCTGAGACAGATGCAGCATACGCCGGCAAAGGATTGAGTGCTGGTTGCGACTGAAACGAGCGAGCACGGCCTCTGTAAACTCAGTCCATGACGGTGATGGCTTCTTCTGCAAGTATGATTCCAACCATGTCGCTGCAGGTCCAGTGAAGGAAGCAGACGCGTCGGCGGCCCAGAGCGACATCGGCGTGTGACCGCGCCTGAAGAACTCTTCACAGCGAATCTGCCACAGCTTCGGGTTGTTCCCCTCGAATTGAGGCAACGAGGCACGAGAAACAAACGGAGCATGGTCAGCACGGTGGTGCGGCGAACTCAAATCGAACTGCTGCAAAAGAGACCGGCCGGAGAGGTTACCTCCGACCGGAGGAGAGGGGTGTGAGGCACCCATCGTCCCCCGGTTCTGTTGTTGCTCGCCGTGCCATGATTGGCCTGCAGCTCCGCTCCCTGGCTCCCGTTGGGTCGAAGCCGAAGGGCGACCTGCCATCGCACCCGGTTCCGGCCTCGGCGCGCGCTCGAGGGCCGATGCCAGCGACGCGATCTGTGAGCTCAGCGTGTCCCGGACATCGATGAGATCCGCGCTGATGGAGGTCCTTGTGGACTCCAGATCCGCGTTGACGGAGGAGCGCACGGCGTCGACGGAGGTCCTGGTAGCCTCCAGATCCGTGGTGACGGAGGAGCGCACGGCGTCGATGGCGGCGTTCATCTTCTTGAGCTCCTTCTCCGTGTCGACGACGAAATCACGCACGTGGGAGAGCGTCCTCTTCTCGTACTCGAGGAAGCGCTTGTCGAACTCCTCCGCTGTGGCGGAGTGGATGAGATCGTAGATCGCGCGCGACGCCGGATCCAGATTCTCCATGGCCTCCGCACGAGCTCTAGCAGCGAATCGAGTGGGGTAGGTGTGGGTGGGGAACTCCAGAATTGGGTGGAGAAAAAAAAATTGGGTGGGGATTTTTGTGGGAATTTGGGGATCGGGAAAGGCTCTGATTACCACTTGTAAGTACCCGCTCGGATCAAGACACGCAGAGAGAGGAGATCGGCGAAGACAAACGAGATCGCGAATCACAGGATGTTCTTATTGCTCCGGATCCTCCCCACCACCCCCGGGCTAGTTCATAGCAACACGGCACTGCCGTCCCATTACAGTTATGTTACTCGACAAAGGAAACCGTCGAAGGTTCGGTGACTAAGTAGCAGACGCTACGCCACCCAGCTCTCGCCAGCTAGCCACCCTGGCGGCCTCCTGGTCCTCTTGGGCCTCGCGTAGTTGCTCGATGGGCCACCAACCGAGCGGGCGTCCTCCTCCTCTGCGTCGTTGTGGCTGGCAGGTGGGGACGGGTCGCTGACAATTTGAGACACTTATTTTGGGACGGAGGGAGTAGAATATGTGTTTTAGAAGGAAAAAAAAACAGCCTCAATTTGTGCAACTCCCGCTCCCTGGGTACTCCGTCGGCAAGACTCGTGATCAGGTAAATGTAGTAAATCAAAGTTGACAGGGGTCTATCGATACTTCAGAAGCAAGGTCGTAACGACAGATACATTATACTGCACTCCTTTTCTTTTATTTTTCTCTTTTGACAAACTAAATAAGCACGAGCCACATGGCTTGTGTCGAGAGATAAACAATTACCGCATCGATCAATGAGGCCGGGGCTACAGCCAAGAGGCACGAGGGTCAACGGACAGTCGGACACCAAGGGCAGGTGGGCCCCTGCGTGATCATGCTGGTCACCTATCCGTGGCACTGAATCGACCGAGCAGACGCAAGTTAATCCACCACCTTTTTCTTATTCTTGAACAAGAGATCTTGTCGCTGTACTGACGACAATCTAAAATAGTGTATCGGCATCTTCTTTTTTTGGACAGGATCGGCATATATGCACGTGAGAAGGATTGTTTTGGAGGCGTGCGAGTAAAATATAGAGCACGAGCGGCACCGGACACGCGCGCATGACGGACGGGCACGTTGTCGTCTATGTGCAGGGCGCTGGACCGCCGTCCGCAGTACCGCACCGCGCGCCATGGGACCATGACTGATGAACCGCGTCGGCTTCCTGGCCTCATTCACTCCATGCTGCCAGTGCCAGGACTGACCCACCGGCCGGCGGCAAAGCGCGCGGCAAGCCCTGCCGTTCCGGGAAGCTTCGTCTGTGCATACCGTGTACGTAAGTGGCAAATTATTGACAACGTTCTCCGATCGAGAGGAAGCAGATTTGCATGTGTATTTTGATTCTCTCTCTGTTATTCTCTTTTTGGACGGGTCGATGCTCGCATTACAGCGACAAAACCACTACAGTATACCATCATCCGGTCGATCGCAGCCCGGCCGCCGGGCCATTGCCGTGTCTGCCCCGGCCCCAGAGATGGACGATCGAGACGGCGTGATTGCAGCACGTGCTCAAACCATGCATCCAGTGGGCGATCACTCACGGCAGTCCGTGACCCACGATCCACGGCGGCGGCTTTGGTTCCATCGATGTTCGATCGGTGAAAGGGAACCAGATGGATGCATGCTGCGTCGGAATTCCCTTCCTCGATGGGTGAATTTCCTCCTGCTCCCGCGCACGAGTGCTGAGTAGTATTCTACATGCATGTGTGGTGGTATATACTGTAGAAGGTCCTGCATTGCTCTCGTCCTAGTCAGCATCTCGTTTTCGTGAGGTGCGGTCGCTGCTGCAGGTTGAGCACTCGAATCCAAATTATTTTCTGACGCGGACGCCGTGCGCGTGTGGACGGGACGGACGGCCCGCTCGCTATCCTCTCGCGCGGCGGTGATAGCTCCATCCTGCCTGCCTTTTCGCTCTCTTTCTCCAGGAACGTACACACCAAACCAGCCATTTCGGCCGGGCAGTGGCTTTCCTTCCAGGGTTTAATTACCCTTCGGAAATTATTAATGGATCAATGCGCACATCAGGCCATGCATGCATGCATGAAGTGTAGTACGCGAACGAAACACTCCATGAAAGAAATCGCACTTGAAAGCTGGTGTTGATATCACGTACGGCGGCTGGACCGCCACATCAGATTTTTTGCTTATGTGGCACTGATGTTACTCCTCATGTTACTCTCATTGTGACTAGTCGACTAGCCATAGTGGGGAGTAACTTCAAGTAGTAACATACACATATTACTAGACTATGTTACTACCCTCATAGTGCAAAGTAACATAGAGGTGGTGTCATAGATTATCTCATTTATTACTCTATAGACTCATTTTCTCTTGAAAAGTGTGATGTTACTAGTGTTACAAGTAACTAGCTAATTTACTCTATTTGTATCTCTCCTCATTAATTACATGCCACGTAGGATTTTTTACTTAGGTGGCATCTATGTTACTAGTGAAGTTACTCCCACTATGGGTAGTCTGATGCGCTGCCAACAATTGATTTCATGTTATTCTGCATGCGGCGTATGAATGAACACGCAACTATTTGTCGGCCATTTATACTCCGTATATGGTTTGGTCAACTTGTCTTCTACTCCTCTGTTCCTAGCTTCGCATCGTAAGATTGACAATAATGCTTCGCATCCTAGGAGAGCTAGAGACCACCGAATTGAACAGATGGAAGGCAGGAGTACGTACCACTAGCCTGGCCTACTGTCCTAGTAGGATCTAGACATACCACTACCGTTGATTGTGCACCAGAAATATCCGATCCTTCTGAAATAGAGTTGTGTGCCACCATTTTTATTTTTCAACACGTGTTTATGTGTACGTTTCATGGCTTTTTAATGCATGACCCTATTTGTTGAATACGCAGTCGAAACGGCGCACGCAGCTAGGAGTGTGTGATGTACTGCTGTTAAAATCGAGCTCCCGAACTATAAAATGCCTACCTCTAAAGATATATACTACTATTACACTCCGGCTATATGAGTGATAATCGATTAATCTATCCTACCAGGAAAGAATGCACACTTTTTCGCGCATTCCCCCCTCTTCTCTACGAATTAACAAGCATGCATGAGCCACATTGTCGTCTTATATTCTCGCTATCTTTCAAGACATCAACGAAGGGAAACTGAGCCTTGAAGGAATTAGTAGATCGATATGGTGTTGGTGAGAAACAAGGAAAAACTGCGATTAACCCAGACAATTTCAGGTCACCTTACTTAACAGCAAGGTCAAGTGAATTTCAAGTCCTTGTTGCAAGATTGCAAGAGGTGATCAAATTTATGATGGATGAAGACCAATCAGGAAGATGCATCACTGATACCTTCCTGTATGCCATGGACTTGGTGCAAACATGTCGGAAAAAGAAAAAAAGAGAGCTATGATTTTAAAACTTGATTTCAGCAAAGCTTTCGATAATGTCCCATGGGATGCATTGTTTGCCATCCTGGAGGTCTTGGTTTTAATAAAACTTTGATCGACTGGATCACAAAACTAATATTTTCAGCTAAAACGTCAGGTCCTGCTTAATGGACAACATGTTGATTGGATTAGTTTAAAAATGGGACTAAGGCACGAGGATCCATTATCCCCACTTTTGATCATTGTTGTGGTGGATGTGCTGCTGCAGCAGGTAATTAAACAGATCGGTGTGTAGGCCTTTAATTTGTGCCACCCAATCATGTTAGATAAACCCGGCCTGTCCAATTCTTCAGTACGCAGACGACATTCTGACACTGATCGTGGGGATGCGGATCAAGCAAGGCTTTCGAAGGAAATCTTGGATGCTTTGGCCAATGCTACAGGGTTAACCATTCATCTTTCTAAGTTAACTATTGTCCCAGTTAATCTTACATCATCTGAAGCATGCAGAATTGCCGAGATTTAGGCATGTTCATTGTGACCTTTTCCTTAGAACCATCTTGGCTTGGCACTGTTAGATAAAAGATTGTCGGCTTTCTCTTACAAAGTTAATAAAACACACAATCCAGCTAGCCTGCTTGCAGATCCATATCGCCCTTGTGCTCTACACGCTCACGGCCGGCTTGCCACACATAGACACTTCTGTAAATTAAAAATAAAACACATAGAGGACGCTGCTCTTTTTTTTGTGAGAAAACTTTTAATCTATTCGTTAACAGTCAAAGGCAGTACAGTGAAGATCAAAAATAACAAAAATTACATCCCGATCCGTGGACCACCTAGCGGTGACTACAATCACTAGAGCGAGCCGAACGCGCGCCGCTGTCAGCGCCCCTCCATTCTTAAGGATCCAACACATAGACACACAAACGCAGACACAAACGCAGACGGACGGAAACCAGGTCAGATCCGATCCACCAAAGACAACCAAAGAGCAACTCTTCTCAAAATCTGATCGAATCACATGAGATCCACCTGAGACACACTTCCACACTCCCCCAACGACGATAGACGCAACACTTGAACAAGGGCTATGGAAGCGGAAAAAATAAAGATAGAGCCGGCTAGCTAGTAGCTATGAAGGCCTTGAATCAATAATGTAAATTGCAAAGGATTGTAGTGAGTACTAGTTTTTTTTAGCCAATATTTAGGTAGCATTTCCAACATGGCTGCAAGATAGCTAGTTTCCGTAATTCCATGATGACCACCAGACAGGTTAAGAGTGGTTACTGCAAAAGACTGATGGGTGTGACTAGCTAGCATTTTGAGCGAAGATTTAGGTAGCATTTCTAACAATGGTGCAAGCTACGTAGTTTTCCACAATGATCACCAGACAGGATATACTAGAGTGCTTATTAGTGAAAAGACTATGAGACTGACTAGCTTAGCATTTTTCCTCGGAGTAGTGGTTAATCATAGAGGGGCATCTCAGAGCAGAGTTAAGCAGGTACATCCAACCGATTTGGGAAACCAACAACAACAGGCTAGATCATCAGGACCCAAGCTAATGAAATCTCCAGTCAAACGTAGAGCACATGGGCGCCCCGATTATGGCGGGAAAAGATAGAAAAAATCAAGCACGTACCGACAACATGGAGATGCTTAACTAATTGGCTATCATCGCGTCGGTGGTCCCATACTCGTTTGTCCTTGGATGTGTACAATGGATAAACTGCGGGTCGCAATTACGATTAATTAATTTGTCGCAGAATTGATGGACCTATTTAATTATGTGCTTGTCTGGAATGATTGAGATTAAGCCTGCAAAGTTATGGCAGGGGGACAGCCCTCCTATATACAGTATGCTACTGTAGTACCTTTGTGCACCACTTTCACCAAAAAAAATCATTTCCCCGGCAAAAGAAAAATATATTGATATATTGTTAAGTCTGAATTTAGTTTTCAGTTTAGCGAACTTGCAAAAAAAATAGAAAAATGCAGCTACACTCCGCGCTAAACTAAAGTGGTACCTTTTGAAATCGATTGACACGTAGGAAATTACCATCAACTAGATGTAGAAGAACCCCCTTTTTTATGCCGCCACTAGGATCCATTGGATCTAAACATACGATTGGTGCAAGCGCAAAATGGATGAAAATATCTTGATCGGAACCGCTATCACTGCTAATCGAGAAATGCATATTCATAAGTCGGCTAAGCTATCTTTTTCTCCTCCAAATGAATGACAGTGATGCGATTACTCGAAAAAAAACTATAGTCACTGCATTATCTCAAACTCTCAAAGATAAAATCTTGCCTTAGAGAATTCAACATCTCAAGTTGAAGTTTAAGTAGGAACCCTGACAATCAGATCAACATTACCACATTGGACATTTTAGTGTACATTGGAGATTTGAGATCTGCATGCATGCATCATTAGGCTAGCACACGCGGCCAGCCTAATCCAGCCTTTGTGGCATGCATGCTCACGAGATGAATATTGATCTCGAAAGCCTCGATGAAAAGATCCCATCAAAATCGATCCCATCAAAATCTCATCTTCATTGCAGGAGTACACACGTGGTCCAGACCGATCTTGGCAGGCTGGCAGCCCAAATTAACCATCCTAGCGGTAGCAGTAGCAGCAGCCGGAAGCAGCTAGCTGCTCTCGATCTCAAAATTGCAACGGAAAGCTTGGAAGGAGGCCCATAATTTGTTTCACGCAATGATGCTAAAATCCATCCGTGGTGCCATGCAGAAAATGCAGTCTTATGTTGTGGTGAAAGAAGGCAGGCTTGAGAGAAGAAGCTTTGCTTGGGAGCAGTAGGAAGCAAAGCATAAGTACATGGCCATAGTTGGTCAGGGGTTTACATATGTAGACTCACCCAAATTTTCGTGTAATCTTTGTTATATATATAGTACATAATGCATATATGTATAACTTGTCGTGCTTCTTAGCATGTATACGTCGTGTTTTCTTATCCAAACATAGCTGAAAAACCGAATTAGAAATGAGCAGCGTCAACGCCCCCAAATCGAGCAGCGAACAGCTCGATTATTTTTCACACCGGAAACAGAGGGAGATTATTTTTCAGTTTGTCACCTTGAAGTGAAAGTATGGTCCATTTTCAATTTTTTCGGATCCGTCTCTGTACCTGGAGGGGCAACGATAAGTTGGCGGGCACGCGAGACGCGACAAAAAAGCCGCCACCGAGACGCGACCTTTGCGGGCGGGCGCGGCCAAGTCCATGTCCGACCGGAAAGAGCCTGGCGAAATCTTGACCAACTGCTAGTGCAGGCTGTCTCGCTGAGATCTAGGCAGCACAAATTCTCACAGCCCATGGACAATAGAAAAATACATAAAAGGAGCGGCGTTGCCACGTGGACACCCTGTCAATCATGCACACACGCATCGCCATTGCCAACCACCGGTGGGCTCGAAAGGCCAGGCTGGGCTGCCGTTCAAAGATGCTGCAGGCAGCGAGTGGGAGTGGACCAGCAACCGAGCCGAGAACAGCAAAGGTAGCTGTTGGCGGGCGTGGTGCAAAGCCAAGCGACCGCCGGGAAAAGAGAGCGAGCTCCCGATAGAAAAATCTACTAGCTCATCTTCAGCTCAGCTCGTCACTGCACTGGAGTACCACACACAGAGGCACACACAATGTCACAAACGGCAACAGAGGTTCTGGCTAGAATGATAGACAGGGAAGATTAAAAAAAAAGATGGGGAAGGAGCCGGAAAGTTGTGGTGCGATTTCTTGAGCAGTGGTGAATCCTGATCTAGACCCAGCCTAGTGGAATTGCCTTGCCTGTTCACCACCAACATCAAGGCAGGAACCAATGCTCCTGCTTGATGGCTTCCCTGGAGCTTGCTCGTATTTATGCTTGCTTGATACTGTTGTTTTGGGGACAATCATCATGCCAAGCACCTGATGCTTTGCTGCCAAACCTAACACTACTGTGGCCAGTTCAGTGTTCATACCATTACCAAGCTACGTACTTCATACACTTCAGGGTATAATGCGAGTGTACGTACGAGCCACTGACATACATTGCTAAAGAGGGCGGCGGAAACGATCAGGCCAGGGAGGAAAAGCTGCCACTGCCAACAACATGTTTTTGTTCCGTTAATTAAACGAGGGTACTGCATGTTACTGCGGAGTACAGATTAATTAATAAATACAGAACAAACTGAAGATCTCTCTTACGCATATTGATTTGGTACAGCACGGAGCCAAGGAACTAAACAAATTGCCAGGTGTTAACAAAAAAACTCAGCACCGGAATACTGCCAGTGACAAAAAAAACAGTAAAAGACTTTCAGAGCATTATATTTTTCATCATGCAAACAGTTCGGATGTCACTGTCATAAGGAAACAATTATATTTTCAGAACATTGGATCGTTTTCCCCTCATACAAATAATTGAGTTGTCACTGTCATATACAAGTACAAAGAACCGGAAGATCCTTGCATGGTTTGTGCACTAGTCATTTAAAACCATTCCCTGAGAGCATATACAGTACGAATGCTCCAAAAGAGTAGGAGCTTGTTTGCAAGGAGAAGAAAACATAGACTGGGAAAAACTTAATAATAGCTACACTGCGCAAACATCATAAGTGGAAAAAGGAATTTAATTAGCACACCCAACAAAGCAAACACTAGAGATTTACATGTACTCCTCCCTAATCTATCTTATATGTAGCAACTTAATGTATCTTATCCATGTCCACATCACCATGACAGCGCCAAGCACGCAAGAAGAAACAAGCTCACTACAACTACACAATACATAAGACTTCGAGTCGCTAACTAGCTAAACGGAGACAGCTAAACGCAGGCATACCAGCAGTTTCAGTTCGTCCTGAATCAGAAGCTGATGCCGGTCCTTCCAGAAGCATAGGTCGGGCGCCAACCGCAGCGGCTCGGGCTTGCAGCGCTTCAGGACGAGCGGTGCATACGCCGCCACGCCGGCGACCATCGGGCATCGGCCGCTCTAGCTTGAGCTTCTTCTCCACGGCCGGTTTGGATGGTGGTTTGTGGACAACAACCTGAGGTGGCACCGGTGAGGAGTTCACCGGTGCCGGCGCTTTTCTCTCTCTGTGCCCTTCACGACGCTGGTGTCCTCAGCATTGTCCACATCCTTATTCTCCTCCGGACCTATTTATTTGCGAAATCTAAGAATGGCTGGCTTGCCATGCTGAACAAAGGCAGCACACTGCACACCGACGGGCCTTGTACTCTACACGCTGACGGCCTGATTGCCGTTACACTGAAAGACTTCAGTCCAAATAAAATGAAATACTTCAGTCAAATTTAAAGACACACAGAGACGCTGGCTGCTTAAATATAGAAGCTCTATATGAAATTGGCTATGGATGCAGAAAAACTAAAGATAGACCCAGCTAGCCAGCTAGCTAGCTACTCCCTTCGCTCCGAGTTATAAAATGCTTCAACTTTTTCTGGATCTCATGTATCTAAACATGTTTCAGTATATCTATTCACTCATTCAATTTGTTTGTAGCCTAAATTAAAATGTTCAAAACATTTTATAATTAAGAACAGAGAGATAGCTAGCTAGCTATTAAGCCCATGAATAACCAGTGTCAATGGGAAAGAACTATAATGAGTAGTATTTTGAGCAAGGTTTTAGGTATCGTTTTTTTTTTTTTTTTGAGAAACACAGTACAGACGCAGACGCTCACAAACACGCACGTACAGACACCCCTATGAACGCACGCACGCAAACCCTACCCCTATGAGCACCTCCGAAAGACTGGTCCGGCAGATCTTGAGATTGACGAAGTCACCATGGGTGCCTCGCTGTTGACGGGCACGTCACGTACCACTGAAAGCATAGCGCCGGTTAAATCCTGGAAAATCCAGGAAAATGCGAGCACCCATGCCAAGCCTGGGACTTGAACCTGGGTGGGCCGGTTCCACCACAAGGAACCAAACCAGCTGAGCTAGGCTCAGTTCGCTAGGTATCGTTTTTTCATGATGATGAGCAGGTAGGATTCTGTTTTGGGCTCCTTGATTCAAAGGAAATCCCATTATTATTTTGGAGGATTTCGATCATTATCAATTTCTCCTATTGATTCGTAGATTAGATCTTTAGAAAAAATTCGCATAGCATTGCATTGCATTGCACTCAAACTTCATGTTACAGTTTTATTTTTTTTCTGTAATTTTAGCACTAATTAACCAAAAAACATATAGCTTAAAATATATAGGATTAAACTTAACATGACACACTAATTTACTATTCCTTTGTTGCAAGAATCCTTTGAATCAAAGATATCTTTAGAGTAGTTTCTGAAAATAGTACTCTATTATCCTTTGACGAAATGGATGAAAAGATCTTGATCGGACCGATATCACTGCTAACTGAGAAATACAGTACAAACATAAAAGTCGGCTGAGGTATAGTCACTCTATTATCATAGATACTTAATGATAAAATGTTACCTATGAACAGAATATGAAATGGAGCATCTATTTTTTGGGAATTCAACATCTCAAGTTCCAAGTATCAACATTACCACATTGGACATTAGAGACTACATTGGAGATTCGACATCCGCTGGGTTCATCATTAGCCTAGCACAGGCGGTAATCATGCATGATGATGTGCGTGCGTGCACCCAGCCTAATCCAGCCTTTGTGGCATGCATGATGCATGCATAGAGGGATCAAAAGCCTCAATCAAAAGGTCCCATCGAAATCTCATCTTCAGTACTGTACATGCCTACGTGGGTGGGTGACCGAGCTAGGCCTCGGGACCCCAGATTAACCATGCCAGGTAGCAGTAGTAGGCTAGGAGTAGCAGGCAGCTGCTCTCGGTCTCAAAATTGCAACGGAAAGCCTAGAAATAAAGGAGGCTTTTAATTTGTTTTACACAACGATGCTAAAATCCGTCCGTGGTGCATGCAAATGCAATCTTATGTTGTGATCGAAGGCGACAGACTTAAAAAGAAGGAGTAGTTAGCTAGGATGCACAAGAGTGATTTGCTTGTTGAGAGTGGCTAACTTGCAAGGGAAACACGCGCGAAAGCTGCGTCGCATCTAAACCTATCTTTAGCCATTTACTAAACTATCGAGCATCAATGACACCTTAAAAAAGCCTTCAATCACATCTAGCCATACTAAAAACGTTATTCACCATCGCATATTTCAATAGTTAATCGCGTTATTTACCGTGGCTTATCAAAGTGTGCGGAATACAAAACCGGCCAAGTGATTTACCTTGGCGTTTTTGCGTTTCACAGTTTTAGATAGGCCAAAGTGATTGATTGACGTTACTACCTACTATTGAAAACACCTGTTAATAGTGTGTTTGGGACCCCATATGTAGCTGAAATTTTTCTGAGAAACCATTAGTGGTTGATAGTTTGCGGCTTAACTGCACGGTGGCGGCAAGCAGGCGAGTGGCGAGACGCGACAAAAAGCAGCCAACGGGACGCGACCTCGACGTCCCAACGTCGCGCACTTTCATTTTCTTCACGGGCACGGTCAAATCCAGCTCCGACCGGAAAGAGCCTGGCGAAATGTTGACCAGACAAACCCCCATCTCCTCCTAGCAGCAGGCTGTCTCGCTCGCTGAGATCTAGGCAGCACAAATTCTCATGGACTAAAAAATTAAGAAAAGAGCAGTGACGAACAATCACGCATGCCACGTGGACCGGCACCGAACCCAATCATGCACATCGCCATTGCCAACAACCGGTGCTAGCTGCCGTGCCGCTTAAAGATGCTGCAGCAAGCTAGCTGTTGGCGTGGTGCAAAGGCAAAGCCAGGCGACCTCCGAGAAAGAAAGCGAGCTTAATTACACGCAATGGCTCAGCTCAGCTCAGCTCATCACTGCACACTCACACTGGAGTGGAGTAGAGCGGAAGAGCTGTCTAGATAGATAGACAGGGAGCAGAGATAAAAAGATGATGATGATGGAGCAGGAGGACCAGAAAGTTGTGGTGCGATTTGCGCAGGGGGAAAGAAAGCTATAGGAGCAACGGGTGCATTTAGGGCATAGGTGGAAGCAGTGGTAAATCGTGATCAAGACTCTCTCGGGCTAGTGGAGTTGCCTTGCCTGTGTCTGTGTGTGCCCCAGCAACCAATGCTCACTGTTGATCCACTCCACTGGATCTTGCTCCTATGTGCATAGGCTTGAGATTGTTGTTTGGTGATCGAGACTCGGCCTAGTGGAGTTGCCTTGCCTTGTCCCCCACCCCACCACCACCACCATCAAGGCAGCAACCAATGTTCATCCATCCATGATGCCTGCTTCCCACACTGTTTGCTTGATTAACTCCTCTCCAGGGATCCACCACTGACTGCATACGACAGGAGCACACGAGATTCGCTAGATTTTCAGAACGCAAGATTACCACTCGAAAAAGAAAAAAAAAAAGGATTAGAATGACACGTCCTTGTAGATCTTAAGAGGATATTTGGGAGCAGTGCACATACCAATCATCTGCTGCTCTGCTGGTTGCCAAACCATAACCAGTATCCAGTGTTCATGCCGACAAAATCCTCATGTTATGTTGCTGATAAACACTAGACTTTGAAGGTAAACGTTGCTAAGAACATGCTATTGTTCGGTCACACAAGCCTACATGTTACTTCGCTGATTAATTGGTTTACAATAGGCTGAAGATCTCCTCTCTTGCACACACGATTTGGTACAGCAAATGAGCCAACACACTCGACATCTTGCCAGGTAGACAAGAAACTCGGTACCAGAATGAGCTCCTCCATATCCAATAGCACATGGTTGGTTGCTTTCTGGAGTACTCCTTGTCATAAAAGAAACAAAATAGATTTTCAGAGCACTAGATTTTTCCTCATACAAACAAGTGAGGTGTCACTGTCCGTCATACAGAAACAAAAAGATCATTGCATGATTTTTGCACTAGCAATTAAAAACCATACCCTGACTGCATATACAATAATAAAGTGCTCCCAGAGAGTAGGGGAGCTTGTTTCCAGGCAAAAGAAATGATATAACTTCTCATCTTCAACAATAACCTTCTTTCTTATATGTCACATTATAAAACCATGCAGATGCAAGATATATATAGAATGGAAAAAGTTAGAAATAGCAGCACTGACAAACATCTTAAGTGGAAAAAGGAACTGATTCGCACACCGAACAAAGCAAACACTAGAGATTTACATGTACTCCTCCCTAATCTATCTGATGTAGTAGTAACTTGAAGTATCTTATACTTGTCCACATCACCATGACAGCACCAAGCATGCATGAAGAAACAAGCTCACTACAATTACATAACAAAGCTCACTACTACGGTTACACAAACAAAGCTCGTACGCAAACTTGAGTGTATGAGACGCTAACTAGCTAAACCCAGGCGTACCAGCGGTTCCGGTTTTGTGTCCGGAATCAGAAGCCGATTCCGGTGGCGTTGAGGGGGCAATGCCGCTCCTTCCAGAAGCACGCGTCAGGTGCCAATCGCGCGGATGAGCGCAGCGGCTCCGACTTGCAGCGCTTCAGGACGAGCGGTGCGTATACCGCCATGCCAGCGACCATCTGCGGCTCTGGCTTAAGCTTCTTCTCCATGGCCGGTTTGGGAGGTGGTTTCTGGACAACAACCTGAGGTGCCACAGGTGCGGAGTTCACCGGAGCTGGCGCTGCGCTCTCTTCTGTATCCTTTGCGACGCTGGTGTCCTGAGCATTGTCAGCATCCTTATTCTCCTCCGAACAGCAGCAGCATTGCTACCGGTAGCAGCAGCCTTTTGTTGGCGACGATTCTGGCCCTGGTAAGACTTCCAGTGGACGAAATCGGTGCTGCAGACCCATGTCTCCTTGGAGACCTCCATGGAGAGCTTGGGCTCGCACATCATCATGAGGAGGCAATCTGGCAATTCACCGCTCTTCTTCCTCCGATCCTGCTTTACTTCCATGGCTTCTTTCTCGTCGACTGTGGTTTCTACCTTCTCGACTTCCGCGCTAACTTCTGTGCCTTGTGTTGTTCCTTCTTCCTTGCCATCCTTTGCTGGTTCTTCCTTTCCATCATCATGGGATTCATCTTGGGCTTCCTCTACGCTGTTTGGCGCAGCAACAAGAACGGCACAATCTTTCTCCGACTCTGGCTCAGATGGATTTTTCTTCCCCTTCCTGGATGCCATCAGAACCTTAGGTTCCGCGACAAGATGCTCCTGCTCAATCGTGAAGCTCCACCTTCGCCCATCCCTATCAATGGAGAAGCTTGCCCTCCTTGAATCCTTTAAGCTCGAGAAGCTCGACCGCCGTGCCTCCATTTCAGCCGAGAAGCTGTGCCGCCTGTCTACACGATCACTGCTCGTAGAGGCTCTGCTGCTGCTAGAAACGCGCTTCTTACTGCCCAACCGTCGCAATTTGCGGTCCTCCTTCAGTGCTGTTGATGGGGAGCAGCTGCTAATTGACCTCCTCTCCTTCACATCTTCCTGCTCTTTCTCCAGTCTTGGAACACCATCGTCCTCCTTAGTGTCGGCCACAACCTCCACCATCCCCAGGACCTGGCTTTCACTCTTAGCAGCTTCCGCTGCGGAAGCAATATCCAAACCCGCATCTTTGCGGACAATTTGCACCTCTACTACAGGGTCATCATCAATTTCCTCTTCACCATTCTCTTCTTCCCCCAAATCACCATGTTTAGAGCTCTCTTCGGCTTCTGCCTCCACCTGACCTGCATCCCCTGCCTCACCGCCGCCATCTTCAACCACACCGCAATCTCGGCACACCGCTTCGTCGACGGTTGAATTACGAGCTGCTTCTTCTTCTTCACAGTCCTTCTGATCTACACCGTGCTCGCAATCCTCTTTCTCATCTTCCTCGTCGGCGTTATCCCCTTCATTGTCAACAACGTGGCCGACATTGGCCGCGGCAGGGGAGCCCCAGAAACGCGTGGCGAGCGCCGCCATGCGCACCGGGTCAGATCTGCAGCGCATCAGCAGGAGTGCGTTCCTGGGAGGGATGCAGACGCTGACCCTGCCCTCCTCCTCCTTGCCGCCGACGAGCAAGATCTCGTCACCCTTCTCCACCTCCACCTCCCCGACGACCACGCCCAGGTCGTCGACATCGACATCCTCCTCCTCGTCTTCCACGTCCCACCCCTGCATCACGAGCCCCACCTCGGACCCCCTGGCCTCGTCGGCCGGCCCGACGGCAGAGCCCTTTCCTACCTCGTCGTCCTCCTCCTGGATCGCTAACAGGCACCTGGCCATGGCGGCGCCGCAGAGCCAACTCCCGCCGGCCGGGGCGCGGCGGCGCTTCTTGTCGGCGGCGCCACCGGCGGAGCGCGGGCGCTCGCGGGAGGGCGAGCAGAGCGAGCGGCCCCGCAGGAGCCGAAGGTCTTGAGCGCCTCGCAGATGTTGACCGGGATCTGGTAGACCCAGCCCTGGTTCTGGTTCTTGCCGCCCGGGCCGTCCCGCTCGTCCGTGCCGCGCCGGAAGCTGCTGGCCTCGGACCCGCCGCCGACGCCGCGGCGGGACCGCGAGCGCAGCGCGGCGGCGGAGGCCGCGTGCTTGGGCTTGCGCTTGCCGCCCTTGACCCGGACCTGGCCGATGCAGGTGACCTTGGGCGAGGACGGCTCGGCGGGCTCCGGGCCACCGCGCCCCGCCGGCCCCCGGACGTCGTGCCGGGCGGGAACATGGGCGACTGGCCCCCTTGAGGCTCCGCTGTTGCGCAGGCGGCGGCTGAGCGACGGGCGCAGCACGGCCGGCGCCGTGTCGCGGCCGGGGCTGTAGGCCTTGGAGGAGGCGGAGGGGCGCAGGCCGGAGGAGGCGGTGGAGGGGCGGGAGGTGAAGCAGATGAAGAGCTCGCCTCCGCCTCCGCCGCCGCCGCCCCGGTCCGAGTGCTTCTTGCGGCGCATGTGAGATGCGAGTGAGGCTCGGCCTGTGACCAAGCCTTGTTCTTTTCTTCCTCCCTCACTCCTCGACCCGGAATCTCTCTCTCTCTCTTCTGCAGCTCGAGTTTATTATTCGGATTGTTTATGGAGAGGGAGTGAAGGTGGTGGAGCGGAGACAGTGGTGGAGCTCGGAAAGAAGTGCAGTGTGCAGACGAGCTCAGCTTGTTGCTGGAGGAGTAAGGTTCGCGAGCTCGAGCTGGGTAGCTGGATGTGGCTGGTTTGCCTCGTTAACCCTGCTGTTTAGATGCGGCTGTCATCATGGGTGTAATCTGCTGGTTGATCATGGTGGACTGGAGAGCGGAACAAAATGTGTAGGGTTTGCTCGAGCTGGCGGTGGGCAGTGGCGGAACCAGGAAATACACATAGGGGGGGCTGAGATTGAGCACAACGCTAAAATGAAAAAAAATTGTACATAGTATACAAATTCTTGCATAAATTTTAACCTTTATTGAAGCAAAATTAGACCATTATACGTCAAATGGTGGACGCAACTAATTCTCAATCGATCGTGACTTAACTTAATTCCCGGTCAGAAGACATCACCCATTTCTAAATTAGCATGGGGGAAGACAAGGAAAGACAAAAGCACGTACATGCACCATGCAGACTCATAGCTAAAGTAACCGAGAGAAAAGTCAGCTTCTCTTCTTTGATCGGATCTTCTGTGAGCAGCTTACATGCAGTTCGTGCTTTAGACATGGACCTAGCGTAAGAAACATAGCTTCGTGCATAACTAATCAGGGGATAGTAGAGAATTTTCTGCATGTTGGGGGGAGCCGTGGCCCCTGCTCGCCACCCCTTGGTTCCGCCAGTGGCGGTGGGTGGGTGTGGGGGAATACGCTGGGTCCATTTTGGTTTCATTGTTACGGCTGTTTTTTCTGTAGCGCAGCACATGTGTGTGTGGGCACACACAAACGATGCTCCGGGTTTTCCAAAATTCGTGAATGTACTTGAAGTACAAATGTCATGATGTGTAACGTGTAGTTCTCTAAACTTCTGATTACAGATCTGGACATAAACGATATGCATGCATAAAGAAAATAAAAAATGGTCTCACATATTGTGCAAATGATATGCATGCACAAAAAAATAAACAATGCTCTAACATATTGTCATATGGATGATTAGTAGAAAATTTGGGGCTGCTTACACAAGACTGTTAGAACAAATTATACTTATAGTATCTTGTTTATATCTCTTGTGCCATGCAAAGCCCACATGTCAGTGGGTACCATTGCTTCCCCAAACTGAACTCGTTGCGCCACAAGTTCTTCCATGAACATGCTGGAGCTCTGCGCCGTTGTTAGTTGGAAGTGTGGCATGCAGCAACAATTCCCTCGAGTGGTGACTTGGGTTGTAAACACGGCGGGGAGGTAGTAAATCTCCTACTCCGTCAAACAGCATGTTGATCAATCTAAAAGTATCTTGTTGTCCCCCCAACAATAGCGAAGTGGTTGTGAAATACAGCAACAATATCATAAAATGAGATAAAAAATATAATATGATACCTTGTATTTTTGGATTCAACAAAATTAATAAAAATATGTAGAGCAAAGTAAAATATGTTTTTTTATGGAAAAAAATGTAACGAGTTTAATGGGTTGATTTGCCATATCTCACACAAACACAAAGAACTAAAATATAGATACGAGTTACACGCAAGCATGAAATCGGTTTTAGTTTAACTAAATTGAAAACTTTGTGCGACATTGAAGAGGACTCCCAGTCTCATTTCAACTGAACTTTGTGACGGAACATCAACATTCTCCGTTGTGGTGCATTGTTTATTAAACGCAATTTTCAAATTCCTTCTCGAAAAGATCATTTGATATACCATTGCAAAGCTACAGAAATTGCCATTTTTTTAACGGAAATATTAACAGATTAAAGGTAATTTCAGATATACTATTTTCGCGAACTTCTCTATTTTCATATAGATTTTTGGGTTTCATTTTCAAAAGGCTCATCATATTTATGCAGATGAAATGTCGTTGAAAAGAATTTTACTAGGCGCAAATTTTCGTCGTGAACATTTTTGGAAATTTAATTTTGTTTAAGAGCAGTATCAAATATATATATAATTATATTTTCTATAGTTGTCAGTGTACTGGTTTTTGGCATTATTTTTAAATGCTTAACCGAACAAACCAAATGATGTTTTATTGGAATATATAGTATTAGGCACAATATTTTGTATTGATAATTACTGAAAATAAATATAAATTAATATTTATTTCAAATATACTAAAAATGGGGTCAACGCCGTGCATCAGAGGATTTTTAATGGGCACGCTATGGTGCTCGGATGGACTATGGTGGCTTTTCTGAGTAATGTTAGACTCATTTCACACTAGTAGAGAAAAGCTTATAGGTAGACGGCCATTCTGTGGCGCACCCTTAATTCGTGCGCCACAGAATTATTTCTGTGGCGCATGGAGCAAGGTGCGCCACAGAAATATTTGCCTTTCTGTGGCGCATTTCTATCCCATGCGCCACAGAAAGTAGACATTCTGTGGCGCACATACGCGCATGCGCCACAGAAATTCTGTGGGACCCACGGCCAATCATTGGACCAGATCCATCTGGGCACTTTCTGTGGCGCACGGAGCTCCGTGCGCCACAGAAAGTCGGCTTTCTGTGTCTCATCCACAAGCATGCGCCACAGAAACATGACTTTCTGTGGCGCACGGTGCTCGGTGCGCCACAGAAAGTGGGCGCCAGATTTACAAAAAGGTGGCAGCCCCACTTTCCCCATGTGACCCCTTTTCCGTTCCCCCGTCTCTAGCTAGCTCGAGTTCCTCCTCTCTCCCATGCCATTTTGCCCATACTTTTCTCCATTATTTGTAGTTAAACCTACTTTGTTTGATATATAATTCGTGAGGGCTTGGGGAGAGCCTCCATACATACTCTCCTCCTCTCCCAATACATCTCTTTTTCTCCACTATTTTCTCTCCATCACCACACACTCTCTCTCATCGATCACGGTCACGTCTCGGTAACGGATCTAGATCTACTAGGTGGGTATTGTTGGATGGATATGTATATATATGCATGTTTTGTGTGGCCGGCGGTGTGTATGGATGTTTGCACGTATATGGCGCGACGATGGATGTTTATACATGAAGCTTGTGTGTGGTGTGCATGAATCTTTGCATGTTGTTGCCTTTTGTTGCCTTGCGCCGGCGTGGTGAATTTGAACATGTCGCATCAGGTACCCTGCTAGTTGATCACGCGAAAGGTCTTCGACACTTTCGATACACCAAAATATTAAAATTTAAATAGATGTAGTTTATACTAAACTTTTGTACTTTTTGCAACCTAACTTTGTCATGTTATAATTTACTTAATTCACTTAGTTAACGCAGTAACATTTTTACTAAATATTAGTCATCCAGTTCTTTATTATACCAATGTAATGTGTATCGTTGCAAAATACACTTGTTCCATGCTATATTTAAACTTTACTTTCTAAAAACCACTTCTTGTATTATTTTGACAATCGCGAGTGTGTTGGCATGTTTTAATATTTTTATATATCATGTTGGATATCACTTATAGTGAAACAAATAGCTACAGAGGTTTCTAGAGTAGATTGGGTAAAGATATTATAAAAAAATTATGGACCATATCGAACAATTGGCATTTAATATTTACCGTCAGCCTTACAAGTTACAGTGGGCTCGGTAATGAGTTAACAAGTGTACATGCCCAGTAATATGCAGTCAAATTGCATTGCTGGTATTAATCGCCGAGGAACATAAATCCATGCGAGTTCTACTACCTTCTCTTACTTACGATTTGATTGTTTTGATATTAGCCCCGAAATGCTATTGATACAAACTATTGTATACAAATGCTCATGCCGACCATAAAAAAAGTCCTTCACAAAAGTAAAAATAGAAATTTGAATCTTGCTAAAGGGGCCCCAATTTTAATTTGATGTTTGGGGTCCCTTTCATAAGATTCAAGGACCGGTTTGTAATTTATCTTTCTCTTATGGCCCTTGCATGAGTTGTACTAAAACTATGTTTATTTCAAAAGAAAAATAAAAATCTAAAGAAAGAATTGCAACTTTTGGTCCTTGGGGACCTTCTCTTGTTAAAGTGGGAAAAACAAGCATCGCCACTTTCGTAGGGTTTTGATGACCTTTGTAAAAAATCTGTATCATTGTGCTGCGATATCTAGGTTAAATAATGTAGGGTAAGTTCCGGGTATTTGAGCCGAGTCGAGCTAGCTCGGTTTGGCTAGTTAACATGACGACCTTAGATGCAAACTCGGCTCGGCTCGCTCCTACTCGCGAGTTAGCTCAAGATTTGAAATTTGCTACAAATGCAAAGTACAAAAATACTACTCTTATTTATACAACCATCCAAAAAATATGGACAAATATTTTGCATCACAAATCACAACAACCAACAATTTACACGAGAGGGACACACAGTCCACGCCATGAATGACAGCAATAAACATGACGAGCTAGGAATAAATAAAAACTTTGGTCGACTCCCTAGTCAATGAGTTGGAGCCCGAGTCGGGAGTGCTCACGTGAATTCCAGCCCAAGGACTGTCGAGCACGGGCTGTATTGGTGTTTGCGCAGCATCCATCACCTGACAAACTCGCTAGGAACGTCCAAATGCTAGTCACGATGGAAGACGAGTCCCATTGAATTCCTCGTCGACGATCTGCAGGCGTGCAGTTAATCTTACTGCGTTTTTCTTTGTAATAATGAAAACTTACTGCTCCCACGTACACTCTTGCCAGACGAGCCGATACTTCCTACTACTGGCAATTACGTACTACTGCGAAATCAGGAGCACCTTTATACGTGCGGTGAAGTACCGTGATATTTGTTCCAAAAGGCCCTTTGCGAGACTTAACGTCACTTAAGTAGTAGTTGGGTTTGCTATTTTCCAAAAATTTAACCGTTTCGAACTAAGGTAGTGTGCACTGTGCATTCGATAAATTATGGTGCAAAAGTGGATAGATCCTTGTAAAATCGCTAATCGAAATTTCTATATCTTTGCTGTCCAAAAACGCCAACACGCTTGGCGTGACATGGAAGGTATAGAAGTGGTTGAAGGTTTTTTTTTTGAATGGGCACAAGTCAGGCTGCAGGTGGGACTGCTCGTGGGCCCCCGCTTAATACCCGCACAGTCCCACACAAGGTAAGTGGGCGTTCCGCGGCAACGCAGGTACCCACGAATCCCATATACGTCCACATATCAGTAAACAAACTACATATCAGTTTGACGGCATTTTCACCATGCCTGACTCATCCTCTTCAGCTAACAAGACCTGTAACCCTGTACACCATTAACTACAGGATTTTAACATGCAGTTTTCTAACATAACCATTTCCGGTTTCCATCAAAACATCACCACTGCGTGTTCACACACACTAGCACACACACACTGCCCACATAAGTTACTCAGGCTAAACAAACTAAAACACAGGAAAACCGGCCGTACGAATACTGAAGAAAGCAAATTCAGCTTCAGAATAGAGGAACCAACATCAGTACAACACACTTCGCCTGGCCATGCTTACAGAACCGCTATAAGTTTCCAGCTAGCCGATCCATGAAGCTACAGGCTAGACAAGTAGATGTAGATGTTCCATTTCTTCACCAACCCCTGAACAGTTTCACTTCATAGCAGCAATAGATGAACATCAGCACTGCCAGATAATATGGAAAATCAAATATGCCTGCATTCCTGTTTGAAAAAGCAAGATAATATGGAAGGTAAGCAGTGCCAGATGATATGGATAATATGGAAGGCATGTCAACAAAATTACAGACCCCGTGAACTCGTTATGCTGTAAGTAACTGCAAAAGCAAGAAAGGAATCATCTAATTAACAAGTTCCTGCAGCCGTGTACAAGTGTGTATGACATAGAAGGCACAACATTATTACAGATAGTGAAGGTTATTCAACGAACTAAATGATCTTGATAAAGTATAGACAATTTGTGAATCAGCAACAAAAATAGGTTGTACGCTGGAACAATGACACTCAGCTGAAATATTTGAAAAGAACCAAACTGCAGTAAGCACCAGCACTCTGATTTTCGAGGCTACAACTCCGTGATTTTGAAGATGCTTCATTAACCAACGCAAGCACACAAGATCACCCAATTCAGCACTAGCGAGCAGTACTGCACCCAATTCAGTTCAGTAGTGTTGTGTCTTTGACACAGTCCAACATATAAACAGGCACTTAGAAACCAAGCTGGACTTATATTTAAGTTCACCTCTCACAGTCCAACAGATAAACAGGCACTTAGAAACAAATCAGATTAGACGTCTACCACATAAAAATCTGCACAAATGCCATGGAAATATGCTAGTCATTCATGCATGAAAAAACTTATATACCAACAGCACATGAATAAGCCCTATATGATCCAAGAAATCAATCAAAAAATGAACCATGCATCCATCAGGAAGATGGAATCCCAATTTCATTTCAAACAAGCCTTGGATTAATTATATCTTGACCATTGCATATACAAATCAACCAAAGCACTATAAGAACATGAACAAGATCATGTGCTGCCGTTTTTCATCAGTGTGAAACTGTGAACTGATTCAGAGAGGAATGAAGATCAGTCAATGGTGATCAATAATCTGCGATCAAGCGCAATTGTGCTAGCTAAACCCCGCACTTAACCTATCATTTCCTCCAAAATTCCCAGGAAATCATCCATTTCCAAACACAAGCTCTTTTGTGACAATCTATACTGCTCACTCAAGTTAAGTTCCTCAGCCACCATTTTCCCCAAGGAATTGCTTGGGGTCCAAATCAGATCCTAAGAATCAGATGCTAAACTAGGCATGGCACCTAGATCTGATCTCATATAGTTCATGTTATCATGTTCATTCAGCTCAGGCGAGTGGTGGTGCAAGAATATTATAGAAGAAGATCCTGAGATCATAACAACAGTGTGCAAGTTATCTATTAAAGTCCTGGTCATACTCCTCACAGGCTCAGCCACAACCCATCTAGAAAAGACCAAGGATGAACTCAAATATAACCCTTCAAACATACCCATAGAATGCCAGGACTGTAAGATAGGGCAGAGGAAATTCTTCAGTTTGATATAACAAGTGGCGGGTCATAGCAGTGTTGACTTCCATTGATACAGCAATCAGTTGCACTGCAGCGTCTCTTGTCCAGCAATATGCCACGCCTTTTGTGCAAACCGTTGTCAAAGATATCGGGAAAGAAAACTCTAGGGTTCATATTACAAGAGAAGGGCACTGGATCTTCGTCTGGGAGTGACAAGATCCATCCAATTCATTTCAAAACCCAACAAGCATCAACATGAGGTGGACACTGATAAGAGTAAAGATTTGCAGTTAAATAGCGGCATGGGAGAAGCAAAACCTGATGCACTATAATCTATCCCTATCCGTTTGCAAAGCGTACATATTTATGTAATTGGCATTTACTAGAAACTCGGAATTTGTAGTGTGCTCTGTTTACCAGGTTTTGTCAAAAAGATTAGATAGAATTCTAGGTTTGGTTTGTTTAAACTGGAATGGTTGCTACACTAAACTCAGCAAAAAGAACTAGCTTCAAAGCACTCCCAGCCCCATATAAAGTTGCAACTAGGACTGAAAGTCTGAAATCAAACAGAGGATTAGACAACTCATTTGCTTGGAAGGTAATCTAAAGTTACTAGCCACCAGAAGGTAATCATGATGCATTTGTTGACAAGGGCTTTTAAGAAAGCATACACAATGGCTAAAACACAGAGACATAGTAGATCAAGCAAATAAAAAGACACAGTCATTAATCTAAACTTAGCATGGAAATTAAGAGTGACACTTTTCTCATATACCAAAAGTTCGATATAACAAGTGGCGGGTCATAGCAGTGCTGACTTTTATTGATACAGCAATCAGTTGCACTGCAGCGTCTCTTGTCCAGCAATATGCCACACCTTTTGTGCAAAGCGATGTAAGAGGTATCAGGAAAGAAAACTCTAGGGTTCATAACTTCATATTACAGGAGAAGGGCGCTAGAGCCTCGTCGCAGAGTGACAAGATCAATCAAATTTATTTCAAAACCGAACAAGCATCAACTTGAGATGGTCCCTCAAAAAAAGTAGCGACATGGGAGAAGGAAAACCTGACGCACTATAATCTATCCTTTAAATCTCATGCTCCAAATCAGGTCCGGAACCTAAGAGCGTAATTGCTATAAATATGATCTCCTATACGTCATGTTCATTCAGCTCACAAGATCACAACAGTCATGGTAATACCTCACAGGCTAAGTCACAGCCCACCCAGAAAAGACTAGGAATGAACTCACACGTCAAACCAACTCTTAAATTGCTGCTACTAATAGACAGTACAGAGCAAACTCTTTCAGTTCGATGTAACAAGTGGCACCTACAGCACTGCTAGCTAAATGAGGTGCACTGCAGACTGCAGTCTCTGTCCAGCAAATATGGCACACCTTATGCGCAAAACGACGAAAGAGAACTTTAGGGCACATATTACAGGAGAAGGCCACTCAAGCCTTGTCTCAGAGTTAGCAGATCCATCCAATTCATTTCAAAACATAACAAGTATCAACGTGGGATGGAAATTGCAGACTAAGATTTGCAGTTAAATAGTGACACGGGAGAAGCAAAACCTGGTGCACTTCACTAAACTTGGCAAAAAAAAACTAGGTTCAAAGCACTCCCAACGCATAAGTTGCAACTAGGACTGGAAGTCAAAAATCAGCAACAGATTCAGGCCACTGACAAGAGAGCATGTAGACAACTCACGGCTTAGGAGGTACTCTAATCTAAAGTTACTGGCCACCACAAGGTATTCATCATGCATTTGTTGACAGGGCTTTTAGCTAAAACACAGAGAACATAGTAGATCAAGCACAAAAATGATATTTAACTACCAGCATAGTCATTAATCTATAAGAAGAGGCGCCATAATGAGCATTTGTTGAGAAGGCTTAAGAATGCATAAACAATCGTTCAAACACAGATACATAGTAGATCAACCACATAAAAATGATATTAAACTACCAGCATAGTAATTAATCCAAAGTGATATGTGAGAACTTAGCACATCTAAGCACAGAAATTAAGAGTGCCAGGTTTCTCATAGACCAAAACAAGAACACTGTATCAATAGAAGCAAGTTCAACTCTTTAACCCATCAAAACAGATCATAAACCAGAAAAGACATATCTAGAGAAGGCAAGATAACCCATTATACCCTTTCAAGCAGCAGTGGCTTCTGCACTCTTCTCACCATCACCACCCTGAGTAGCTGCTTTATTAGCCTCTGCCTCTGCAGCTGCATCCATTTCTTCAGCAGTAAGATCCACATCATCAGTAGCTGGCCGAACCTGCTCCTCCTCTGGAAGTGGCTCTTCAACATAATCATTCTCAAACGCATCATTAGGAACCCGATAGATCCTCAACTGCGGCTTTGCGGGATCCTTCACAAGCACATACTTGCCCTCTTCAAACTTCATGCAGATGTCCACAAGTGACTTGACAATTCCCCACATGTTTGCAGTGTTGAGGTTGATCTGGGTAGCGAAATCCCTTGGCTTGTACCCCATCACAGTGAGTATGGAATGGTTGAAGTGATCACGGGGTTGCACACGTGACACATAACCCAGCTTCATCATGTCAGCACCAGAAAGCAAAGCCTGGGCTGTCCAGCGAGCAAGCTTGTTGGCATTGTTCTTGAGCTCTGTAGCAAGCACAGCACCACGCTGGCTCTCAAGCTTCTGCTTCCAGTCAACACCAGTAATCTTAGGATCAAACTCATTAAGTGCATTGAGCGTAAGGAACTGGCGAGCACCGCTTGGATCCACACCAGCAGCATGCACTTCACAGCGAGCAATGATACTAATATTGTCGTCCAGCTTCCAGCGGCGGTAGCGGTAGCAAACAGGCGCCGCCTCCTCATTCTCAGTAGCAAACGGGTTAGGCTCATCAAAGGTAACCTTCTCGCCATCACGGACAAGTACCTGCTGCGAGAAGTTCTGGTTGATGTAGGTCGCCTCGACAGCAAGAGAGGATGCTGAATTGATATCATCCTTGTTCTCGGGGAGCTGCTCCTGTGCAGTCTCATTGACAGTGAGCAGATCAAGCTGCCCACCATCACGCTTGTCAAAGAAGAGCTTGTTGCCCACGCGCTGCACGACAATGTCCCAGGAGAGGATGCTGCGGGGCGTGCACATAAGAGCGGCCAGGATCGCATCAGTAGCAAAGACAGTGGCCTTGTCTTCCTCGGCGAGGCGGCGGATGATGGGATCGTCGGTGGTGGTGATCTTGTAGAATTGGCGGTTCTTGAAGCGCTCGAGGCGGCGCTGTGTCTTGGGGTTGACGCGGTCGTAGGTGCGGTCGTAGGACTCGACGGCGCCACAGACGAGGAGATCCTCGGGCTGGTCGTTGACGGCGAAGGAGAGCTTGGTGAAGTTGGCGAAGGGGATCTGCTCGAGCATGGTCCAATCGGGCTGGATGTCGACCGAGGGCTTGGCGGACGACTGCTGGTTGCCGCGGAAGTTGCCCTGGTGGTGGTGGGAGCGGTGGTTCTGGTAGTGGCGCTCACGGCGGGCGCGCTCCTTCTCAGCCTCGCGGCGCTTGGCCTCGACCTCCTCGTCGCGGCGCTGGGGCAGCTGCGGGCGCTGGTTGAAGCGCCACTTGGGGCCGAAGCGCGGGTGGCGCGGCGGCGGCTTGGCGTCGACGAGGCTGAAGGAGGAGTCCTCGGCCGCGGCGGCGAGGGAGTCGTCCGCGGAGGAGAAGTCGAAGATGGAGTCGCGCGAGGCGGCGGCGTGCGCGCCGGGGTGGCCAGGGTTGCGCGTCCAGTCGGCGATGCGGCCCAGCTTGTCGGAGCGGGAGAAGGGCGCGAAGGGGATGGAGGCGGTGGCGACGGCGCCGCCCAGGAGCGGCGGCGCGGCCGGGGTCTCGGGAGGGCCCCAGCCGTCGGGGTTGAAGGGGACGACGCCCACGTCGAAGCCCATGGTTGCGGCGGCGGATTGGATCGGGAGAGGTGGAGGTGGCTGCGCGAGGGTGGGTTAGGGTTGGGGGCGACTCGAAGGAGGAGGACGAGGGTGGCTTTAGGGTTTGGGAAAAGGAATATTTATTTTCCAGCAGTTAAAAGGGCTTCGACGAGAAGCCGAGGCCTCTGGCCCACATGTCAGCGTCTACTCCGTTAGCCCACATGTCAGCATCCGATCTCAGCCCGTTAAGCGGTTGGAAATTGGAATCGTTCACGGCATGAACAGAAATCATACCATGTTGTTTAGGAGTAGGACACTAGTAGGTTTATGAAATCGACGAGTTCTGAGCGTGTGATCAGGACATATGATTTCGAAACACAGTCCAAATCCAGCGATAAAATACAGAACAGATGCATCTGAATTTCAAGTAAGCGATGCTAATCACGTAAATTGTTTCTGATTGCATACGTGATACTATGTTCGACACATTCACATGATTCCTCTTTGGAATCCTACTACGGAATTCGAAACGAGAACCTACAGCAGCAGAACACATATATGATATAGTTCAGATTCAGATGCTCGTAATAACAGGTTTCAGACAAAGTTAGCCGGTGCAGCAGAATCCAGGAGAACCAAGCACCAGAGTATAGCAAATTCTGGGTTTACTCATCAGTGTTAACCACAAGGAATAAGTCTCAGGCTCTCACGTTTTTATTCTGTCTGCTCAGACACTCGGCATGGCATGATGTTCCCAATTCCATACCGAATTGTTACATGTCCTCAACCACGGAACGACATAGCACGGTAGATATAGCCATCTCAGCGACACGGTTCAAAATTCAGTTACAGGCTTTCGGAGTACTTATTACTGCAGCAACAAAACGGCATGGGCGTAGCAAATGGCAGGGTTCCGTTCAAAAAAACATGGAGCTACTCATGGTGTTACTCATTCCTTGTTCTCGGCCTTGCCCTCAGTCTCGGTGGGATCCTGGTCCGGTACTCATGGTGTTACTCATTCCTTGTTCTCGGCCTTGCCCTCAGTCTCGGTGGGATCCTGGTCCGGGCTTGTAGCCTCAGTAGGCGAGTTGGCACCCTCTGCAAGGTAAAGTTGATGCTTGTGACGGTGACAAAATAAATAAACTTGCTGGATCTAAACAAACGTGCTGGATGGTGTTTGGGTGGCATATTGTGATGTGAAGCACCTTCACCGTCAGCAGATGCATGGAGAAATCGGCGTGAACGTGCTTGCTGTTGAGTAGGCTGCAAGAGGGTTGAGGAAGATGTAAGCAAACTAACGAATCTGAGTGTAACATGCGAGTTAATGTCATAAACATTGAGAAATTTGATAACAAAAGGATACATCAGCTTCACAAGCAAAGACTAGATAACAAAAATGAAGGTGACATGTCATTGAAAACTAGCTCAGTTTAGGGCCAAAAACTGAAAAATATGGACATGCAATCTATTTAAGACCCTTAAATACACTACTCAAACAACTAGCAGCTGATGTCAAACCAAAAAAGTATCAACAGTAGTAGGAGTACAATACAAGGTATGTGCAATCTTACAAACAAAGAGGGTCAGTTTTAGCACCTGAAAAATATGGACATGCAATCTATTGGATTACAAGAAAGACCAGCAAATACGTTACTCAAACAGCTAGCGGCTGATGCCAAACGAAGAAAGTATCAACAGTAGCACAATACAAGGCATGTGCAGGGTCAGTTTTAGCACCTGTAATTTTGGTCGAAGTGCTTCAAGCGGTCCTTTAGGTTTCTGAGGATGTCCTCCTTGCTGCAGGAAACCAACGATCAGGTGAGCAAGATTGTGCAGGAGCTGCATTACTTTCGCAAAACCATTTTTAGCTTTCGAAAATAACAGTATAATACCTTCCCCAGAGCCCAATCAGCAGAATCAAAGTAAGCTCGCTCATGGTCCTGATAGACATTTTAACACAGGTGAAATAAAATGGATAAGGTTACAAAAGTTGTATATATATCTAAACTTATTTTAATTTTCCTGACTGCTTTACATAGATGACATAAATCGTATGTATGTCTAACAGGTAATCTAATATAATGCGGAAATGATACCTTGGATATAAGTGGTGACTTCTTGGGCAACACTCCTCCATACTTTTTCTTGATTACTGCTTCCTGCAAATACTCAGTTAAGTTGAATTGCGCTTATGGATATAATCAAGACAGTCTTACAGTGCAAGCAAAATCAGCAAGATCATACGAATGGAAACATGCAAGCATACAAAAAATCTAGAGGTTAAGCATTACACTTGGTAACAAAATATGTTACCTCTTCCTGTGGTGAAGGCATCTCATTTACTTTATTCTGGTTGGCAGTTTCCACTTTCACATCCGGAACATCTCCTTCGGGCTTCACTTGACCAGTCGTATCATCAGATGGATTCCCCGACATACTGTACGAACAGATGCTCAAACAAGCTACAGGGAGATAGATTTCTTTTCAGATATGAAAGATAATTTATCTCAATGCCATGAAAACTAGTAGCCATAAAACACGCCAGGGCATACACAAAATGGAAAGGAAATGTGAAACATGGTCTGGGAAATATGTTCACATCGGAAACATAATGTAGTACTACGAACATGTTTACACAAGTAACTAACTACTCAGGAATCAATGTAAAAGTCATATGCAAAAATTATTTTGGAAAAGTGGAGAGGTAGATAAAACTATGTAACCCATGGAGCTATCTCAATCTTAACAACAGATCTTGCAGAAGTATGTTCTAAGTTCCAAGATCGAACTTAACACTAGTATGTATGCCATATCTTGCACCAAGATTGTTGCTCCGTCAGGTACTGGGAATGAGAGAACTAGAAACAACAAAAGTGACACTGTTTTGAACAAAGCTATTGTCCTAGACAGGACTGGATGAAGGCAGTCAACCTGGACTCTAAATATCCATAAGTTTTCCCCAAGACTTCAATAACGTACTTGGAGCTAACAAGTATAAACAGCCTCAATAATTTGCCACTCTATGAAAAATCAAAATTGTTAAATGGCATAAGAAGCCCTGCAATCGCTTGTCATAAATGACCTACCACAGAACCCCGTGGATAAAAGTGCAATACTGCATACACTGAAAAGAAGAATCTCGTCTTTCTAATCAGTGAGTTACTTTGCACGAACAAATTTTTGTACTGCAAATATAACGAATAAAACTCTGAGGCATGAGATACAATGAATCAAACATCCCAATTAAAGAAACCTATGATAGCCCAAATTGCATTCCCAGAAATAGGTATGATGTTGTCCTTACTAGAAAAAACCACATGGTTCCAAAGCGTACTGTTCGGTCAGTGAAACCATAAAGACAAGTTCAGGCCAAAGAACCAAAAAAGTTATAGTCAACATAGCCCGGTAGTTCCAAAATGGTAAGCTCGCGAAGATCTACTTGTCAGGTTAGCTTGGTTTGAGCAAACAATGCAGGTAGGCAACGATTTTTTCCTTGCTGATTTGAGATCGTAGCACAGTCCAGAAGATGTTTATGGCATATGGCAAAACACTTGACAAAACGATACTAGCGAATTATCGTGGCATGACTTGACAAACAAACAGGGGCGACTACATGCGATTTTCCTACATGCTGCTTATAGATAATAACACAGAAGCACGCGAAATCAAGCATCGGATGTAGGACCATGGCTAGCTACAAGCCCCACACCACGCGTGGCGTCAACCAACCGATCCTCGGTAGGAGAACTTGTAAAAGGTAGGGGCGTTACTCCCTTCCTGAAGCCCGCAGCTCCCTCTACCTCATCCCCCGCATGATTCATCAGTAGTCGCGTCAAAGGCCTAACGGGGGCGGATCTAGATGGTTCGCCCAGAATCCGTGGGCATCAGCGTGGTTTAACCAAACACTGGAGCTCGTACCTCGAAACCGGACGGGGCGGAGACAGCGGGGGCGTGATGTAGCGGCGGCGGCGACGCTAAGCTCTAGGGCACGGCGGTGGAGAGAGGGAAGAGGAATCAGGAACGTGAGGGATGGAGGGAATGTGTAGAGAGGACGACTACCTGATTTCGGCTGCGAGTGGAGGAGAGCAGTGATCTGAATCTGATTCGACCTGTCACGGGAACAAGGATGAATGGGGCAGGTTTTATTATCGTACAGAGGACCTCAGAGTTTGTGTGACAAGTGCATACAAGATCATTACAATCTCTTTATTCCATCAAAATTTCGTCGAATTTATCGATGATAATTTGGTGATATTTACGAAAAAAGAAAGAATGATTCTGTCGAGAAGGGGAGGTAGTACTTTCTGGAATCAGGTTCCCCCGTGTGTGGTGTTGATGGTTATTCCGCTGAAAAACATCTTTATTTTTTGCTGAATAAACTGAGCTATGTCCTGACAGGACAGCCAATTTTTTATTATGCGCATTATTAACCAGGGCTCCCCAATTCCCAAGCTTTTACGTGCCTCGCGAGCTACGTCATGATCAAAAAGCAGAGTTTCCTGCTATTTTGTCACATAGAAGAGATTACGAACAAATTGTTATGAACCAAAACTCTAAAACAGAAGCCTCCCTATCTGCGCAATACTATAATATGCTGAGATCCGTCGATACCGGAAATTGGTACAAAGATGAACAGGAGGATCAAGAAAACTCCATCAGGGGGCACTGAACACTAAGATGACACAATTCATAGATCATTCTCAAGTCTTATTACAACATACCGGGCTAGAAACCCGTTACCATGATGCACTAACAAGGCTTTTACTTATTTATATGTACTCTTAAGAGTCGGCTAGTTCCTGCTCTTCCCATCGGTCACCGACGACGAGGGACGGTGAACTCTTGGCAGTTCAGAACAGCATGACCACGTTGATGACCGTGATGCAGGTGATGGCCAAGGTCGCGATTATCGATCCCTGATCGAAGGCTTTTCTTATTCCTCCTGTCCTGGTGAAGTGCTGGAAAGCTAGATACGCAGCGAGTGCCAGAGACACTATCGCGCCACCTTGAGTTCCTCTGTAGATGGGAAGTGGGGAAACAGAGCAGATTAGCAAATAAGTAACAGCCAGGACATGAACTGAAAAGGTGAGACCCCAACAAATGCAGCATTAGTGGTAGAGCTAAGGTCTCATTTTCAAGACATGGAGAATGTTTCATACCTCAGATTCATCACCTCGTAAGGAGCGACGGTGACAAGCAGCATTGTGAACAGTGGAAGGTCCAGTTCACCTACAGTAGACAGATGCAATGTGCATAAGTAACATATCTCAGTTACATGATATCCTACTTGATTTAAGCAGGACCTATGGATCTTCCTTGTTACTCTACCTGGAAGGGAGAAGAACAAACGCACCAAAAGCGCAAGAAAAGAAGTCCACAGTCCATATTCACTCCTGACATCAGGAATTGGTACCATATTATAATAAGTAGGACAAATAGTAGGTATCAGATGATTATTTGCACCAAATAGCAGCATCTTACTTGATCCATGAGATTGCACTGCTAGGTGCTTGCAGAACAAACAAGGGTACGAGGAAAGATTTGTGTATGCCTGTGCCCTTAGCAAGCAATAGTACTCTGCAAAAGGCAAATTAATAACAAATAAGTGCTTAAATAATAACCATTGAGGGTACTGGGAAGTTATACTTCGTATTTATTTGACACAGTCACAACTAATTCACGACAGAACGAAATGGATAATGGAAATTCCACAAGGTGACTAGCAGGAGTTGAATTTTCGAACAATTTATCTTCATGCTAATTTTGGTGTCCATTCTCAAGAAAACAAGTACAGTTTGGAGTCATGACCAGAACAGCTCCAGTAACTCGTCAAATTTCTGAAGCAAGATTACCTTGGTCTTGTTTAAAAAAGAATCATGACAGCTATCCTCGTCGCAACATGAATGTCCTAGTAACTTATGATAGACCAGAAGCATAAGTAGATATACGACACTTCCACAACAAGCTAAGCAAGGTTCCAAGGGGACAAAACCCGAGTACCATGATATGAACAGTTATTTGTGTCAAACATCCAGACGTTAACGAGACTGGACATATACCATGGGGTAATTTTCTCCATACATGCTATGTGCAAATCACACTTTAATATGAAAATCATATATTGTCCTGTGATTTGAAGTGGTTCAGTTAAACAGACAATCTTATGTTGAAGTGTAAACAGACTGAAATCTGACACCATTCGTCATTACAGTCCACTGTGTAGTGCTTGTGAAGTATACAAATGTACTCCCTCCGTATCAAAATATAAGATGTCTGTGCATGTTTGGGCCCAAACATCTTATATTTTGATACGGAGGGAGTAGTTCCTAAATCTAAAATCCTGGACCAGTGAGATCACATGGTGTCCTTTTTACTCCTTGTAAAGAGATCAGCACATGGTTACTGATGAAGAAACCTGCTCTAAATGTAGTAAATGTCTGTGAATTCTGAACAATCAACATCAGCATACTGAAGAATCTATGACAGGATCGAGCACCTTACAATCTGCTACCAGTTTCCAACCAACACTTGTGCAATTCACGGTCCTCTCACAGGCAAAAGCACGAACAGATTCGAAGCCCAGAAAGGCGCATGCCTTTGTAAGAGCAAATTGTAGTGTGTTATTACAGAGAGGGATAGGGGTGCGGCGAGGTGAGGGAGGGAGGGCACTCACGCGGCGGCCGCGGCGGAGACCCACTGCATCGTGGGCGGGCTGAGATACGCCGACGCGTGGCACACGGCGGCGGACCCCCTGCGCGGGCTCGGCCTCACCGCGCCCGCGCCCGCGCCCAGCGGGTGCGGCTTCAGCGGCAGGGAAGCGCATCCCCTGCACAAATTAATCACGGCGTATCAGCAAATCACACGGAAAGCGAGCGGCCCGCGTCAAATCCGGGAGAAGCCTTTACCTGAGCGCAGCCGTCCGCAGGGCGGAGGCGGCCGGGGCCGGGAGGGGACAGCCAGCATTCCGCGCCCGCGGCCGCAGCAGGGGCACGGGGCGCGCGGCCGGGACCGCCAAGCGCAGCGAGATGGACATGCCGAGCGGGCTCGCTGGTGATGACTGATGTGATGTGGCGCGGCTGAGATGGGTGTCTCTGGAAGTTTGTTTGTCTGGGCTTCCCGAACTGGAGTGATGACGGGATGGACGGAGGAGCGCGTGAGCCCCTGTAATCAATCAGCTCGCGGTGTCCCTCCGAGGACAGCCACGTGGCGGGGCAACCACGAGGTAAGGACGCCGCACGTTGCCGTCGCGCGGCCCGGCGGAACGGAACGGAGGGCGTGGGGGCGGGTGCCGACGTCCGGTGCCGTGCTGTGGCCGCCGCGCGCCCGCGCCCGCGCCCACTGCACGGGTAATCGAGGCTTTCATAACATAAGTAAGGAGTACAATATTTCTGAACACATATTTGTATATTCATTTGGTCCTTATCTGACTGTCCGTGTAGCGTTTTGTTTACCTGTTAGTGTTAGATGTAGTCTGAATCTAAACCAGAATTTTCTAGCCGATAGAGTTAAATTGCTTGCTTGTAAACATAGGTGAAGCCTTGCCAAGAGGCAACAGCTGCAAACCACAGTTCAGTAAGAGAGTATTTCAGGCATACCCAAGTACAAAATCCTAGATCCGCCACTTCTCGCGGGAGGCTGAAATGTCCCTCCCGCCAACTGCTTCCTAACTTTTCAGGCACCCTTCTGAGGGGAAATTTTTCTGAAGACTGAAAAAAGTTTTTCGGTTCGGGCAGTTTTACGATCGCTGCTCTGACTCGTTTTTCGCCGCACAAACCGAAACCAGCCATTATTTTTCGACTTTTTTGGTCACTGCTAGAGATGCTCTAACCTCACATCGCTCCTCTCTTCGTCCGCATTCCCCCTTTCTTACCTCCTCTCCCAGCAATCCATAAGTGGTTCGCCTTCCCTAATCCAACTCGAGAAGGAGTATTAACACCAACACCCAACCACCTCATTACGTCAGGAAATTAGGTGGAGAACTTCCAGTTGGAGATAATGAGGCATATGGCATCGATCAGGCCATCCCTTAAGCTAGGGAAATAAGAAGCTGGTTGTGGACCCCAAGAGAAAAATGCTCCAAAATAATAAATTATAATCTTTTTTACTACTACCTCTGTTCCTAAATGTAAGACTTTTTTAGAATTTTCTATATTCATACGTATCTAGACGTATTTAGACAATTTATTATTATGTAGGTTCACTCATTTTCCACGGTGAAAACCTCTGTAAACATTGACTTGTTCCAAATGTTTCTTGCTGCGATATGATTTGTAATCTATCCCTATTCTGCTGCCAAGATATATAAATTAAATTACAACACTGAAGAGTGAACTTACAGTGAAATAAGAGGTGCTCCAAAGTCTCTTCAACATTATTATGTCAGAATATACAGTTAAATCAAATATTTAGAGTATATTGTGTCTTCTCTTCGGCATATTCCTGGTATTGAGCCCATCAGAGAATAATAACCAGCAGAAGAACTTCAGCTTGGTTGTGCATTTTACTTCCAAATCCATTTGAATGCTTGATGAGATATAACATTCCTAAAACATAACTATACTATTTCTTGGATTTGAACTGCTTATTTCCCCAAACATATTGCCAGTCGTCTCTTTCACTGTTGGATAGCTCAAAATGTTCTGCATCTGTTTGCAGACTTCTCACTTTCTGCATTGCCTTAGGAGATAGGGGTGGATGAAAATTATCAGCGAGAGCATGATTTGCTAGGAACTGCTTAGCATATGTGACTTCATCTATAACAAAATAGAATGCTCTAGGGTATTAAGTGTTTGTTGTCTGACCCATCCAAAGATCTTTCCAAAACAATATGGATGATCCATCTATTATCTGGTACTTGGAAATTCCCTATAGATTGGGCTTAACTTGAGCACTTGTATCCACCAAGAATCAATTGTAGAGATATTTGTTTCGTTGCTAGTGATACCTACCATAATATATAAAAATACTCAAACATCCCAACACACTCAGGGTTGCCAACATAATACACAAAGTGGTTTTGATAAAGTAAAGTTTAAATATAGCACGACACAAGTGTATTTTGCAACGACACACACATTGGTACAATAAATAGCATGATGACTAATATTTAGTAAGATGTTACTTTGTTGCCTATGTGAATTAAGTAAAGTATATACCACTAAGACTGTAACATGAAAAATTAGGTCGGAAAAAAATATAAAAGTTTAGTATAAATTACATCTTTTTAAATTCAATTTTTCTGTGCATCCAAAGTGGTGAATAACTTTCTCACGACCAACCACCAAGGCACCCGATGCGACATCCTCGACTCAAGCCAGATAGACATCAGCCCCGTGTAACTAGCAAAAGTATGAGTCTAACTTCACTTAAACGTGTTGCAACAACCTATCTGAGGACCAGAACATGCTAATTTCAAAATCTTTCCCATGCGAGCGGTCATCTGCATTTTAGTTTTCTATAATTATTAAATGTACTGATTTTCAGAAATTATCAATACAAAAAGGTTGCGCCGAGTAAAAAAAAATTTAATGTATGGTTCCTTCATACTCTCTCCGTTCCAAAAAAGATGACTTCCATTTGTGTAAAAGTGGATGTACCTAGACATGTATATAGCTAGATACATCTACTTTTGCACAAATGGAAGTCATCCTATTTGGAACGGAGGGAGTATAAGACATTTAAAAATAATGACAAAAATCAGTACACAAAACTGAGAAGTTCGAATAAAAGAATTATGTATATTTGAAACTAGCATGAATAATTTGCGCCCAGTAAACATTTTTCCAACAACTTGTCATTTGCATAAGTATGATAAGCGATTTGAAAATAACACCCGAAAACAGTACGAAAACAGGGATGTTCACAAAATATACTCCATAGTTTTCATTTAGCATAAACATTACTTTTAAAAATTACTTTCATTTAAACATAGTAGTTTAGTATACTTGAAATTACTTTTGACCCGTTAATATTTCATTTAACATAATTTTATTGAACAATTTCCTTAGCTTTCTAATGGTATATTGACGGAGTCATTCCAATAGGCAATACGGAAATCATGTTCAATAAACAATGCACAACAACAGGGACTAGTGATGTTCCGTCAGAAAGTCAAGTTGAATGAGACCGGAAGTTCTCTTTGGTGTTGCTCAAAGTTCAGAATAGTTTAACTAAAATCGATTTCATTTTTGTTACATAAAAACATGTGTGTGTGAGTTTGTGTTTATCAACGTCGATGCTTGCGTGTAACTCATATCTATATTTTTATTTCTGTGTTTGTGTGAGACATGACAAGCAAACCCATGAAACTCGTTCCATTTTCTCTTCTAAAAAAGAAATAAAATTTAATTTGCTCTACAATTTTTATTTTTGTTTTTAATAAATCCAAAAATACAAGGAATCATCAGAAATTCAGATTGGCTCCCTAGCTCACCTGATCATGGTTGAATTTTTTTTTTGAACCAAATAATAAAATGTCTAAAAAATCTCTGAAAAAAATCAGTGATGAACATATACAAATGTTTTACATGTGTGGCTAGTTTCGTAGTGAAATAACATTCGTAGTGCTCTGCGCAAAAAACACAAACAACGGTCAAAATGAGATTTCAAAAAATATTTTTTAGTGTTAGAGCGCTCTTTATTGAATTATACTCATACGCCCGTTTACATTGTTTCACTTATCTGTGCGTGCATATCGTATATGTCAACATTTGTAGTTTGAAATTTAGAGAACTACACGTTACACATCATGATGTTTGGACTTGAAGCACATTCACGATATTTGTAAAACTCGGAGCATCGTTTGTGCGTGCTCCAATCTGCGCTACAGAAAAACAGCCGTAATAACCTCACATCGCTCCTCTCTTCATCCGCATCTCCCATTTCTTACCTCCCTTCCAAGCAATCCGATGTGGGCCACCTTCCCCAGCCCGTCTTGCGAAACCGGGCCTCCACGGGCCCATCGCGTGAGCCAGCCACCCACGCCGTCGCTCCCTTCATATAGACACAGGCCCGACCACGCTCCGCTGCTTGCGCTTCGCGTGGCGGAGGGAGGACTCGCGGCTGACCACCGCCGCGACTGCCGCTGCCGGCACCGGCAAGGCAAGAGACGTCTGCCGGCCGCCGCTCCCTCCTCGGTTAGTGCCCGCCTCGCTCCTGCTATCCCTCCCTCCTCCTAGGGTTTCGCGGCGCTGCGCCGAGAGCTGGCTAACATTTCCCTCGTGGCGCGCGCAGGCGGACGCGGGGACGCCCTCCGCCGCTCCGGTGAACGCTGACGAGGTAGACTACGCGCGAATACTACGCTCCTCCGCCCGCCCACCCGCGTCCGTAAGTGCATCCCTCTCCTCCCCGCTTGCCGGCCTCCTCCCTCGGTCGCCACGCGCGTACGCCAACCAACCTGGAGCGGCCCCCATACGCATCCCACGTTCCGGTGCCGTTCGCGAAGTGTCGATGCTCGAGTCTGGATCTGTTTCTCCCCAATTTCTGGTCCGTTTAGATCGATTGACGAACCAGCTCTGTGTAGTGCATGTATTGCTGCTGACGGGTCTCGTGGACGCGTGGTTCGTATGGTCAGGCATGGGTGGATTCGGGCATGCGTCGCGGCGTCGCCTAGCTAGGTATGGGTGGATTCTGTGCGTCGGTCGATGCGTTCGTATCGTCAGGCAAATTGCGCTACCTAGTTCATCCATCGCTGAGTAGGATGCTACGTTGGTGCCTTGCAGGTTATTATTCCTTGTGTTTGATATTTACAACTGTCTGTGGGTGGAAGTTTCTGAAGTGTGGTGATATTTAACAACTGCCCGTTAGTTCTACATGCAGGCAATGTTTGCGATTGCTGTTTAAGCTCAGATGTGGATGGAAATTGTGCTACCTAGTTCATCCATCGCTGTGTAGGATGCTGCGTTGGTGCCTAACAGATTATATATCATTCCCCCTGTTGGATATTTACAACTGTCTGTGGATGCAAATTTCTCAAGTTTGCTGATATTTACAACTGCCTGTGGATGGAATTTTCTCAAGTTTGGTGATGTTTACAACTGCATGTGGATGGGATTTTCTGATGTTTGATATTACTTCCTCCTGTTTGTCATGTTAGTTTGCATTGCAGCAAGTGCGCGAATGGTTCAGTTAGTTCTACATTGCTGGCAACGTTTGCGATGGATGTTTAATATTAGATCGATTTTCTCCACACAAAATTGGTTACATGGGATTATAAATCTAAGGCGCTTGCCTAGTTTGTACGGCGGCCATATCGCAAATGGATGCATGTGTGTGTCGCCTCCTACATAAGGTTTGGCATTTGTGTGTCTTCTGAAATAAGTTGTAGTTCATTGTCGAGTAGATTCTTCTTCACCATACTGAATTACTAACTATGTCAATTTCTAGGCTGTGTTGGTTCGTCAACAGATCCCTATCGTATTTCATCTATGTTACTTGTACTAGTTTTATTTTTCTGAGCAACATCCTAGTACCGCTGAGCGAATGCCTGAACTGATTTATCTCCCTCAATCAACTACTAGTTATTTTTCTTTTCAGTTGCTTTAATAAGTTTGTTCAGACTCTTAGCTAGACTTGCCATCATTAATTCTCGTTCATTTGATGCTATTTACAACTGTGGATGGATATCTCAAGTGTGGTATTTGGGAACTTCATTCATCTGAACTTGTCTCATCGTGTGCATTGCAGCCATCATAAGGCATTGAGCCAGAGCAGGCTGATACCAGCAGCATGGCCACTGAACCGATGTTGATGGCTGATCCGAACAAGATGGCTGCCCGCAAACCTGCTTCTTTGTTGCGGCGAAATGTAACATATGCTTCTTCTTCCTTGAAGTAAACCACATTCATCAACACCATGCTGTTCTGACTCCCGTAGTTGATCCAATTGTTGTGGTATTTCAGGTCAAACGCCCGCCTAAGGATTTCAAGGGTTGCAGATGCCCGGTTTCGAAATGCGTGAACAAGAACTGTCCTTGCCTCAGGGTGTGTCTTCTGCATGCATTGTATTTCTTATGTAGATTATTCTTGTTGCATCTATTGTTTTTGAAAAACTAGACATGCTTCTTCTATTATCCTCCTGACTGAGGCTAACTGGTTCTTGTTCTGAAGAACGGCTACCCGTGCACCTTGAGGTGCAAGTGCAAAGGATGTGAGAACAAACTTGGGGTCAGAGGGAGTGAGTGCACGGACCCCATTCTCCTCTTGCTGTTTTCCTTTGTGATCATACTCTTCTGATACGTGTCGCTCTATGTGTACAAAACAGGTGATCCAACAGATGACTCAAACACTGAACCAGTCAGGAAGGGGTGCAAATGCATGGTCTCCAACTGCGCCACCAAGAACTGTCAATGTTTTAGGGTGTGTCTTCTACATGCATGGCCTTTCTTCTGTAGATCCTTCTTGTTGCATATATTGTTTTTAAAAAACTAGACGTGCTTTGTCTCATATCCCCCTGACTGAGGCTAGCTGGTTCTTGTTCTGAAGCGCTCCAGCAGGTGCACCTCGAAGTGCAGGTGCGAAAATTGTTTAAATCTACCTGCGGGCGGAGGGAGTGAGTGCACCGATCACATTCTCCTCTTTCTTTATGTTCTCCTTGTATGATTGTGATCCGTGTCTCTCTGCATGTACAAAGCAGGTAAACCTGAAGAAGCAGTGCGTCTTGCTGCGGAACTGCTGATGAACGAGGGCCCCGACCCAAAGGTGGGTGAGGATGATATCAGCGGCAAGGTTACGGAACTGTTGAAGGAGATAGAGAACAAGGGACCCGACCCGAACAAACTACCATGAATCCAGGTAAGTTCGCCTTACATTCATCCAGGGAAGTGGCAGTGGAATCCAGTTTATATGTGTTCTGCCTCATCTGTTCAGCAGCAAGTAATCCTGTTGTTCTGCTCCTCGATCTTGTGCAGTGATGATGATGATGATGATGATGATATTCAGTTCAGAGCATGTCACGTTTTGTGTAGTGATGATGATGACAGTCTTCAGTCCTGACCATGTCGCCTTACCATCCTGATCTTGATGCCCGTTTTCTGTTCAAATATGCCGCTTCCTGTCGAACATGCGAATGTAAACATAATTCAGGACTCCTTGTAATAGTGATGTCAGGTGGCTTTAGTAGACCTATATGTTGATCAAACTGCTGTAGTTTCAGGGCTTCAGTGGACCTAGCACTCGACCAAAATGGTATAGTAGTTCAGAACGTACAAGCTAGGAATAGTTGCCAGCATCGGTTATTCGTATTGCAAAGTTTTTCCTTCTTACATTTATGAGGATTTTGATCGTGTTTGAAAGTTGAAACCCAAAATTTCTGCTGTTAGACAGATCCTTGTTATAGCCTGTGTCAAGTGATGGAGATGTGCTGGTGATGCATGAAGTTCTCTTGTTCTTACCTTTGTGGCCGTGTGATGATGGCATTGTCTGATGTTAACATCTTTTTGTCAGCAGACAGCAGCAATCGAAAATTTATCTTATCTGATCTTAAACATGTGCTTCTTAATGTCTGTTTTTCCTTGTATTTGGTCTTGTGCTCTAACCAAACAATGCAAGAGGCTGTACCAGCTTGTGAACATCTCTGTAAATTTGAAACTAGTCCTCCAAATTCCTTTCGGTTTCAGCTTAAATTGATGGCTTCTGGCGTCAGATGTCGCTAATCTGGTTGGTTATCTCTGGATCTGATCCAACATGATGCTGTTCAGTCCGCCAATTCTTGTGAATTCCGCGAGTGCTTGAATTTAAATTGTCCAAAAGGTGGATAAGATTTACCCATTTTGTAAACTCCCAGTTTTAGCTAGTGTCTTCTAAACTGCTTTGATCTGTAGCTTATTATATATGATGACTTTGCTGTGAACCAACCTTCCAGCTGGAAGTCTCTGAACCCTGCTCCTTTGTTGTATAAACAATCTTGAAACTGTTGAGTGTATAAGTGGATTGCCCTCCCTTTCCATCAGATCGGTCTTTTGGAATAGTGGTTAGCGCATGAAGCTTGACATGGTATGAGCCAAGGTCTCGAGTTCGAGTCCTGGTTTGCGCAATTTGTTCTAAAATTGTTGCTGCCCCCTCTTTGTCCACGTATAGGCCTCTTGAGCCATACCTCTGAGACTCGCGCGCCGTCGCTCTCTTCCGGTTGCACGTGTTGGCCTCTCCCTCCCGAGTCACACGTGAGAGGGGGTGTTGAAGTTTATAAGTGAATTGTCTGGCCCTTTCCATTAGATCGGTCTTTTGGAATAGTGGTCAGCGCATGAAGCTTGACATGGTATCAGAGCCAAGGTCTCGAGTTCGAGTCCTGTGTGGCGCAATTTTCCTAAAAAAATTGCTGGTGCCCCCTCCGTCCACGTACTTGCCTCTTGAGCCGTACCTTTGAGTTTACACATGTTGACCTGTCTGTGACCGTCACATGTGAGGAGGGGTGTTGAGTGTATAAGTGGATTGCCCTCCCTTTCCATCAGATCGGTCTTTTGGAATAGTGATCAGCGCATGAAGCTTGACATGGTATCAGAGCCAAGGTCTCGAGTTCGAGTCCTGTGTGGCGCGCAATTTTCCTAAAAATTGCTGATGCCCCCTCCTTCCACGTACTTGCCTCTTGAGCCGTACCTCTGAGTTTACACATGTTGACCTGTCTGTGACCGTCACATGTGAGGAGGGGTGTTGAGTGTATAAGTGGATTGCCCTCCCTTTCCATCAGATCGGTCTTTTGGAATAGTGGTCAGCGCATGAAGCTTGACAGAAACTACGTAGTTACAGTACAACTTCCATAGTTACAGTATTTAATTTTTTGATGCAGTGTTAATGACATCATTCAGTAGTACTTATTCAGGATTTTAGCTGTTCCCACGGTAATATAAATGCCAATTTGTCTGCACTTATCATCCAATCAATTAGCACATTACGCTCTCAGCAAAAAACACAAGTTCTGGGACGTTTACAATTGGGCTCGAAAAGTTGATTATCTGATATCGAATACATATGCATGTATTTTCTTGTATGTGAGTCTGTGTCGGAATGCTATTTCAGAAAATTGTGGATCAGATTATCCAAGCTTGTGAATTTTCCTGCCATTTTTAGCTAGTGTTCTGAACTTTTTTTTAGCTGACGACAGCTGCTGTTTTTGTTTTGTTAAGAGTTTGGTTCTTAGTTGAACTTTATGGGCCTGCTAAATTTCAGTTACTCTAAAAGGTTTGAAATCTCATTTTTCACCGTAATTCGTGTCCAGAGTCAAATTTAAGTGTGCGATTCCTGGCTTTTAGGAGTAGGTTATAGACATGAAGTGATAATAACTGTCTTGAAGCTTTCCAGCATGTTCAGACTGCTGCGATCTGGACGAAAGAAGCTTTCAGTTCAACGACAGAGGCAGGCGAATTCATGCTGGGTTGCTGTACAATTTCTCTTGAAACAGGTTTTGGGTAGTGGGTGCAGCTGCACCTACTACCCAGATTTTTTTTTTCCAAATGTCAAAAAATTCGAATTTTTTTTTTTGCATGTAGTCCAACATATTTCAAGTCAGCACAAAAAGTTACGCGAAGAAAAAACTTTTTTTGCAATATGTACGTGTCCGAATTTTTTCTTTTTTGTACAGGTTGCTAAAAAAGTTTTTTCACCATGCCAATTTTTGTGCTAACACATGACGCTGTAATTTGCATCCGGATTTTTTTTCGGAATTTTTTGACATTCTGAGAAAAAATTAAAAATAAATTACGTAATGGGATCATCTAGACCCGCAAGCCGTTATGAATATCCGGTTTTCATCCTGATTTATAAATAAAGTCAACACGGCTCGTAGCCAAATAAGCTAGTCAAGTATCTATTTCCACATGTAAATTGTCGAATCACTTCCTTTGATATCAAACAAATTGTTTATTTAGAAAGGTAAACAGGTACAAGCACGGTAATAGCTAATGTAGACTGCTGATAGCCAGATACATGTAGCACTCTTGAATGCCGCTGACTGACAGGACAGGTGTTGAAAAATAAACCGAGTTACAGCTACAAAACCCACTAGAGAGCTAGGAGACGATGAACAACCTAGGGGGGGTGGCCGGGAAGCCAAGCAACTTGCTGCATAGCAGAGCAAGCGTAGCAGAGTTGAGGTTAGGTTACTGTGAAGGGCGATAGCCGCCAGACCCGCTGTAGCCCAAGTAGCTGCTCGAAGAACCAGGCAGCTGCCCTGTGGGGCCGCCCCCATAAGCCGCATAGCCACCGGCTGCACTCGGCAGGGCCCCAGGTCCGCCATACGTGACCTTATACTGCTGGCCTGCGTTGTATGACGCGGCGGCTGCGGCAGCGGCTATTGATCCTGGGTTGTACTGGTATGGCTTGGGGGCCCCATACTGCTCGCCGCCACCGTAAGAAGCGTAGTGTGAAGCAGCGTCGTATGCCGTGGGGGCAGGCGGCACCGCGCCGGCGTAGTGAACATACCGGTCGGCCGCGACCCCGTACCTGTCCGGGTAGGCAGACACCTGTGGCGGAGGTGCGCGCTGCTGCCATGTGCCGACTGGGACCGGGGGCCTGCGGGGGCCTGAACCAGCGGAGCCAGGAGGTCGCCGAGGAGCTGAGATGCCGGAGATCCGGGGCTTCTTCGTGTAGCTGCGACCAGCGTCCACTGATGGCCTCTTCTCGCCCTTTGATTTCAGCTCGGAGATGCGCTTTTGGAGAGGTCCTAGTGGACAGTCCTTCTGGAGCTTGTACTCTTCGACACACTTGATGATGGCCCTCAATGCAAGTAGCTCACGAGTCTTGAGGTCATCCTGCACATGTGTTTAACGAGTTGCAGCACAATTAGCTAAAAAATGCTGAACATTATATAAAATAGACAAGATGATCGGAAAACTAAACATGAAACTATTTAAGCATGAAAAGCAATATATTTACAATGATTCACCATGTTCATTACTCTGGATTCTGAAATAAGGGAATGCCATGAGGCCCATGAGTCAGTTGCTACAACCTAATACTTCATGTGACGTATCATTCACAGACAGAAGCACAGATGCAGCAGACTTTAAAAGTAATTTCCCATCAGCATAACGGTAGATTTTTTTATTAGACTAAATACAACAACAGATTTCCCAATATGACCTCTCAATTTAAATGCACATAACATTACTGCTAAGCCCGTGCATACCAAATACAGCATCACTACGAACAATCCTTATAGCACCATGCAAGATTTTAAAAGTAATTTCCTTGCCTTAACAAAATATTAGCAATTTAAATGTGCACAAGATTACAAATAGCCCGTGCACACCAAGTACAGCATGATTCCTCAATATAAACAATCCTTATAGCAATAAAAGAAAGTAGAGCATTTAACAGTGAACTCCCAAAGCAAGAAGTGGAACTGATGAATCCTGGCTTATTAATAACTAACATGTACTCCCTCCGTTCCAAATTAATTGATTTCCATTTGTCCAAATATGGACATATCTATACTTGTAACATGTCTAGATACATCTACATGTGGGCAAATAGAAGTCAATTAATTTGGAACGGAGGGAGTACTACACAATCATCAACATGTCAAAACAATGTAGAGAGAACAGACCGGTGAAGGAGTCACATTGCCGTCCTTATTATTGTTAACCGAGTCTTTTAGCTCATCTACATATGCCTTCAAGAGAGGAGCCGGGGGGAAACTCTCTGAAAGCCCAAAAGCTTGTATGAATTGAACTGCATCAATTTGCCTGTGTCTCTTGATCAACTCCTCAATAATACCTACAAAAAAAATGATCAGCACTAGGAACAGAAAACACTGCATTTATACATTTAACATCTACGGTATTCATATAATGGTAAGGTTTTTATTTCCTAGATGGTTATGGGGGCCAGCAGTAAATCATTAGCGGCACCAGCCTGGCAAATTAAGGGATGATAATGCCATGTGGCATCTGAGTGGATACCAACCTGGCATTCTCTCAGTCAGACCAAGAGAGCGACAAAGCTCAGCAGTCTGCTTGCGACGAGAGACGGCAACTACGATCTTGCATAGTTCATCTTCGTCATGCGCCAAATCAACATTAAAAGTTGTAAGAAGCTGCAGGAATGCCTGTGCTTCCAATGAGTAGCCATCAGAAGCATCAAGGTCAACCTCAGCTATCTTAATCTTCCACTCTTCGGCAATTGCCTTGGCTTGCTCAATAATTTCAGAGCTCCAAGGGTTGTTGCCACTCGGCTCCTTCATTCCTAGTGAATGTGTTATAGCCTCCATCAAAACAATGCAGCTTCTGCGCTGCCCCTGAATGGAGTGATGTTTATCCCCAGGAAGTTGGTCTGGGAAGAAACCCTCCAAGGAATCAAGTACGAAGCGTGCAGGGTCAGTTGCACATTTTAGTGCAACAGACAGTTCATCACGAAGGCCAGCAAGTTTTTTCCAATTTTCTGAAAGATATTTCAGAAGGCCTTTTATGTCCATCTGCTCACAGAGTTGCTTCAGCGCAGGGCGCGGCTTAACCTCGACTGGTGAAGGTTCAGATGGCTTGCCCAAACCATTAGCAGAAGAGGTTTGCTCCTCTGAAGCACGAGATGCATTGGTGTCGTTGGTTGAGGTTCTTACCTTTTTGTCTTTGCTTCCATTGACATCAAGTATCTCAGCAAGCTCGACATTATATTTTTGGCGCACCTCTGCTAGCGCAGAGACGGCAGCATCCCTCAGCTCCTGGAGCTTGTTCACAGATTCACGCTCTTTTGCAGAAAGATTAGCCTCTTTCTCAGCAATAATCCTACGATCTTCAGCTTTCTTTTCTTCTAATGCCTTCTGCTTTTCTTCCAGTTCATCACACTTGCTCTTGTATGACTTCTCAAGGTTCACGAAATGTGCTTTGATATGTTCCCACTGAATGCCACTCTGCATCTGTAGGGATGCTTCTGTGTGGGATTTCAGCTTGCCAAATACTTCAGCAAGCTGTTCTAGCAGTGGCATTGTTGTTGACTCAGAACCACCAGAAATATGAGAAGCAGCTTCAGTCGCCATTTGCAACTGAAACAGTGACAAACGTGTAGAGATACATGATTAGATCCCAACATAGTGTTATGAATAATGAAGTATGAATAATGTATTAATCACACATAAGCAGTACGGAGACAGCATTTAAATGCAAAATAGAAATCACAGACAGATAAAGAAGTCAGTAATACACAGGACGGAGTTCAGTCAAAAGAGGAAAAGTTCAGGTCAAGTACTCCCTCCGTCCGCCAAAGAGTGTACGTCTAGGTTTTCTAAGACAGATTAAGCATTTTTACGAAAAGCACACTCCTTCCCTCAATTACGCTGCAACACCAGCCCATGCAACGCTTCGATTCACAGCACATGAGTGATTGCGCATGCAGCAGCAATTATTAAAGCACAAGTGACGCAAGAATACCCAATACAAACGCAAGAGTTAATGCGCTGGAGTGCTGCTCGAGGTGTGGACAAGGGAGTGGAATGCGAAAGTACCCAGCTCAAACGAATACGTACACTTATTTTCGGAAAAACACAGCACCCTAAACGTCTACTCTTTGGCGGACGGAGGGAGTAGGCACCAAAAGAAACACCCTTTTCAGCTTCTCTGAGATGTACTCCTACTAGGAAAACAATTGGAAAGAACATGTGGCATAACGTAAGCGATGGACTAATGAGAACCAAGCAGCGCTCGGCTGGCTAGCAGCACGCATCGTATGCTTGGCCACCCACGTCCAAGGCATAGGCTCCCGAGGTGCTCGACGCTTCTTCCCAATAAAACGAATGCCCAGGGCGACAGTGCCCCATGTATCCAGTCTTATTTCAAGCGTGATGGACTAATGATGATCACAATAACTGAATGTTGCAAACACCCCCACCCGCTTGTGATATGTTTATCACTCCTAAAGAATTTCTGGTTTTGTCAATGGAGGAAAAGCACATGAATGAGCAACCCACAGCCAACAAAAATAAATCCCATTGAATACAAACAATCATAGGCTGCCTGCGATGATACAGTCCCTGTTATAACATCTTCAGAACTTCACCATACTCACAGATCGTATTAAAATTTCGAGCTTCGCTTTTATTTGAAAATTCGGATAAACCTACTTATCGACTGGGGGCGGATCTAGATGGTGTGCAGCAAGAAATTGTGAAGGTCCCCTAGTGGGATTGATTTAACAAAGATAATCGCTGCGTTGGATGAGGACAACCTAGCTCGTACCTCGAAGGAGACCCGGTGGCCAAAGACAGGGACGGGGTGGAGGCGGCAGGGACGCGAGGTCCCGGCGAGGAAGAACGGGAACGGCGACGCGCGTGAGAGGCCGGAGGTGGAGGCGGTCGGGGCGGGGAGGGATTGAGGCGTCGGCCAGCAGTGACGCTAAGGCGAGGCACGGCGGGGGCTATTGAACGGCGACGGTGGCGGCGACGACGACGGACGGGGGCGGCTCTGTGTTTGGGAACGATGAGAGATTTAGGGCTAGGTTGTGGTTGCTGTCCTGGTGGGCCTGGGCTCGGCCTGAAGAAACGTTGATGGATTTTGCATGGTTAGGCTAGGCCTGAAGAAATATCGATGGATTAAGCTAGTGTGGAGTTATCGAGAGGAAATTTCTGGCTTCCGTCATCCAGTCATCACTTTGTTTTAAAATAAAATAAAACATTACAAGTTTTTAAAAATTAGAGTAAAATATCCCACAAACATGCAAAATCTCAGTTTGAAATACTTTATATTCTAAACTACACAAAAATGACAAAGTGCCGATAGTATACATACTTTTAAATCTCCAAAATATATAAAATGTTGTCATTTTTATTTATCCCGTAATATAAAGATTTTTTATTATAATTTTGCATAATTGTGTGATGTATCGTTAACTACACTTAGAAATTGTTTCTGATTTTTTATAAAACTTCTAAAAATAGTTTTTGAGTTTTTATAATAAAGGATCACTGGATCTCATTAGCCAAAATAACGAGTCATCATTTTTATACTCCAATAACACAAGTTTTATTAGCTAAAAATACTTGTTACACCCTCCAACAAAATTTTGACAAGAAAATTAGGGCTATCGTCAATTGAAAGATTGATGCCTCACCTCTCTAGCTAAAATATTATTTTAGAAGAAACTACCCAGAAACATGTGTTGCCCTATTTTTTCTTCTCTCCTATCGTGTTCAAAGGACATTTTGACAATTTGTGTGGCCAATTATGTAACCTTTTTGTAATCAATGAGCAGGCAAGTCGACAACATGGGCGAACCGAAACATCTTTCTAGCCAAGAGGAAAAGAAACATAATGTTGCTCCTCATAAAACACGCATAGTGGCCTTCATCGATTGGACAAACACTCGACTAACTTTTGTAGATCAAAGGCAACCACATGTCCATATTTAAATTAGTAAAGCCTGATGAGTTCACACTTCACAGATATTACATAACATGTTGGGGTTGTCAGCTATAGATAATATCATGGCACACTGCTAATGGGAACATAAAATTCAGTGCTCAAACTAGAGATAAGAGGAATATGTAAGATTATAACTACAAGCAGGTAGTTGAAGCATCTTGAGGGCTAGGAGCAGTCGGGGTCGAGCATGTAGAGTGGTACAAGCTGCGGAGCTCCAAGATTATCGGGGTCCAAAATGGCACGATCATTTTACTTGGATAGGGGTCTCCACTGCTGCAACAAATACCCGTTTTGAAGAGACAATCAGCTGTCTGTGAAGGAAAAATAGCCTCAATTGAAATTTTGTTTCGAATATTCCAAAGAGCACAATAGTGGACAGTAAATAAAAGCCACACTCCTTTCCTTGCTTTGCTTGGGAGTGATTGAATAATTAGTCAAAAATGATCAAATGTTTGAGGGTTTCTATGTACCCCAAAAACTCTGACGCACTCCACTCTACACAAAAGAAGCAAGAACACATGAGAACAAGATATTCGTATCTTCAGCAAGACCACAAAGCACACAGTTACCATCCGAAGGGGCCATGACACAATCACAGCTGGTCTCCAGCAGGAAGGCGACCGAGTGCTAGTTGCCTAATAAAGATTTTAATTTTGAGAGACAACTTAGCAGACCGGAAAAGTTAGGAACACCACGATCATTGACATGAAGGTCGCGATAGAAAGAGGGAACATAAAACCTACCCGAGGGCTACATCGCCCAAGACACATGGTCTGTCTCGTTGGAGGAAAAAAATCCTAAATTTCTCATGTCAGTAAAGCCCAGTATTGAAGTTCATCTTCTCCAAATGTACACCTGAAACGCTGGCGCCAACCATCCCACCATGAGCTTGGGAAACCAGTATGTCTTGGTTGGTCGAGATATCAAAGAGCCAAGGGAATCTATAGCACAAGGGACCCTCCCTTGTCCACTGGTCCCTCCAAAGGAATACTTTTGATCCTTAGCCCACTTGGATTTGGCGCCAAATTTGAAATAGCTTTTGATTTTGTGCAGAATTTGCCAGAATTGGGACCCTCCCAAGGCATAAGACGTCAAGATGTTAAGCGCACCTGGGTATTTAGCTTTAACGAGTTTATATCATAGCGAGTGAGGTTCTTCTTCGTTGAACAATTGCCATATCCACTTAACCATAAGAGAGATATTTAACACCTTGGTGTTATTGACCCCAAGACCACCCTGGTCTTTTGGGCGACAAACCTCCAACTAACCCTGGGCAGAATTCGGTCCCAAACCGTCGAAACCGCGGAACCAACCCGTCACAAACCGTGCATCCGGTTTCGGCGGGTCACGGTTTCTGGACGGGGTCAAACCGTCGAAACCAGTCAGCGTCAGGTGATGAAGACGACGAGCCGCTCCGGCGAGCAGCAATGAAGAAGACGAGCCGCACCGGCGAGATCCGCGCGGCGGCGAGGTCCGTCTCGGCGAAGACGCCGCTGGCGGGACGTGTTCTTCAGGTCCTACTGGAACGCCGCCGCCATGGCCGCGCCAGTGCGGATGGACCGCACGACAGCTGCGCCAGGCGGCGCGACGCGCCCACGCCGCCGACGACGCCGGCGGACATCCTGCTCCTCGTGTCCTCGTCGACGTCGCCGAGACGGCCCTCGCCGGCGCCGCGGATCTCCGCCGAGATCACGTGCCTGACATGGTGTAGATCACGGCTGCGATGGCAGCCGGCCCCTGGAGCGACGCAGCGCCGTTCCCCATGTCCATCGTCGGCGTCGGCGTCGGCGTCGTCCCTGACGACGGCGACGTCATCGGGGCGGAGGCACAGCTCACGGCGATGGGGAGAACGACGGTGGCGAGCGCAGGAATCGTGAGTGCGTGCAGCTTGGCGAGCGCAGGGATCGTGCGTGCGTGCTAACCGGTCTGAAACCGTCGAAACCAGCGAAACCAGCTAAACTAAACCGTATAAAACCGTTGTGTTTATGATGGTTCCGAGAAACCGTCCAAAACCAGCGAAACCGCGTTTGCCTAGGGTTACCTCCAACTTTTGATCCTTTAGTCTATCTCTCACACCGAAGGACCGCCCCGCTAAAAAATCTATCCTTTGCCTCCCATATCATCTATCTGAATGGGAGTAACCGTGCAATTCCAAGTATGGTGATTTTTTATGCAAGAGCATGTTAGAGTGTGTAGGCGTCGGACACGTCAACATGTCACATAAATCAAGGAGGATTCGATTTTAATTCTTTCCTAAAATATTGCGATTGATCTTTATTGACGAAGAAACAAACCTACTTGTACTATATAATCTCATCGCGGGATCAAATCAATCTAAGTGCGAAATTACGATTGCCTTCAATTTCCAACATTTAAGAATGGGAGACTCTAATTGAAAGGCAATCCGAAAGAAAGGTAAAGAAGCCTCACCCTCATAGTGAAATGGCGTTCTGTTCTAATGGGCATGAATCATATTGCAAAGTCTAGAAGGTATTGTTAGGAACCAACTTCCTCCCCAACCGATACTAGTGATAATATGGCAATTCTATCCTTTACAAAAATAAGTAAACCAATTATTTTAATTGCATGATTAAGAAATGGATGCGTATGATTAGAAACTTAATTTTTTTATAGGAAAGAGGGTGTAACCCTGATCCCTACCTTGGCTACCTATGTAGATAATCTATCGTGGTCCTCCTCTTCTGAAAGCTACAAAAAAGGTCTGGAATTGGCACAATATCGCGAAGTTGTCACCTTTGATGTTGCGACTCAGGAATTTGTGCAAGATTTTGACAGCGTTCACTAGTAGAAAATGGGCCTATGGTCCCGGTTCGGTTGGGCCATCAGTCCCGGTTGCCCAACCGGGACTGGCCAATCGGGACCAATGCTGGTCCCGGTTGGGCCACGAACCGGGACCAATGTGGTCCACGTGGCCAGTTCTGGCTGGGCGTGGGGGGAGACTCATTGGTCCCGGTTCTTAATACGAACCGGGACCAATGAGTGCTTTTTTTTTTTGGTATTTAGGGTTTAGGGTCTCCCTCTCGCCGGTTCCCTCTCGCCGGTGCCCCCTCTCCCTCTCGCCGGTGCCCCCTCTCCCTCTCGCCGGTGCCCCCTCTCGCCGGTGCCCCCTCTCCTCTCGCCGGTGCCCCCTCTCGCCGGTGCCCCCTCTCCCTCTCGCCGGTGCCTCCGTCGTCTCCCCCTTCTTCGCATCGCCGACGTGCTCTCCATCGTTTCCGTACGCATATTATACGCTCTACTATATACACAGTACACGTTGATGCATATATAATTAATATTCGATCTCTTGCGAGAATACAACTATTTAATTACATGGAGATAGATCAACATATGTAGTTCATCGTCCGAAGCATAATGTTCTCCCTTTTCATCGATGACCTCCCTAAGCAGAAATCCCGCCAATTCCTCTTGAATTGCTCCTACGCGCAGTTCTGGGTCGATCTTCTCCCGCATTTTGCTGAAAGCAGTTGTTCTCCGCTCAGTGGTCAACTCGCGAATGAACTCGCAAACGTAGAATCCACATAAATTACTCCCCGGTGGCTGCTGCGGACTTTCACCGTTTTATAAGTTAGCTCATCTTTGAATGGACCTTCTACCTTCTGTTTGAAAATTGTCCAACACCTGCTTTGGCAAAGAAAATGAACAAAGGAGTTATTAATTACTTGACATCAGGGAACGAACGAAAGAGGGCGATATAATGCGATAATGATTGAAATTACTTGTTGAGCATTTCTTTCATGTCGGACCACAACGCTTGGTCCCAACTTAATGAGTCGTGGACTTCAACTGTGGACTTGTCAGGTTGAATGCTTAGCAGAATCCAGTGGAACCTGCGGACGTTTACATAAAGCAGACATGCATAGCTCATCAATTACACTTAACATCGAGAAAGCCAAATAAAAATATGTACAAGACAGAAACACTCACCTGAAGTTGTAAGGAAATAGTATTTCCGTACAGAAATGTTGCATGGTTAAAAAGGTGGTCAGGTCATGCTCCACGTCTTTGGGGTGATTGACTAACGTATGTGAATTCACGATATATGGGTCAACGAACCCAACCTCAAAAACTTTAGATCTTTTGCATTCCAGCATCTTCATTCTGCATAATAGCGTACAAAAGGATATATATATAGTCAGGATAATATAATACAGGCAATGAACGAGCTGAGCTAGAGACTTAATTACGAAAATAAATCACTTACAGACAATAGCAAGAGAGGATAGATTTGTCGAGGGCGCGCTTTTGGAATAACTGGAACAGTTCAGTCAGTTGAACCTGTATAATGTAACGTTTGAAGAAATGCTCCACTCTAACGTCCAGCGGAAACCACTCTTTCGCGTCCTTCTTTGATGTGTGCACCAGGTACCAGGTATGCAGATTTCGCATATGTGTTGATAGACCCGTCAGCTCCTCATTACTGACCATAGGCTCCCCTTGGACATATTTCCGTGCCATCTCTAACATTGGCGCATGTTCATAGCCTAAAAGTTGACCAAGGCTCATACCCAAGGCGGTAGCCTGTTCCTTGGCCTGCGATACAGTGACACCAAGTTCTTTAGCAGCAGCTATGGCTCTGGGGTCCAATAATTCCAGGTCCTTATCCATAGCGACTCTGAAGTCCTTGTCGACATCGGAACACACTATGAGCGGGGGGACCGATTGATTTTTCTGCTGTCCGAGCTGGGCAATTTGTTTCCCGCTTTTTGCACTTCTTCCCTTGTTCTGCTCAGACTGGGCACGTGCTAGCTTAGTAAGTTCACGACCATAGTCAGATGGCAGATTCATCGATATCTGGGATGGCTGCTCAAGGAAGGACTTTCTCCACTTTTTGGTTTTTCATCATATACCGGCTTCTGCTCGGGCTTTTTTGGTGCAAAAAAAGCCTTATTGTAGGCAGCCACCTCCGCGGCGTTTTCCGCTACAGTCCTGTCATAAGGTCTAATGGGAAGATTCTTATGAGGTACTGTTGGGAGGGGCGACCTTTTACGTTTCGGTGATCGCTTACCCCTCATAGTACGAGCGGTGGGCGGAAACGGCTGACGCGGCGGCGGAGACGGCTGCGCTGGAGACTGGTGAGGCGGTGAAGAGGACTGTTGCGCTGGAGATGTGAGGCGGTGAAGAGGACTGTTGCGCTGGAGACTGGTGAGGAGTCGATGGCCTTGGCTGCCAGTTCGGAAGCACGATGAATTCCTTTGGCCATAGAATGGTCGCTTTCTTGGCTTCTCCAAGTTCAAGCACCTCCCCATCTTCACCTGCAGGGTGTTGCAGCTTCAGCTCCTCATAATCTTTCATCACTTCATCCACCGCGACAACAGCGTAGCCATTTGGAACCGGAGAGAAATGGTAAGTTGGATTAGGTCCAATTGGTACGACATAGCCGACCGCCACCTTCACGGTTAAGTTAAAAACTTTCACATGCATCTCACAAGGTGTGCTCTCCGTGATATCATCCACTGGGTAGCGACGAAGTGGAGCCACTGCATCATCATTACCATCCTGGAGCTCCGTGGAAGCCACGCTGCTTTTCCGATTCGATGGGCCACCGGTACCATCGCATGCAGCTTCTACCATGTGCCGTTGAGATTGGCCGCTAGTACCTTGCTGGCTAAGCACGGCAATTTGTTCCTTCTGCAGCTTTAATTCTTCTTCTATATTACGCAGCCGGTCTGCAGCAGCGCGTGCTTCCATTGCCTCCTTTCCTTTCTCCTCTGATGGCTTCTATCAGGAAATTTCTTCCTGTGCTCGGGAATCGCAATTGTCTTGGGCTTGGAGCCAGGTACGCCTCGTAACCGTCCGTCGTGTTCCTTATTCCCAAGGGCGCGTGTGAGCTCGTCATCCTCTCTATCGGGAATGAACCGTCCCTCTTCAACATCCTTTACTGCATTTCTAATTTCTTGGATGGGTAGTAGGGGATTATCTTTGTGTCTTCTGTTATATATGCACTTCCCTTCTGCGTCCAACGTGCCCCCATGCCCGTAAAACCAATTTCTTGCCCGTTCGATCCACTTGAGTGGCTCTGGAGTGATCCCATTAGCCAGCAGGTCCGCCTCAAGTTTCTCCCACTTAGGCATGCTACCAGCGTAGCCACCAGGCCCCATAGTATGGTGGTACATCTTTAGAGCAGCATTTGCCGCATTTTTTGCAGACTTTTCCAGAGCTTCCTCTGATTTCTTGTACGCCACAAATTCTTCCCAGTAGTCCTTTATCTTCTCATACCCTTTATCGAAGTCTGGAGTCTTATTTTTCTTGACAAACAGTTTGTTCAATCTTTTCTTCCAGTTCTTGAATAGCTCGGCCATCTTCTTAAGTGCCCAGTCCTTGACTTTTTGCTCCATGATTTTCCGGGCAATCTTTTCTGCCTCATCTGGATCCTCCTCATCTGAATCCACCTCTGGCGCCGGCAGGGTGAAATTAACCATGAGCTTTCTCCAAAGTCTTTCTTTGCCCTCATCGCTGACATATAGCTGTCCTTTCTCGTTTGGCCGATGCCATTCTCGAACGGTGATCGGGATGAAGTCCCTAACAAGAACTCCGCATTGCTTTACCATTTTATTTTTAACACCAGGGGGAGCAGTCGGTGTGCCGTCTTCAGCGACTCTTTCGATCGTGTACCTTTCTTGGTCGCCCAACTTTTTGGCTGGGCCTCGTTTTGTCCTTACAGAAGATTTGCTCGATCCGGAGGGCTAAAAGAAGAAAGAGCGTTAATATATGTATATAGACATCAGAGACTTAATTAATACAATCTTCGGCTTCATTAATATATGTATATGCACCTCGCCGGAGTTTGCAACATTTAATGTTCCACCGGAGCCTTCGGCTTCTCCCTCGTCGGCTTCTCCCTCGCTGACTTCTCCCTCACCCCGGCCGTCGGGTTCTACCTCACCGGAGCCGTCTCTTCGGTTGAGAGACTCATCTCCCTCACCGGAGTTGTTCAAAAACTCCGTGGTGACATCGACAATATCTTCCGGCCCGCGGATTATATCCTGGAGGATATTTTCCTGATCTTCGTCTCGTTCCATAGTTTCTGCAAATTAAGAACAATGCACAAAACTTTAGTTGGGTAACTTGTTCCATATGTCAAGATACATCTACAATATCATAAACCCGTAAACTCGTATCGTAAACCCGTAAACTCGTATCGTAAACCCGTAAACTCGTATCGTAAACCCGTAAACTCGTATCGTAAACCCGTAAACTCGTAAACTCGTATCGTAAACCCGTAAACTCGTATCGTAAACCCGTAAACTCGTAAACTCGTATCGTAAACCCGTAAACTCGTATCGTAAACCCGTAAACTCGTATCGTAAACCCGTAAACTCGTAAACTGTATCGTAAACCCGTAAACTCGTATCGTAAACCGTAAACTCGTAAACTCGTATCATAAACCCGTAAACCCGTAAATTTGCATCTTTGCATATCTAACACAATTTACCGGGTCAACTTCCGAACCACGATCTACCGGGAAGAACAAATACCGGACAAGAACACAATCAATACATGGCATTGATGCAATGCGCAATATGTATGCATGATCAATTTAATGCATTGACATGGAACTCTAAATCATGTTTGAAATGTTATTGAATTAGGACAAGCACAAATTAGGACTAACAAAATTTTCCTATACAAAAAATCCTAACACTAACAAAATTTAGTCCAGAATTCTCTAACACTTTAAATATTCAAAATGATCTGCCGCAGTGCAATGTCACTACAAATTTTTAAACAAAATTGCTAAGTTTCAAATTGCTAAAACTAACTAAAACAGTAGCTAAATTCTTATACACAATTTTATCAAATTCTATCTAAAATTCTATCTAAAAATTCTATCTAAAATTAAGTCTATCTAAAATTTAAAATATTTTCTATCTAAAATTCAACTATCTAAATTCAACAATTTTAAACAACTATCTAAAATTCAATAATTTTAAACAACACTACCAAATTCTATCTAAAAAATTCTGTCAAATTGTAAACAACACTAACAATTTTAAACAACTATCTAAACAACTATCTAAAAATTCTGTGTGTTGAGCAAATTTGCTACAAATTTGTACTCCTAAAATAATAAACCGCTGATGTCATGCTGACGTCAGCAATGGTGCTACGGCTCGGTGTTGAGCACGAGAGGGAGGGCGTGGGCGCCGCGGCGATCACCTGGCCGTGGAGAGGGAAGGGGCGGGCGCGGCGGAGGCCAGGAGCAGGCCGCCGGCGACGGGAGAGGCGCGACGGCGCGGGGGGCGCGGCGGAGGGCAGGGGCGCGTGATGGGAGGGCCGCCGGAGCAGGGCGCGCGACGGCCGCCGGAGCAGGGGCGCGCGACGGCGGGGGCCGCGGCGGAGCAGGGCCGCCGGAAAAACGAGCAGGGCTTCGCCGGAAAAACGAGCAGGGCTTCGCCGGCTTCGCGTGCGGTCGCGCCTTCTCCGGTCCTTAGTCGATTTTGCCTGAATGGGGAAGAAGAGAGGGCGCAGGAAGTTATACTAGGACTCTTTGGTCCCGGTTGCTGGCAAGAACCGGGACCAATGACCCTTTGGTCCCGGTTCTTGCCAGCAACCGGGACCAAAGAGTGGGCAGTTAATGCCAGATCAAGCGCAGGGTCCAGGGACTCATTGGTCCCGGTTCTTGGTATAAACCGGGACCAAAGAGTCCTTTTTCAAAATTATTTCGAACTTTTCAGTTCTGAAATTTTGTTCCCGCCCTTTTTTTCTTATTTAGGTGTTTGGATATGAATTTCAAATGGTTTTGAATCTGAAAAGACTTTCAACATGAAAAGTTTTTAAATTTGAATAAATAATCCAAAACCATTTTCTGTTTTGTAAAATAATTATTCTAACTATACAAACTATTAACCATTTTGCCATTTTCAATTAAAAATGCATTACCTTTATTGCATATTTGAATTGACAAAACTTTCAACATGAAAAGTTTTTAAATTTGAATAAATAATCCAAAACCATTTTCTGTTTGTAAAATAATTATTCTAACTATACAAACTATTAACCATTTTGCCATTTTCAATTAAAAATGCATTAACTTTATTGCATATTTTGAATTGACAAAACTTTCAACATGAAAAGTTTTTAAATTTGAATAAATAATCCAAAACCATTTTCTGTTTTGTAAAATAATTATTCTAACTACACAAACTATTAACCATTTTGCCATTTTCAATTAAAAATGCATTAACTTTATTGCATATTTTGAATTGACAAAACTTTCAACATGAAAAGTTTTTAAATTTGAATAAATAATCCTTTGGCATGGAGTACTTTCATGTGTACTAGTTGGTACGATAAATGATAAACTTGAGTTTTGACATAGTTTACAAAAAACTTCTTCACAAAATAAAATCCTTTGGCATGGAGGCTACTGCATGCACTCTGTATTATGGTTTTCACCACATAAAGGTTTAATACATTACTACACATCACATAAAGGTTTAATACATTACATTGATTTACATAAAAGTCATGAACCCTTCTTCGCGTATGATCGCTTCGGCCGTAACCATGGAGCATCTTCATTATTGGCTAGGACGAATGGTTCGTTCTTGTAACAACCAAGATTCTTGAGATCCACTGTTGTCATCCCGTACAGCTGGTCTACCTTTATCCCTTCTCCATTCATGTTGACCCAACTGCACCGAAACAAAGGGACCTTAAAAGTAGGTCCATAGTCAAGTTCCCATATCTCCTCTATGCGACCATAGTATGTGTCCTTTTGGCCATCGTCGTTTGTTGCATCAAAGCGGACACCACTGTTCTGGTTGGTGCTCTTTTTATCTTGGGCGATCGTGTAAAATGTATTCCCATTTATCTCGTACCCTTGGAAATTCAATACAGTCGAAGATGGTGACGCGGCCAACAAGTAGAGCTGATCTCCGACAGTGGTGTCATTCATGAGCTGTAATCGCAACCAACTGCCGAAGGTCTCCATGTGTTTTACTTCAATCCAGGAGTCAGCCTTCCCCGGGTTCTTGGAGCGTACATAATTCTTGTGTTCCTCGATATACGGAGCAACGAAGGTGGAACTTTGTAGAACTGTGTAGTGTGCTTGAGTTAAAGAATGCCCGTCCCTACATATCACTGCTTTCTTTCCTAGCGTGCCTTTTCCACTCAGTCTCCCCTCATGCCGCGATTCAGGAACACCAATCGGCTTAAGGTCAGGAATAAAGTCAACACAGAACCCAATGACCTCTTCTGTTCCATAGCCCTTTGAGATGCTTCCTTCTGGCCTAGCACGGTTATGAACATATTTCTTCAAGACTCCCATGAACCTCTCGAAGGGGAACATATTGTGTAGAAATACAGGACCGAGAATGGCAATCTCGTCGACTAGGTGAACCAGGAGACCAACTCGAAGCTGACAAGACATTGGACCACAACCTTCTGTAAACTTGGTAGAGTTACTGGATCGATGACCTTCTGAGATATTGCATTGAGGAATGCACATAGCTTCACAATGGGTACTCGAACATTTTCCGGTAGAAGCCCCCTCAATGCAACCGGAAGCAACTGCGTCATAATCACGTGGCAATCATGAGACTTCAGGTTCTGGAATTTTTTCTTTGCCATATTTATTATTCCCTTTATATTTGACGAGAAGCCAGCCGGGACCTTGATACTGCTCAGGCATTCAAAAAAGATTTCCTTCTCTGCTTTGGTAAGAGCGTAGCTGCTTAAGTATTGACGCCCTTTATCCGTCTGCTTGTTGTCTGGGTCTTTCATACGTTGCTGGTCTGCCCGTGCTTCCGGTGTATCTTTTGTCTTCCCATACACGCCCAGGAAGCCTAGCAGGTTCACGCAAAGATTCTTCGTCACGTGCATCACGTCGATTGAAGACCGGACCTCTAGGACTTTCCAATAGGGTAGCTCCCAGAATATAGAGCACTTCTTCCATATGGGTACGTGGTTGTCAGCGTCATTCGGAACAGATAGACTGCCAGGACCCTTTCCAAAGATTACTTCTAAATCCTTGACCATGTCATATATAACATCACCATCAGGGAGGTTAGGCTTCTTCCGGCGATCTGCCTCACCGTTGAAATGCTTGCCGGGCTTTCTTACGGCATGACCGTTCGGAAGAAATCGACGATGCCCCAGGTACACATTCTTCTTTCCCAAATGTATACTTTCAGTCTTATCTAAACAGTGCGTGCATGCATTGTATCCCTTGTTTGACTGTCCTGAAATGTTACTAAGAGCAGGCCAATCATTGATGGTTACGAACAGCAACGCTCGTAGGTCAAATTCCTGTTGTTTGTGCTCATCCCACACACGTACACCTGGTTCGGACCACAACTGCAAAAGTTCATCAACTAATGGCCTTAGGTACACATCAATGTCGTTGCCGGGTTGCTTCGGGCCTTGGATGAGCACTGGCATCATAATGAACTTCCGCTTCATGCACAACCAAGGAGGAAGGTTGTAGATACATAGAGTCACGGGCCAAGTGCTATGACTGGAGCTCTGCTCCCCAAAAGGATTAAAGCCATCTGTACTTAGACCAAATCTTAAGTTCCTTGCGTCATCTGAAAATGTCGGGAACTCTCTGTCGATTTTTCTCCACTGGGACCCATCGGCGGGGTGTCTCAACTTCCCGTCTTTCTTACGCTCTTCTTTGTGACATCGCAACAACCTGGCATGCTCTTTGTTTCTGAACAGACGTTTCAACCGTGGTATTATAGGAGCATACCACATCACCTTAGCAGGAACCCTCTTCCGGGGGGGCTCGTCATCGCCCTCAACATCACCAGGGTCATCTTGTCTTATCTTGTACCGCAGTGCATTGCATACCGGGCATTTATCCATGTTCTCGTACTCACCGCGGTACAGGATGCAGTCATTAATGCATGCATGTATCTTCTGCACATCTAATCCTAGAGGGCAGATAGCCTTCTTTGCTTCGTATGTAGTCTCGGGCAATTCGTTATCCTTTGGAAGCTTCGGATTTATTATTTTCAGTAACTTCTCAAATCCCTTGTCAGAACAACCAGTCTCTGCCTTCCATTTCAGCAGTTCCAGTGTGGTACCGAACTTTGTGCTGCCATCTTCGCAGTTTGGGTACAGCAACTTTTTGTGATCCTCAAGCATGGCCTCCAACTTTAGCTTCTTCTTTTCTGTATCGCATTCTCGCTTTGCATCAGAAATGACCCCACCAAGACCATCAGCGGGCTCATCTGATGCCCGATGTTCACCTCTTTCTTCTTCAACGTCTTCCATAACAGTATCACCGCATTCCTCAGGGAACATAGGATAGTTGTCATCATCCTCCTCTTCTTCATTGTCTTCCATCGTAACCCCTCTTTCTCCGTGCTTGGTCCAACAATTATAGCTGGGCATGAAACCTTTCCGAATCACGTGGTCTTGAATGGTTCTCGGGTCAGAGTACTCCCTGACGTTCCGACACTTCTCACGTGGACAAGGCATAAAATTATTCACTTTGTTTGCCTCAGCCACATCGAGAAATTTATGCAGGCCTGCAATAAACTCGGAACTGCGTCGTTCGCCGTACATCCATCGCATCCGTGCATCCATCTGCATCATATATATAATTAAGTTTATCAAATACCATTACAATAACATCTTGAATAGTGAAATGACCACCGTACATCGACACGTGCAATATTTCTGTATCAATTACAGACGAAAAGGATAAAGTTGCTAACCTCAGTGCGGGTCGGGCATTTCATCGAACACATCTTGTGCGTGGCAAAGAGAAAAAAAACTAGCACCCCACTTCCCACCAATCCAGGAAAAAAAACAGAGGAGAGAGGGGGGGGGGGGGGGGGGGGTGGGGGCAACAATATATAGGCAGGGGAGGGGTATTGGTCCCGGTTCTTGGCACGAACCGGGACCAAAGCTCCGCGGCATGCCACGTGGTCCGGCTCTAGACCTTTGGTCCCGGTTCTTGGCATGAACCGGGACCAATGCCCCCAACCGAACCGGGACCAATGCCCCACGGGGCCCTGGCAGCTCGAACCGGGACCAGTGCCAGGCACTGGTCCCGGTTTTTGCCTGAACCGGGGCTAATGGCAAACAGTACTCCGGACGAAAAGTCCTTTTTCTACTAGCGGTTCTTCGTAAACTTGTGTAACCGGGCCCCTAAAACGACCTCCATCCTCACATCAATAGAATCAATTTTAACCAATATAAGATAATGATCACAAGCAATATAAGCTGATGAACCTGCACCCCATAGATGGAATAAGCTTAAGACCATGGCGCAATGCTAGGGCTCACACCATTGAAGCTTCATATACCACAACAATGCCGTCATTCCGGCTGCTATTATAAGATTTCCTTCACCACCCCAAGGATCGCCCCAACTGGACTTCGAGACGATCGGCATTAAAAAGGCACATTAACATCTACCATTATACCCAAGTTTAAGCATAATTTTCTCCAAAAAATTACCATTCCCATTTAGTCACAGGCTTTGTGCTTATCCAACTTGACAGGACAAAACCCCACTTTAGCTCTATTCTTCTTCAGCATGATCTATTATATACTAAAAGCAAAATGAGTGAGTTTTTCGAGACACCACGTTAATCCACATACGTCAGAAATATATAATCCGTTGATTTTAGTCGTAACGGTTGAGGTTAAAGCTTAAAACGTTACATACAACTTTAATCTGGTACAAATACGTTTTTTCAACACGTACCACCAGATCCTCCCGTGAGTTTTTTGAAACACTGGAAACGATTCCATCGACCGAACGTTTTTTGTTTTCGAGGGATTCCATCGATCGAACTGACTAAGGAGATCCTGCTGCCCTTGGTGGGCCGGCCCATGAGGGGTGGAGGGAAAAGAGGAGGAGATACAAGAAAATGACATGGGCCAAGGAATTCGGTCCAGATAGGTCCAGATAGAAAACGAAGGAAAAAAAAGAAGAAGAGTTAAAGAATTCGGCAAATCCGGTCAGTTATTAAAAAACAGTTTTTTGCTCAGAAAAACATAAATTATACTTTGGAGAAATTGTATTCTCCATGGGGAAAATACAAAGGAATACTTTAATGGGGATTTCTCCCCTAAAATGTAAAACCAAATATTAATTCAAGTCGGATTTAATTCAAAATAAATTAACTTTTTAGAAATATTGTATTAATAAGAACAATTTTATCCGAAATTTCGTATTTTGTAAAAAATAAACCGAGAAAATTGGGATGTTACACATGAGCAAATAAGCTTTTACACAGGAGCATGTAGAGAAGAAAAAAAATGACCGATCGAGACATTAAAATCAAAAGGATGTCCAAAAATCTAAATATGTTTGAAATCTGAATATACAGGGTTCCTAATAGAGCCACCACTTTGAGCCACATCATATGAATTATAGATTGTGATAGTTGGATCTGAAATTTATGGTTAAGATTTAGCAGAAAATATTAGCCACGTAGCCTGTTTGACATGGCTAATGTTGAGAAGATAAGTATTGCACATGGACTCCCGTCATTAACCAACTAGAATTAATCAATCACTTCTCAGCACGTTAAGCACATATACAAAGCCATCGTTTTTTTTGGGCAAGTGTAAGAATAGTTTTGATCGAATGTTAAATGTATATCTTGACTCATCGACACTTTCTAAATATTGTGATGTCGAGCCTCCTCTTTTTGTGATTGATAATTCATAATAAATTATTTAGATTTATAATTTGTTCAATAAAAGATTCATTAGATCCGTCATGAAAAATACTTTACAAACTTCAAAATTTAATGCTATCACTTTTGAGACATATGACATATTTGTTTTACCAATTTTCCACTGAAAGTAAGTTTGTGACGAGGGTGATATCAAAGTTTGTAATTCCACGTGGTCGCACCCCTCCGTTTTGTGATAATTTGCACTTTTAGTGCTATTTCTCAAAAACCTTCTCACTATACTATCTTCCATGAAGTTTTTAATTGGTTTACCCAACTTCTAGAACAAAATTAGTGTGGATGTCGTAGAGATACCGTACCTAGAGGGCCATCTAATAACATGATTAGACAACTAAAAATGGGTTCGGTTTCTCTCTCTGGCAGGGACCGACGATTGTGACATCTATGTTGTTCCAAGAACTAATCTAACTAGGTGGGTCTTCGCCAACAATTTTGTTGGTTTGAGAAAATCTCGCTATTGGGTTAACAACAATCTCGGTTTGGGCTTTTAAGTAAACCAGTTAGAAGCAATTTAAGTGAGCCAATGTGCATAGAAAAGTCTTAGGGAGAAAGAAACAATAAATACGGTATAGACAAAAATGGACGTCATTTGTACCCAAAGGCTCTTTTAGCACATTTAATGTTTTATGGGATTTGATTGTCTTCTCCATATTTTGTTTGGTCGCACACCCCACATAACGGGTAAAGGTGGGGGTTGAGCGTGTCACATACCAAACATGGCTTGGCAAGTCATACCCAAACATAGCCTATTAGTAAGACATCATCGAGAAATAAAGGAATATAATATAAAGAGGCTCAAATAAATAGACTTGATGATAAAGAGAGAAACAATAATGCCATTAATTTTAATAACACTTATCCGTTCACATTTTTTTGAGAATAAATACCAATACATTTTATCAGTACATGTTCAAAAACTTTCTTTTTGTTACAATATATTTATTTTAACACTAGGACCGCAATACGTGAAACATGTTACCAACGTAATTTCTTTTATTTTGAAACTACTGAAACTCTTTTCAATCAAGAATGAAAAAGCATATATCATATTTTTAGTATGAGTTAGTTAAGCTTGAAACAAATGCCAAAATTGATCTAGCGAGCATGCACAAATTAGTTTAGTTGTTGTTCTCGAAACCTCACCCCTGACTGTATAAATAAGATATCGATAAAAAAAGTGTTAATATATTCAGATTTTTACATAACATTTCATAATCCTTTAATCTCATTTATTTGCAATATAGCCATTCACAAAATAAACATGAGACATGAATATCTTCATAACCTCAAATTATATAACTGAAACTTTCAACAAAACTACAAGTGGTTACTCTTTGATCTCATTTCTTTGCAATATAACCATTGACACAGTAAAATGTACACTTCACGTCTTCAAGATAGCATCCATATCCGAGCAGTGCGAATTTTATAACAAATAAAGTAAACATGATAATAAGAAATATTTTCATAGCACCAAATTGTACAATCAATATTTTTTGACAAACTACAGATGGTGCCCTCGCATTTGCGAGGGCCCCTGTGCTAGTTACCTGACAATGGTTTGTAGACCGACCCAATACTTGTGCTTGCAACAGCTTCTGACGAAATGGAGAACTCGCAGCTGCCTGAAGAAATCCCAACCAACTCCTTGCTCACCTAGAGGAAGAAAAATATTGTGTAGTACACTACTGGTCTTTTACCTGCAAAGAATATCCTCGCTGCAACTACTAGATAGATAGATGGGTACCACTGAGCAGCTCAATTTTCCACGCGTCAGTTTCAAGCGCTCTCTCAAAACAGTCTAGTTGCATTTAGCCAGTTGGGGAAACTGAACCTGGCACAACCATCACCGTGAAAATTTGCATCTGTCAACAACTTGGAGGAGAACTGGATGAATGATTGGACCCCGACAAGACAACCCCCTTCAAAAAATTCACATCTTCCAGACGGCTAAAACCCGAAACCTCCACGTGAACGACCACAAGTCAGTTGTCCCCCAGTAAAAAATATCGGCGACAAGTGGAGCGAGTAGACAGTAGACACCCATGTCCGTGATGTGCCATGATCTGAAGAAATCTAGAGAAAAACCCACGGCCACCAGAAAGTCCATGGCGATCTTCATCCGCAGCCACAGCTATATCCTCCCCGCTTGAGGCTCTCGCCGCGCCAACTGTCACACCATATCCACTCCACCAATGGCGTTGGAGCTTCAGATATTTCTGCTCCCTCTTATCCCTTCCCTCCGTAGTGTTTAAATACCAACGTCCTCTCCTCCTCTCAAACCATCTCCACACGTACCAGAGCCTCACACTTGGAGAGCACACAGTACACAAACAGTCAGAGAAATGGCGACCACCACGATGGCACTCTCTTCCTCGACCTTCGCCGGAAAGACAGTGAAGAACCTGCCGTCGTCGGCACTCATCGGCGAGGCCCGCGTCACCATGCGCAAGACCTCCGCCAAGGCCAAGCCGGTGTCCTCAAGCAGCCCATGGTACGGCTCCGACCGTGTGCTCTACCTCGGCCCGCTCTCCGGCGAGCCCCCGAGCTACCTCACCGGTGAGTTCCCGGGCGACTATGGGTGGGACACCGCCGGGCTCTCGGCTGACCCCGAAACCTTCGCCAAGAACCGGGAGCTCGAGGTGATCCACTCCCGGTGGGCCATGCTCGGCGCGCTCGGATGCGTCTTCCCCGAGCTCCTCGCCCGCAACGGCGTCACTTTCGGTGAGGCCGTCTGGTTCAAGGCCGGCTCCCAAATTTTCAGCGAGGGTGGCCTGGATTACCTCGGTAACCCGAGCCTCGTCCACGCGCAGAGCATTCTCGCCATCTGGGCCTGCCAGGTCGTGCTCATGGGCGCCGTTGAGGGTTACCGTGTTGCCGGTGGCCCACTCGGTGAGATCGTTGACCCATTGTACCCGGGCGGTAGCTTCGACCCCCTCGGTTTGGCCGACGACCCTGAGGCATTCGCAGAGCTTAAGGTTAAGGAGCTCAAGAACGGCCGCCTCGCCATGTTTTCCATGTTCGGCTTCTTCGTCCAGGCCATCGTCACCGGCAAGGGCCCCCTCGAGAACCTCGCCGACCACCTAGCCGACCCCGTCAACAACAACGCGTGGGCGTTTGCCACCAACTTCGTGCCCGGCAAGTAAGACGTCGACTACAGGCACACACCTACGAGCTGTAGGTGTTTGGGAGACCATGCACGCGGCGAAGTGCGCACAACTGGTTTCGTTTGTACTACCATGATGTAAATTATGAGGATTAATTCTATGGAAACAAATTACGTACTAGATTTGGAGACCAGTTTTTCTATGTCACAGCTTTATTGAAATCTTCACAATATTTTTTCACTAGGGAGGCAGTGATCGGCTATATACATAGTGGAAATGGCAGATATACCGTAGCTGGGCTAGGCAATAGATTACAGGCCGCTATGGAAGTCGTGCTGTACAAGTTCAGGTGCAATGGGAGAGGACCAACCAAATCAGATGAATTGCGATCGAGAATATAATCAACTAAATACAGTATCAATTCCAAGGAAATGGAACCCTTGAGCTTGTTGGTTACAAGCTCCTGTCGTTGAACAAGCCAAATAAAAACTAGAGCAACTATAAGTACATGAGGGTTTTCTCCTCCTGTCCCTTCCGTGGGGCGGGGGCCGGGACATGAGGGTTTTCCTCTCTTTTTTAAAATTAATAATAGTACATGTAGCAATACCTGACCAAGGCCACCAACACTGTTACTATTTACGTAACTAACAACCTCTCTAGTCCGCGGTTGCCACATTGCAACATTCACTACTAGATATCTCGTTATTTTTCGACAGCAATATGGAATACCCAACGGATGTCTACTATTATACTAAAAGTCTACAATGTCACGAGATGTCTAAAGTTAGTTGGCGAAACGGTTATGACTATGTATTACCGTCGATATTACAGAATACCCGGCAGGTGAAAAACAATGCTCGGGAATCAAACATAATAAGTGCCAGTTCAAAGTAACACTCGGTTATAAGTAACAATAAACGACGATTCATGGCCACCCTCGGTCATAGGTGGAAATACCTAACGGCGAATAGTAATAGCCGATTGTCATCCTCCGAGGTATGGTTATTGCACACAATCTGGAACTCGGCAACATGTTTCGATGGCAAGTTTTCCATTGGTATCCGGTTATGGTTTGTCTTAATGTGGCTATTGCTTATTATACAACACTTGTATGAAACTTGGCGGGCACATTAGGAACTCCCATAGCAGAGCAACATAAGATTGTAACCCAACAAAGAAGAAGTTGAAATTGTTGTTAGAACTCACTATTTAGCTTGTAAAATTCGGTTTTGCAGGTATCTTTAATTTGAATAGCTACACAACAATTTACTAAACCTGAAATACTATGATGTCCATGATTGCAGGTATATTCTACTAGCCTGCACACAAAAAACCGGTTTCATCGAGAAAAGAGTTCCGTATAGTCCAAAATACTCCCTCCGTTCCAATTTAATTGACTCGGTATCCACCAAATGTGGATGTATATAGTGTTATATGTATAGATACATCCACATGTAGTGGATAGCAAGTCAATTAAATTGGAACTGAGGAAGTATTAGGTTGGTCATATTCTGCTTCCTTTGTTAGGAAGGAGAACCGATGAAATGTCACTCCCGCTAAGCGCGTTGCATATACACTATAAACCTAAGAACAGAGCACCCATACTGGGTATATCCGAGTATGTACAGTCCATTTTTGGTTTACAACAAAACAAATTATGGTACGGGCGTTTTGCGGGATGATTGAGGCGTTTGTTTTCCTACAACCGTAAAACGACGTTTTTTTATGGTTCTGGCATTTTCGCGGGATCTGTTAGAGATGCTCTTACCATTTTCGGCCATCTTATACCCAAGTTTAAGATTAATTTTCTAAAAAGAAATCGTTCCCATTCGGTTATAGGCTTTATGCATATACAGCTTGACAAGACATAAACCCACTTTAGCTTTATTTTTGATTACCCGACCGTGGTTTGCTAGGCCACCCAGTACTTGTGCAGTTGTTCTTGCTACAGCTCTGATGAACTAGTGAAGTCGCAGCTGCCTGAAGAAATCCCAATAAAAAATGAAGTGTGTACACATCTGTACTGCAGTCACTTGATTGGATAGATAGATGGGTACCCTGAACAGCTCAATTCCCACTCGTCAGTTTCAAGCGCTCACTCAAGACAGTCTAGTTGCAGTTAGCCAGTTGGGGAAACTGAACTTGGCACAACCTGTATCACCGTGAAAATTTGCATCTGTCACCACCAACTTGGAGGAGAACTGGATGAATGATTAGGTCCCGACAAGGCAATCCCATTCAGTTTTTCACTGCTTCTGCCGGCTAATACCGAGACCTACACGTGAACAACCGTTAGGTCTCCTGTAAAACGACAGCCGACAAGTGGAGTGAGCAGGCAACAACCTGCCCGCGTGTCCCATGATCTTGAGGAATCTGAACGAAAAACCCACGGCGCTCAATCGCCCATCGCCACAGCGATTACCTCATCTTTGAGGCTCCAGCCGCGCCAACTGGACATATCCACTCGACCAATGGCATTCGAACTTCAGATTTTTTTTGCTTTCTCTCATAGTCTCATCCCCTCCCTCCGTAGTGTTTAAATAGCATCGTCCTCTGCTCCTACCAAACCATCTCCACACGCACCAGAGCCTCACACTCGGAGATCACACAGTACAGCCAGAGCAATGGCGACCACCACGATGGCACTCTCCTCCTCGACCTTCGCCGGAAAGGCAGTGAAGAACCTGCCGTCGTCGGCACTCTTCGGCGAGGCCCGCGTCACCATGCGCAAGACCTCCGCCAAGGCCAAGCCGGTGTCCTCAAGCAGCCCGTGGTACGGCTCCGACCGCGTGCTCTACCTCGGCCCACTCTCCGGTGAGCCCCCGAGCTACCTTACTGGCGAGTTCCCCGGTGACTACGGGTGGGACACTGCTGGGCTCTCGGCTGACCCCGAGACCTTCGCCAAGAACCGGGAGCTCGAGGTGATCCACTCCCGGTGGGCCATGCTCGGCGCCCTCGGCTGTGTCTTCCCTGAGCTCCTCGCCCGCAACGGTGTCACGTTCGGTGAGGCCGTCTGGTTCAAGGCCGGCTCCCAGATCTTCAGCGAGGGAGGCCTTGACTACCTCGGCAACCCGAGCCTCGTCCACGCGCAAAGCATCCTCGCCATCTGGGCCTGTCAGGTCGTGCTCATGGGCGCCGTGGAGGGTTACCGTGTTGCTGGTGGCCCACTGGGTGAGATCGTTGACCCGCTTTACCCTGGTGGCAGCTTTGACCCACTCGGTTTGGCCGATGACCCGGAGGTTTTCGCCGAGCTCAAGGTTAAGGAGCTCAAGAACGGCCGCCTCGCTATGTTCTCCATGTTCGGCTTCTTCGTGCAGGCCATCGTCACCGGCAAGGGCCCCCTCGAGAACCTCGCTGACCACCTTGCCGACCCCGTCAACAACAATGCCTGGGCGTTTGCCACCAACTTTGTTCCCGGCAAATAAGCCGTGAGCCACAAGTGTCTAGGAGACCATGCACACGATGAAGTTTGCGCTGCTCTCGCTTGTTCTACCATGATGTAAATTACGAGAATTAATTGGAAACAAGTAATTCGATTTGGAGGCCAATACATAAATCTTTACTATTATCTTATAACTAACAGTCAATGATCAGACGCGCACCCAGCAATCCAGCATATATCCAGTGCAACTGGGCATCGTATAGACCGTAGGCATCCAGGCGATAGGTTACATGCTATCGAAGTCGTGGTATATTTCTCAGTCTCTAACGATGTTAAGCAATGAAGTTCACACGAGATCGAGGATTATGACACGGAAGGGAAAAATATATTCTCGAAGAGGGCCAGAATTTTCGGTAACTGTGGTTACCACAAATTACCTATCGCTTATCAGACGAGATTCTCTAACAAAATTTGAAATTCAAATTTAAAAATGTAAAAAACATACGATTTTGGGAGGAATAATCCGACCCATATTTGAACGGTCCGAGATTTCACAACCATAGTAGGCAGGGAACTCGCTGGTGAGGTAGCTTGGAATTTAAACGGTACTCTATCTCTCATTACAAATTTTAATGGTTTTCAAAATTTAAGGAGCCTATGGTGTGGTTAGAGGTGGCAACGACGATGCCCGTGGGAGTCGCCTCCTTGCTTAAGGCATCATGGCGGTGTGCTCATCCCCATCAGTGCCTTGCTTCAGGGAAAACCTAAGATCCCGTTTTTTCGGATTGAATGATGACAGATCGAGTCTTGTGTCGTGTCCCTCCAAGGGTCTTCCTTCTTGAGCTGGGCTCAGCTAGAAGGATCAGTGATGTGTTGGTGGTTTCTTCAACTTGACGGTCAATCTAGCGACGATGTTGGAGGGAAAGTGATGTTTGACCCGCAGTTTGACTAACGAAAGGGTAAAGGTTTAGATAGCAGTCATACATATGAAATTCAGGGAAACTAAAAACATTTTGATCAATTCCGACAAAGTGATCGAGCTTTCCTCCTTGTATGTGTCATTGAAGAGCTCCCCCTCTCGACAATACCTTTGCTTGATACCCACAAATTCCTTTCTTGTGGATTGTGGATGATCGGTTCGTCTCCCAAGTGTACAGGTTTGGAGATATCAATAATGCTTTTTCTGTAAGGCGAGTGACCTAAGTTTTATATATGTGTACAAAATCCCTCTCCTTTGAGCAACCTCAAAAGATTCTAAATAGAATTTTTTTTCCCAAACATCCTCCGGTGTACTTTTCAATTACAGTGGTTGCTCTATTATCGATATGATGCAATCAAATGTCCATGGTAAATATTTTTGTACTTTAGTTAGGATAAGTATTTTTTTAATAAAATTTCGAATAAGTAATGACAGAAATTAAAGAAGCGAGCAGTGGTGACAAGATACCCTGAGCATCAGCGTCTGTTTCAAGCGCTCGCTAAAAAATGTCTCGTTGGACTAACCAGCTGCTTGGATAAGAACAACCATCACTGTGAAAACTGAAAATCTGTCACCACCAACTTGGAGCATAAAATGGATGTTGATTGGACACCAACGAGGAACCCCCTTCAGTTTTTAACAATTCCGACGGCTAAAACCGGAAACCCCACGTGAGCGACCGTTACGTCCAGCCGGTCGTCTCGCTCGCTGTGCAGTAAAAATATCAACGACAAGTGGAGTGACTACCCGTGATGTGCCATGATCTGAAGAAATCTGGAGAAAACCCAGAGCCCCCGAGAAAATCCCCGGCGCCCAATCGCCCATCCCCACGGCGATCCTCCGCCGTAGCCACAACTATCTCCTCCCGTTTGAGGCTCTCGCCATGCCAACTGTCCGGAGATATCCACTCCACCAACGGCGTCTAAGCTTCAGATTTTTTGCTCCCTCTCATATCTTTCCTTCGTAGTGTTTAAATAGCAACGTCCTTTGCTCCTCTCAAACCATCTCCAAACATACACACCACCAGAGCCTCACTCTTGGTGAACTCACCCAGTCTTAGCGGAGCAATGGCGACCGCCACGATGGCACTCTCCTCCTCGACCTTCACTGGAAAGGCAGTGAAGAACCTGCCATCATCGGCCCTCTTCGGCGAGGCCCGGGTCACCATGCGCAAGACCTCTGCCAAGGCCAAGCCAGTGTCCTCGGGCAGCCCATGGTACGGGTCTGACCGCGTGCTCTACCTCGGCCCACTCTCCGGCGAGCCCCCGAGCTACCTCACCGGCGAGTTCCCCGGTGACTATGGGTGGGACACCGCCGGGCTCTCCGCGGACCCCGAGACCTTCGCCAAGAACCGGGAGCTAGAGGTGATCCACTCTAGGTGGGCCATGCTCGGCGCGCTTGGCTGCGTCTTCCCCGAACTCCTCGCACGCAACGGTGTCACATTCGGCGAGGCCGTCTGGTTCAAGGCCGGTTCTCAGATCTTCAGCGAGGGAGGACTCGACTACCTGGGCAACCCGAGCCTCGTGCATGCGCAGAGCATCCTCGCCATATGGGCCTGCCAAGTCGTGCTCATGGGCGCCGTTGAGGGGTACCGTGTTGCCGGTGGCCCACTCGGCGAGATCGTCGACCCATTATACCCCGGCGGCAGCTTCGACCCCCTCGGCTTGGCTGACGATCCCGAGGCATTCGCGGAGCTCAAGGTTAAGGAGCTCAAGAATGGTCGCCTCGCCATGTTCTCCATGTTCGGCTTCTTCGTGCAGGCCATCGTCACCGGCAAGGGTCCCCTCGAGAACCTCGCCGACCACCTCGCCGACCCTGTGAACAACAATGCCTGGGCGTTTGCCACTAACTTTGTCCCCGGCAAGTAAGCTGTTGACCACGGCCCTAAGCCGCCGAAGGTGTTCGGGAGAACGTGCACGCGATGAAGTGTGCACAACTGGTCTTTTGTACTACCCTGATGTAAATTATGAGGATGCATTCGATGGACACATGTTACTAGATTTGGAAGCCAGTGTTAGAAATAATTAGCGTCAGGATTGTAATCTAAACAGAACCCGAGTCCTAGTTGAGTTCGTGCCTTGTACGTAACCTGTATGGACTCGGGTCATCTCTTTCTTGTACGCCACGATGCCGCATAGCATCGCTCCCATATAACACGAACACACGCGGCTCGATTGTCATCGAGTAGAAACGCTTCATACAGATTTTACATGGTATCAGGAGCCACCTCTTCCTAGATCCAATCTACGATCGAAATACCCACCCACCCGCACCATCGCGATGTCTTCTTCCTCGACACCGATGATCCTTGGTGCGCCCCCAAAGCAGCAGCTCACACGGAACAACTATCCGATCTGGCGCGTCCAGGTGCTGCCTGCTATCCGAGGGGCTATGGCGATGGGACTCCTTGACGGCTCTGAAGCCGCGCCGCCAGAAACCTTGGCGAAGGAGAAGGATGCTGCCGCGGCGGCACCAAATCCAGCATATGCTGCCTGGCTTGCCCGGGATCAGATCGTACTCAGCTACCTGGTCAACTCCATCTCGCCGGAGATCCTCCAACACATCCTTCGGCTTGAACACGCCGCCCCGGTGTGGTCTGCGGTGGAGAAGATGTTCGCGTCCCAGTGCGTCTCCAAGGTCACCAACCTTCGGGTCGCCATCGCGACCACCAAAAAGCTGAGCATGACAACCACGGCGTACTTCGCCAAGATGCAGAGCCTTGCGGATGCTCTTGCTGCAGCTGGTCGTCCTCTTGATGACGACGAGCTTGTGTCATTTATCCTGGCTGGCTTAGGCCCCGACTACAGCAATCTTGTCGGCGCCATCGGTCTTATGACCAAGCCAATTTCAGTCACCGAGCTGTATGCTCAAGTGTTGGCCCAAGATGAGCGTGATCAGATGAACGCCGGGTCACAAGGTGGAGAGTTTGAAACTTCCGCCAATGCTGCCATGCGACGTGGAAGCTACAACCGTAGTCGCGGTGGTGGCAGGGGTGCTCCTCGCACTCCAGATGATCGCGTCCGAGACGACAGGCGTGACGATCGCCCCTACTACAACAATTGAGGTGACGATCGCCCCTACTACAACAATCGAGGGGGTGGTCGCAGAGGAGGAGGCGGCCGTGGCCGTGGCCGTGGTCGGCGTCGCACCTCCCCATGGGAAAACGTGACCTGCCAGATTTGTAACAAGGAAGGTCATCGCGCCAAGGACTGTTGGTCGCGATACGACGAGGATGGAGATGATGAGGAGGACAAAGAAGTACATGCAGCTTCTTACGGTGTTGACACTAATTGGTACCCGACACCGGCGCTACACATCATATCACTAGCGAGCTCAACAACCTCACGGTTCGTGACAAGTATCAAGGTCACGACAAGGTGAACACCACCAGTGGGCAAGGTATGGATATTTGTCATATTGGTAATTCAATAATTCATAACCCTGTTCAAAACTTCCATCTAAAGAATATCTTGCATGTCCCCAATGCCTCTAAAAATCTCCTCTCCGTTCATAAATTCACATATGATAATAGGGTTTTCATAGAATTTCATCCCTATTTCTTTTTTATCAAGGATCAGGTCACGAAGAAAATAATTCATAAAGGACGGTGTGTTGGCGGTCTCTACCCACTTATTTCGTCATTGGTCTCCTCCCACCTGAGTCAGAAGCATGCTTTTGTTGCCGCCAAGCCGTCCCATGAAATGTGGCATAGTCGTCTAGGGCATCCCTCCGCAGTTATAGTTCAACAAGTTATTAGCAAAAATAAACTTTCGTTTGTTAGACATTCTACTCTTCAGTCTATTTGTGATTCATGTCAAAAGGCTAAAAGTCATCAGCTTCCATATCCTGTGTCCACTAGTGTATCCACTGTTCCTCTTCAGTTAATTTTTTCTGATGTATGGGGTCCTGCTCCTACTTCTGTTGGACGTCATGATTATTATGTAAGCTTCATTGATGATTATAGTAAGTTTACTTGGATATATCTTCTCAAAAAGAAATCTGATGTTCTTGCTGCTTTTATCACATTTCAAAAACTTGTTGAACGTAAGCTTAATCGCAAAATTCTCACGGTTCAATCCGATTGGGGGGGAGAGTATGTCAAGCTTAATACTTTCTTTAGAAATCAAGAAATTTCACATCTTATATCATGTCCGCATGCCCATCAACAGAATGGTGCCGCGGAAAGAAAGCATCGTCATATTGTAGAAGTTGGTCTCGCACTTCTTGCACATGCATCCATGCCTCTCAAATTTTGGGATGAAGCTTTTCTCACTGCCACATATCTTATTAATATGCTTCCTAGCAAAGTTATCAACAATGACACACCTGTTCATCGTCTTCTTCACACAACACCTAATTACTCCTCTCTTCGTGTTTTTGGATGTGCTTGTTGGCCAAATCTTCGTCCGTACAACAAGCGAAAACTTGCTTTTCGTTCCAAACGTTGTGTCTTTTTAGGATATAGTCCTATGCACAAGGGAGTTAAATGTCTAGATGTGTCTACTGGACGAGTTTATATTTCCCGTGATGTTGTGTTTGACGAGGCAGTGTTTCCTTTTGAACTTCTTCATCCTAATGCCGGTGCTCAACTTCGCAAAGATATTACTTTACTTGATGCATCTCTTCACTCTTTTGAACAAGGGGATGAATTTATTGATGATTCCTTAATGACTAATCCTACTAATGAGGTTGGTAGACCTGTTCCTGAAGTTGTGCAGGCAAACAGTGAAAATTTGGGGCAAAACGGGGAAAATTTGGGGCAAAACAGTGCCCAAAACAGTGCTCACAGCAGTGAAACAGAAAACAGCTGGAGCACGGGCCACGAGGCAGATTCGCCTGGATATTCTCCGTCGGGATCTGCGCGCACGGATCCCGCAGCTGATGCGTCTGACAGATTCGGCGCGCCTGATGCGCCCGGTCCGGCCGACAGCCCTGCGGCCAGCAGCGTCGCCTCGAGATCTTCTGCGGCCGGGACAGCGGAGCCAACTAGCAGTGCAGCAGCCACACCGAGCGCCACACCGCCTGGATCTCCTGAGGCTGAGCAACATGCACATGCACATGCAGAGTCTGCACCGCGACGGGCTGAACCGCGCCGACAGCATCTTCCTGGGGGTGCTCTGGCATCTTCTGCGTCCATGGAAGATGCTCCTCTTGTTTCTTCTTCCCAACATCAACATGGAACAAGAAAATCAAAGGGAATTGTTAAACCAAGAAAATACACGGACGGTACAGTGCGTTGGTGCTTGTCTGTCTCCACTGATGAACCAGCTAATTTGCAGGATGCATTGGCAAATCCCAAGTGGAAAGAAGCTATGGATGAGGAATATATTGCTCTCATGAAAAATAAAACTTGGCATCTAGTACCTGAAAGGCGTGGTGCAAATATCATCGACTGTCGTTGGGTCTACAGAATCAAGAAGAAAGCAGATGGTTCTGTTGATAGATATAAAGCCAGGCTTGTTGCGAAAGGCTTCAAGCAACGGTATGGTATAGATTATGAGGACACTTTTAGTCCTGTTGTTAAAATTGCTACTGTTCGGCTTGTTTTGGCAATTGCTGTCTCTAGGGGCTGGAGTCTGCGCCAATTGGATGTAAAGAACGCGTTCTTACATGGTGTTCTGGAAGAGGAGGTCTATATGAGACAACCGCCAGGATATGAGGATAACAAAAAGCCGAACTACATATGCAAACTTGACAAGGCATTGTATGGATTAAAACAGGCACCCCGAGCATGGTATTCTCGTCTCAGTTCACAATTGATAAGTATTGGGTTTGTTGCTTCAAAATCTGATACTTCATTATTCATCTATCACAAGTCCAATATCACAATTTTTATGCTCATATATGTTGATGATATCATAGTTGCTAGCTCATCCAAAGCTGCAACCGATGCCTTGCTAAGAGATCTGAATAAGGAATTTGCTCTAAAAGATCTTGGTGATCTTCATTTCTTTTTGGGAATTGAGGTTAAGAGAGTCCAAGATGATCTTGTGTTAACTCAAGCAAAGTATACTCAAGAGGTGCTTGCTCGGGTGGGGATGAAGCATTGTAAGCCCTCGCCTACACCTCTGTCGACATCTGAAAAGATAACAGCACATGCAGGAGACTTGTTGGGCGAAGAAGATAGCACTAAGTACAGAAGCATGGTTGGTGCATTACAGTATCTCACACTAACACGGCCAGATATTTCATATGCGGTGAATAAAGTATGTCAATATCTCCATGCTCCCACTACCCTGCACTGGACGGCTGCTAAGCGTATCATGCGATATCTCAAACATACACCAAATGTTGGTCTTACTTTTCAGAGGTCGAGTTCAACATTGCTTAGTGCTTTTTCAGATGCCGACTGGGCAGGTTGCCCAGATGACCGTCGATCCACTGGAGGTTTTGCGGTTTTCTTTGGTCCAAATCTTATATCTTGGAGTGCGAAGAAACAAGCCACAGTCTCAAGGTCCAGTACAGAAGCAGAATACAAATCACTTGCAAACGCCACAGCTGAAATAATTTGGGTTCAGTCTTTGCTAGCCGAACTTGGAGTGAAGTTAACTCAGCCGCCTTGTTTGTGGTGTGACAATTTGGGTGCAACATATTTGTCAGCAAATCCGGTGTTTCATGCAAGAGCCAAGCATATCGAGATAGACTTTCACTTTGTGAGAGAGAAAGTTTTCAACAAACAGTTGGAGATTCGTTTTGTTCCTTCAAATGATCAAGTTGCTGATGGTTTTACAAAACCACTTCCAGTCCGGACTTTCGAGGAGTTCAAGCATAATCTCAACTTGTCTAAGTTGTGATTAAGGGAGGGTGTTAGAAATAATTAGCGTCAGGATTGTAATCTAAACAGAACCCGAGTCCTAGTTGAGTTCGTGCCTTGTACGTAACCTGTATGGACTCGGGTCATCTCTTTCTTGTACGCCACGATGCCGCATAGCATCGCTCCCATATAACACGAACACACGCGGCTCGATTGTCATCGAGTAGAAACGCTTCATACAGATTTTACAGCCAGTTTATTGATGTCACGTCGTTACAGAAATCTTTACTAATCTTATAACTAGGAGCCAGTGATCGGCTACGCGCACCGAGCATACATAGTGCAATTGGGCATCATATATACCGTAGCTGTGATAGGCACTACATTGCAGGCTATGGAGCTCATGGTGTATTAATGTATTATTCAGGCTCGCACCGAGTAATTAAGTTCAGATGAGATAGGAGAGGACCAACCAAATCTCAGAACAAAACCATTGCTTGTAACGGGCGACTTTGGTCCTTGATTGTCACAAAAACACAGGGCTGGCCAGCAGCATCGATCCCAACACCGATTCTAAGTCACTATACTGTTGACCAAACCACACAAGAACGCATACCCATCCAAGGACATAACTGAACTCACAAGAAAGAGACAAGTTAACTGATCCGAAATTTCGGGTTCGGCAATGCGAGTACTATATTGAACGGTTTGCTATTCAGAATGCTTTTAAAACCAGGTTCGCTACTCTGAATTTTCAGGGGATAGCGGCTCTGTGATTAGAAACAGTTTACTGAAGTGAGGATTTATAACTGGGGTCTGGGGGGAACTAGAAGTTACTACTATTTAGCTCAATGGGATAAGGACAAAAACTTGGTTCATGAGACAGATTTTGGGGATTTGTCAGACCCAAACAGTAGCGGGGTACATTGAAGTTTTTTGAGGAATTGAGACATTTTTTTACAGGACCCAAACACTAGCGATGTTTTCTTTATTTCTCGTTTCATCGGTGGCTTATCTAGTTAGATGGAAAAGTTCCATTCTCAACCCTGAACTCATAGAGGTCCGGTGAAATGAACCCTAAAGTCGAAATCCCGGTCGATTGTACCCTGAACTTAGCAATCCCGGTCTAATTAGTCAGTGGGAGTAAAAATTTAATGTTTTTTTCTTCTGAAAAACTTGTTCAGGGTTCAATTTAGACTGGGATTGCTAAGATTAGGGTACAATCGACCGGGATTTCAACGTTGGGGTTCATTTCGCCGGATCTCTATAGATAATATCGAGATCTACAAGCGTGAAAAATTTGAAGGCTGCACAAAAAAGACAAATCGGGGAAATTTGAAGTTTTGAAAACTGTGTACTTTTCACGACCATGATCCAGATCCACCCATTTGTTATTTTCTCCCAGCCCACAATATAACGAATTTTGATTAAAATTTTGCACACTTGTAGATCATACCATTACCTACATCTGGGATTTTTTCGAGTTGTAGAAATTGTAAAAAAAAATCTTTTTTTTTTCAAAAAACAAGCTCCATGTAGCTCGGGAGCCATTTGTTCTCTCTCACATATATGACTAAACAAAATTAACTTTATTTTGGATCTATATTTTGTGATTAGTTTTAGAGAGAAATATTCTCTGTGATAAGGCGGGTTGTGGTCAGTTGTATGGCTAGGAGAGACAAATTTTTGCGTTTCATGATGATCAGACGGTGGCCTAGCCAAGCAAGCGCCCTCGCCGCCCCGCCACCTATCGCCGAGTACTATTTCCCACAACGACACCGCTGAGCCCATCCATCGACCTTGTGTTCGTCGAGGGAGAGGCGCATTGGGACGTGGATAGGGCGACATCTGTTCGTGCGACCCAGAGGGGAGCTTAGAAAAAATAGTGGGGGTGGGGGGGGGGGGGGGGGGGGGGGGGGAGGGGGCCATTGCCCCCCTAACCTACATTGGAACAAGTTGTGGTGAAAAATAATAGTCTTATGCCCCCCTTCCCTAGAATTTTAGTCAAGCTCCGCCATTGGAAATCGAGACCCTTAATATAACTTTGAAGAAAATCAATCTACATATATATGAATATTTAAAATACACGCGACCATGTCACAACCACCGAGCAGTGCGAGCGATATGGGACGTCGCTACTTCCACATCGCTGGTGGTCCAAGGCATGGCTGCTTTCCGTTGAGGAAGGCGAGGTGGAAAGGAAGCAGAGAAGGAAATTGATCGGAGATGTTGAGAAGAGGATGCGTTGGGACTGGGTGACAGGACGAGGAGAAGACAGTGACTGGTTTTCAGCAGATCGGACACTCTCAGCAATGCGGCAACTACGAGTGCCATTTTGTGAGGCTCCTCTTGTGGAAAAAATGATTGATGATGGTTATTTTTTTTAGAAAAATGAATAAATTAAAGTTAGGACCGTTTAACCAAAAATTCACCGTCACGCTGCTACACCTAGGCTCCCCGGTGCATCGACGAGGACGATGAGTATGTATCATCACCACTTACCACTTCTTTGAAAGATTGACGCTCAATCGAGCAAATTGAACCCGGACTTCGGCCACCGCACTCGAGACGACTAGAATTCACCACTCACCACCCAAGGCCGCAACGCGAGCGGAACCAGATCTGGCATGCGGCCCAAACCGGACCTGACCACCAACACCGACAGCTTTCGGGAGGGCCCGATCTGGTGAGTGTGATGAAGTGATGTCCGATGGTTTCACAAGCAGGCCTAGTAGCTGGTGTCATCTCTAGTCGGTAGTCACGGGGCTTGTTGAGGATGTGGATGCTCCTGCATTTTTTTTTGTTATCTCTGAATTGCTTTGTAAGAGGATTTACTCACCACTATGTATGAGTTTGATTGCGTGGCTTCATTAATAAAGCAGGGCGAAATTCTGTTTCAAAATGAAACACAATTATTTCACATGGAAAATGAATTAATTAGCTTGTGCATCCACAACAGGTCACATGTATATGTAGTACATGGTAGCCAAAAAAGGTACTTATTCATATAAAAATATGATGTTTTGGACATGCCTTCAAACTTTTGAAAGTTTGAAAAAAAAATTATGTTAGTTGTTTAGATTGAGAAGTTTAATATCATGTGTATTAATATAAATTAGTGGCCAAAGTTACATCTTGAACAGCGTGTCAATGTTCAAAACATCATTCAAAATGCTTATTTACAAAGAAATGACGCCATGGACGCAGAACCGCTTAACTATGAACATGTCGATGCAGCCAGCGTCACAATGGCCCCATGGATGATCCACCGCTGCCTAACATAACCGCACGCATACAATTTCACTGAAGAGGCTAACAAAGACAAAGAATCTGGGTGAATACAGCTTAACCAAATATAACTTAGCCACCAAGGATTACGAGGGAATGTATATCGAACAACGTGGAGCAACATAGCATAGTTTTTAAAGTTCAAATCTGACGTAAATTTTATCACTAAGGGCGAAAACGTAAATCACACATAGAAGTCCTATCTTCTGAAGCACATGTATGAATCTACCACTGGAAATGTCATAAAAGACTCAGAAGCATCGAAAAAAGCTATAAGCGTAAAAAAATCGACCCTCTCCAACTGCTACCTAGATCCGAGCCAGAAGGGATTGGATCTCTCATTGTCCTCTCTCACCCGATCCGTCAATCTCGCGGTAGTCTTTAAGTCGTGACATGGGCTTGAGACTTGAAAATGATGCACCTTTACATGGTGTATCTTTGAGACATGGGCTTGAGATCGTGGATGTCGGGGCAGCGACCCCAGAAGGACAGGTTGCATGGGTGCTGTCGGTCGGCAGCATCGCAGGGGTGTTGGTCGTCCCTTTGGCCATGTGGGTGGCAAGTGGATTGGCAGCGGAAGGTCCTAGTATCGGTAATTCGGCGGCGGCTCCCTGGTCATGCTCTCGAAGGCTCGTGATGTTCTCATCAGATGGCACAGACATAAGGATTTCTAGTGAATGCTCTGCGCTTTGGCGTCGGCATCGGTGATGCATGCGGGTGTATTTCACTATTGGGAGCGCTGCTATGGTTCCTCCTCGTGCCCAGGTTCATCTGAGTGCAACACATTGGTGTCATTCTTCGGTGTGAAGCTTATTTGTACGTCTTTGGCGTGTCCGATAGTCTAGGTCGCTTCTCACTCGGTGTGTATGTTCCAGTTTTCTTGTTCGACTTAGAGTGGTGGCTTGTCTCCATCTCGTTGTTGGTTTCTTGGTTGACTTGCTTGTTGGGGGATTTTTCTCACCATTATGTCGTTTTAGCCGGTTTGATTTTATTTATAAATTTCAAGAAAGACATCCCAGCGTCGCGGGCCGGGCAAGGCTATAGGAGGGCAACCTACGAGGGCAATAAACTGAGTTCTGAAACACATTTGCGTATTTCTATTTCTCACAAAAAACATATGAAGATTTCTTTTCTTCTTGGAATGAAATATATACGTTCCTTGTTTTGTTTCACTGTTTGCACGCATATCTCACCCTCATGCATGTATGGCAACTAATCTCGCAGATTTATCCTGCTTATAGTACGCATTATACAAACCAGGAGTCTCTCACGTAATAATGCATATCCGTGTATTACTATAATTGGTGCGATTCGGAAATCGTCTCGCAATCAATATCGTATGGCAGGTCTCTGCCATGAACGTATGGAATGTGCGATTATACCCTTTTATAACGTACGTGTATATATAATGGGGCTAGAGGGGGTAATGGCCATTGCCTCCGATCCCTTGCGTTCTCTCAATCTCAATATACCCATACAAAAATCTCGCATATAGTGCATAATTTAGATACTTCATGAAGAACAGCATCGTGGTGTACGCTGTTGCGTTTTTCTTCATCGGGTGCCTTCTTTTGGTCGGACAATGTAAAGCTTATGATCTCTATCGTTTTATTTTTATATTTTTGCAGCGAGTACAACGTCTTTACGAAATTTTTGTTCCCTCTACTTATATGAGATCTATCTATAATGGAGTATTGTTCTTTCACGATCGTTTAATCTTGCATATGTTATATGTAGGTCGTCCTGATGCCGGAAGCACCTATCAAGACGCCCATGCAACCACAGTAGCCTCCTCGCCAGTAGAAGAGAGCAAAATACATTTAAAATTTTGTGTTTATAGGGATTGTAAGGACATGGGTGAACCGAGGACTCTCCACTGCGTCTGCTGCCTCAATGATCGATTGGGCTCACCGTGTTTTCATTCTGTAGATGAGTGTCATAAACATTGCCCACCCCTGTAGACTGTGGAATTACATGGATGAATAAATGCAAAATAATATACAAAGATGCCATTAGGTTATATGATGGGTTGGCTTGATGCACACCGTATCTTTTATGCCTTTGTTGTTTATGGTTTTATTTGTTTTGATTGCTAGCTATTTTCAAAAAATCTCTGGAGTTGGACTGCTGGTGAAAAGTGAAAACAATTGGCTAGCATCATCATCACTACTAATATAAAAAGAGAAAAACACATATTAGCCAAATCACCGCCAAACCCCTAATTATCCACATGGCAAGCGCGTCTCAAGCCATCGCCTTCCTCGCCATGCATGGCCGTCACCGCCGCACTACTCCGTCAGCGTCGTCATCGCCCACGTACGCTCGATAAATACTTCTCCCCCCGTGACTTGCAATTTTGCGGGGGAGCAGACCAAGAAAACTACCTCGGCGGTTGAGGTGGCCTGCCATGTTAGGAATTCCTGCGGCAATTTTACATTTTACCGCCTATGAAGCACAACCGATTCCATCGCTGCTTTCATATATGTGTACACACGTGGCACACTTTAGAGTTTTTCTCGATGGGTGGATATACCTGTTCTCATAGGATTATTTTCGCATTGATCCTTCGCTGTCGTCGTTCCTGGACACAAGAAGCCAGCGAAATGGTGTTTCCTTCAAGAGCTGGGAACCTGATGGTGAACATAGCCTTGATGGTGACCACACAGTACAGCTTCTCACGTATACAATGAACTGCTTTGTTACTGTTCCACTTCCACCGTGTGTCATCTTCAGCAAGTTACAAGAACAGCCAATGGAACAGGACCAAAATTTATGTGTCAAGTAAAAGAAAGAAACGAACAGCCTGTACTTTCTCGCTCCGAAATATTCACCGTTGCCTATATGCGGAGAGTCCTCCACGTGTCACGCAGTGCTCTGAATAGTCTTTTTTAGAAACCTTTGGCTACCAAAAAAACAAGAAGAAGAAAAATATAAACCCACAAAATACTCATGGACTAGGCCATGCACAAGCACGCGAACACAATGACGAAGCCTCATAATTAAAGCTCACATCGGGCACACCAGCCCATGGGCTGGAGGAGCGGACGACGGACTCGAAGTGCCGGGCCACAGAGGTGTCGTTGGCGCAGAGAAGGCGTGGAGATTCACCGTATTGGGCCCTCGGAAGCAGGGGCCCCGGCCCAGCCAGTGACTTCTATAGCATTATTTGTGTACTTCAGATTTTACTTGAGAAAAAAATTAGAAGGCCCCAGATACAAGTAAAGCCCAGTACAGACAGGAGCAGCGCTCACAAACTGAGATATGGAAGACTCAAAAAACAAAACTGAGAAATGGACGGTAAAATCGATCGCTTACTGAATTCCAAACCTTTATAGAAAAAAAAGTCGATGTTAGATTCTTACCATCTTCTTAGTACTAGGTGCTACGACCCTCATCCCTAAATCCTCTCTCAAAAAAGTTTCTAGAGTTCAGGTATTTAATGTAACTTTATGTCCATAGCAACACAAAAGCTTTTAATAGCAATATATTCGGAAATTCACTTTGACTCCCAGGTGTATAAGCTCCTGTTTTACTTTTCAAAATTAAAAACAAATATGAAAATACTTCGAACAAATGAAAAAAACTGCGCACGAACATATACAAGTTGCATAGACCACAAGAAGTGTTATTTCCTTCCAAAATTTTGCATGAATACTTTTTTTTCTTTTTTAATCTTGCACGAATATTGAAAGCTTGTATATGTTCGTCCCCATTTTTGTCTTTTATGAAGAGTTTTTATATTTTTAATTTTGAAACATAACAGGAGCATATGCACCCGGGAGCCAAAACGCCTCTCTCCAATATATTGGCACATCAAAAATATAACATCTCTACTATGACCGTATAGTTTTCTTGTCTTAACAATAATACAAACAAATATTGATTTGTATTGTCATTTTTAGGCCATGGAATGTGAAGGAGGTGACAGATTTTGAATGTATGTAACCTGCTATGCACGCTAGGCTAGGTTAGTTTGTTTATATTCCAACTAACTAGCTAGATTCATTGTTGATTAGATTGTAATCTTGTGCTAACTATCTATATAAACAGAAGCGTGCAAGCCAAGCCCAATCTACTCTCCCTCTCGTTATTCTCACATGGTATCACAAGTCTTCGATCCATCCTCGTCGACAATCGCATCTGCTCAGTCTCTCGGCACCGCGCCTCTCCTTGCCACGAGCACCACCGGCGTCCTCAACACCCCGTCTCACTGTGGATTATCTCCACAGCAATTAGATGAAACCCCCACCTTCACCTAGTCCCATTAAATTCCCATTTATCTCCAGTCTAGGGGTAGTGTATTGGGTATTGCCAAAAATGCATTACACAGTTTGGGAAATTCCGGAGAAAATGGGCAAACCTACCAAATAATCAGAAACAAGCATGCTTTTGGATATATGGGATTTGGGGTTAGGCCAGGATAAATCCCACTAGTTGGAAAAAATAAACTAGTATTGAACAAGGCGTCACGTAACTATTAGCTATACTCATGTCCAACATTCAAAAAAAAAAAAAACTATACTCATGTCCTCTAAGAAAACTTTCAACTAGATTTGACTCCTCCCAAAAGCATCACTCACAACCGCATTCAATTTATCAAATTCGAAGCTGAGAAATGTAAAAACTGCCAAGCCGTTTTAATCACTCCATTTATTTTGGCTTTTTCTGTAATCTTAGGCTCTGAGAGATTTTCCACATGCACGGAATATGCCATTTATTTTGGAGTTTCTGATAAATCTTGGACACGTTTTGGCGCTTTGGAGTACATTTTAAAAACGTCTTTTACCATGCCGTTTTTGGGGAAGGGCTAGATTTGGTTTTAAGAAGTTAAGGAGCCATTAATAGTTGATAGTTTGGCTTTGGCAAAGGTTTGGGGAGTGGCGTTTTGACACCCGAGCGCAGGTAGTCTGGGTATCTGTACCGTCCATGTTAGGTCGTGATTTGTGCAACAGGTCTGTCGGTAGTCGCAGGCACAGTAAAACGACCGAAGGCCGGTAAGTTTTAGGGGCCGTTCTGTACAGCGGGCCCAGTGTGACCCTTGTTTTGCATGTCCGTCAGCATTTTCATGCCCCGCGGACGTCCTTTTTTGCATGGCCGCCTGTAGATCCCGGCGAGACGCACCGCACGCCGGCGTGCCGAAAGCCACGACGGTCATGTCCACCGCGGACCGGTGCTTGCTGCTCGGCTGCTCATGGACCGAGAGGCCCCGCTGCTGAGGATAAGCTGCTTGACGATGCCGAGCAATCGCCATGGGAGCAACCACTGCTGCGGAGTTTCTCGCCGGTGACAGGACACGTCCGACAGCCGTTGAACAAGATGGCGTGAGTACAGGAGGAACGCCATTAGGCCGCTGATGAGCACCAGGTCGTTGCCGTTCTCGCGTCCGTCCTCCAAGCGGTGCAACAGCTCGGCCTCCGGGAAAGCCTTCTCAGCGCAGTCCCACCAGGTCGGATGACAACGCGGCCGAGCACCATCCTCGCGTCTTCGGCTTGCGGAGTGGCGCGCTGCTCCTGAACTTGGCGAGCATAGAGAGCATGCTCCTCGCCGCGCAGTGTCGTCCGTGTCAGGCTGCACCGCCGCGTGTCACGCCTGCTCTGACACAAGCCTCGCGAGGTCATTGACCTCGACGGACGCTATAACCACGTCTGCGCACTACGGGAAAGGCCCAAAACGCCGACGGCCGGCCGCCATCGGCGTACGCTCGCATGCCGTCGGCGTACACGTCGGCGTACACGTACGCCGACGGCGGCCGTCGGCGTGTCCCCGTCGGCGTAGAGGTCCGTCGGCGTAGCAAATATGCCGTCGGCGTATCCTCCGGCCGTCGGTGTACGCTTCGGTGGGACCCACAAGACGGCCCGTCCGTCTCTGTCAGCCCTCCAGACGCCGACGGGAATGCCGTCGGCGTAGAGCGGCCTCCTGTCACAAAAAAAACCCGGCCGCCCCGCGGTGGGGACGAGCTCGGGACGGGCTGGAGGCGGCGGCGTCCGACGGGGGGAGGACAGCGGCGCTGCAACCATGGCGGCTTGAGGTAGAACTCCATGTCCTCCTCCAACTCGGTGAGGAGATGAGGAGGCAGAGCCACCGTGGCGGAAGGATGGCGCAGACGCCGGTGCGGGTGGTCGACGGCTCGAGGTCGGACGGCGGCGTACAGCTCGGACGGCGGCGTTGAGGAGATGGAGGCGGCGGACAGCTCCGCGTCGAGGAAGGAAGCCGCCGACGAGGACGGCGCTCCGCGTCGGAGAGGAAGCCGCCGACGAGGACGGCGCTCCGCGTCGGAGAGGAAGCACCGGACGAGGACGGCGTCGAGGAAGGCCAGCACCGCCCTGGTGATGGCCGCCACGCACCCGCACACCGCCGCCGGGGATTCGCGCCTGGGCTCCTGCGAGATCGGGACGGAGGCGAGGAGATGGTTCGTGTGGTGCGCGTGAGAGGAGAAAGAAAAGAGAGGATAAGGTGCGTGTACGTGCTGAGCCACCGCCGCCGGATCACCGGCCGGCCGAGCCTACCACCTCACCGACAGAGGCCATGGTGAGGGAGGCCACGGCCAGCACAGGCCACGGCCGAGCGGCGGGCAGCAGAGCACTAAAACAGCCCGTCCCAGAGCGCGCGAGCTCACCGGCGACAGAGGTCGATGACGAGCACGGCGAGCTCGCCGGCGACCATCGAGGCGAGGAGACCAGCGCGCCCACCACGACCCCGGCCTTCTTCCCGCCGCTTATCCCCTCGCGCCGCTCGGCCTCCGCCGCGTCAACCGGCTGCACGTCCGCGACGGTGCCGGACTTCTCCTCCATCGTGGCCGGGGCCTGGTCGTCGACGTTGTCGCCGGGGGCAGGTGCTGGCGCGGGGGTGGCCTGTGCTGGCGCGGCACGGGGGTGGCCTATGCTGGGGCAGGTGCTGGCGCGAGGATGGAGGAAGAGATAAGGAAAGGATGGGTGGCTGCGTGTGCTTTGCTATTTTTGTCCAATCACCGCAACTCCCACGGATCGTGTGCTTGTTTTGGATGATGGGCAGCTGTTGGATCTCTCCAACGGACGGTGATCATACTTTGTGTGGTGATTCCTCTCTCAAATACAGATTACAACAGGTAACGAACTATTTCTAGATAGATTTTTTTTTTGAGATTCACTATTTCTAGATAGATGTTAAATAGTAAATGCCATAACGTAAAATAGATGTATCAAATGTTTTTCATTCTAAAATACAACAGGTAACGAACTATTCTAATTCTCATTCTAGGTGAGGATCATATTACATACTATGCTAGTTCGAGCTATGACTAGTCAGAACTTAGTGAGCTAGTCTTGGCTAAAAATCAGCTCACATTTCAATCGGGCTACAAGAGGAGGCTTACACTCTGCTTGTTATTTGTATAAGAGGAGGCTTATATAGAAACAAATCGATGTGTTAATTGGTCGTGCCAGAGGTTGGGTCATGTTAAAACATTAGTTGTAAGGTATTTGTATATGAGTGTTTGTTCTGAGTCTTGTTTAGGTTTGAGTCTACAAATATGGCAAGAACTTATATTTTTATCGGGCACAAGAAGTAAAACCAAAGATAAGATACCATTCGCATTAAGATCGATTTTTAACAAAAATACGTTCTAGGTACAAAGTAGTGACTTTATCACAGAAACATCGATAGTTTCGAAAAATGTGACCCCTTTCAATGAATAGACACGACGGTCATTTTGACCGTTTTTTCACAAAAATAAAAGAAATTGAGAAAATACTCAAAAGATGAATTCCTTTGACATGGAGTCCTCTTATGTGTACTAGTTGCTAGGAAAAATGATAAACTTGAGTTTTGACAAATATTTCAAAAATATGCTTCACAAAAAGGTCTATCATCTATAGATATGTATAACTTTCGTGTCAAATGACCAAGTTATGGCTATACCCATGCCATAGTTTGTGATAATGTGTCCATATTTGAAACATAGGGGTGCCTTGGTATGGCAAACATTGTTGCCAAAAACAAATTCCAAATTATTTTTATAAATATCATTTTCCATTTTTTAAGTGTCAAAAATGACTTTTGTTATGGAGGAAATACCAAAAATATGTTGCAAAAGGCACCCATCTCATTTTCACAAAGGGTACTACATATTTTATGGATAATACCCAAGTATTAGGAAATTTCTTGATTTTTACCTAATTATTCCTATTTAAATGACTTTATGCCGATTTTCCAAAAGTAATTGAAATTGAACTACAAGTGTGTGATAGTTTGGTCTAATTTTTTACAAAATACTTTCTAGGTACAAAAGTAGTGACTTTATCACAGAAACATCGATAGTTTCGAAAAATGTGACCCCTTTCAATGAATAGACACGATGGTCATTTTGACCGTTTTTTCACAAAAATAAAAGAAATTGAGAAAATACTCAAAAGATGAATTCCTTTGACATGGAGTCCTCTTATGTGTACTAGTTGTTAGGAAAATGATAAACTTGAGTTTTGACAAATATTTCAAAAATATGCTTCACAAAAAGATCTATCATCTATAGACATGTATAACTTTCGTGTCAAATGACCAAGTTATGGCCATACCCATGCCATAGTTTGTGATAATGTGTCCATATTTGAAACATAGGGATGCCTTGGTATGGCAAACATTGTTGCCAAAAACAAATTCCAAATTATTTTTATAAATATCATTTTCCATTTTTTAAGTGTCAAAAATGACTTTTGTTATGGAGCAAGTAACAAACATATGTTACAAAATGTCATGTGCACGGTGAAAAAGATTTTATGGATGTCATATTTGGATTCCTCTCATTTTTCTAATCGATTTAGACATTTAATTTGTTAAATTCCGATTCCGATTTAATTTGTTAAATTCCAAAAACAATAGGCCGACGGCAATGCCGTCGGCAATGCCGTCGGCGTAGCTAAAAAAAGAAAAAAAAGATCTACGCTAACCTGAACGGGTCTACGCCGACGGCCCCGACATTTGGCCGTCGGCGTATGTTCTGGCCGTCGGCGTCTTGAGGGTTTCCCGTAGTGGCGGTCTGCCGGCAGCACGTCCATCGTCGTGCACGGAGCCGATGACAAAGCGGAACTCGGAGGCGACCAACTTGCCGTCGTCAGCACTTACAGCTCCGCCCCTCTCCTGTCGTAGTACACGAGCAAGAACCGAAGCTTCTGCATTGCCACGTGCATCTCGGAGTACTGCCCGAGCTTCGCGGCTCCAGGAAGCGGCTAGGCGGACGACCCCTCGGGGAGCTCGGCGAGTAAGGTGAGGAGAATGACTGATAGGCAGGGACTCATCTTCCCCTCGTCGGAGCACCAGGAACGCCCGGCCGGCGACGCGAGCAGCATCCTGGGGCGATGGCCTCGCACAGGCACACCGCACACAGAGGGTAGTGCTAGACGCTCCTGACATCTGCTCCAGATTGGAAACGGGCAAACGGCACCGTCATTATTAAACTGCATGTGAGCCAGAATTACTGCGGTAGAAATATCGGGAGCATCTGTGGTCGACTGGTCGGGCACCAAAGTGATTTTTCGTTTGGCAAAGTGTTATCTAGGACAAAAGATACTATGCTCTATATCCAACTAAATGATAGCATGGGACAAAGAAAAGACTTCCTGTGGGGGCACCATCAAACCCCGTCGTATCCAGCAGGTTAGATGTTCACGTGTGCCATCATGCATGCCATGCCCATGATGCATGCAAGGCCAGACCTGAGGTGGGTGACAACGACATGCACTACCTGGCTGCGCCTCTGACCGCTAGCTCTTGTTCGGTCCCATAACCTCCCTGCATAGAACCTGCATCTGCATGCATGGATCATGGATGTACACTCTTTACTTCCATTGATTGGCTAAAACAAAGTACCGTCAATCTAAGCATACACCAATGCATTTTATGTAGACACGGCGACAGCGGTGTCCAATTTTTAATGTTATGGCTCAAAAAAAAAATTTGTTTTTTGCACGGCAAAATCAAGTATCGATCAAAGTAAAGGCACCACTCTCTCCAAGATCAAAAGTAGATCAAGCTGGTAGAACTTACGTACCATCAATCTGGATATGAGGCACAACTGCTAAACATCGTGTTACAGTGTCATGCCATACTGCATAGTACGATACTGAATGTCCACTTTTGTACATGAAAACATATATATACCGAGTAACATATATAGGATTTTTCGCAAGAGCTGGTTGGATGAATATTTACTTTAAAATCAAGTACCAGTGAATCCTAATTGAGAAATTGCACGGTTTCAAAATGTTGGAGTCAAACAACCTTATATAGTAAATGTCTGATAATTAGAATCCTCCGAATTTCTTTTAGAAACTTTTGAATTATCTTACTTGCCTTTTCTATTTTTCTTTTGTTTCATAATCTTTTTATCACATAAGACATTCACCGATAAATGCAGTAGAGACATTTTGTCAAATATTTCACATTGTGCAAAAAATTCATTACTCGCATGCAAACAAGTAAATATGCAATAGGATTTTTTTAGTGAAAAATATTGGCACACCAAAAATGTTTCACGATACAATCGTTGTCCTATGGTCATTCTTATGCAATTAATGTGCTGGGCGCTGGGCTCACGCAGCTGTGCTAGCATCCCGATACATGATTTGCGTGTCGGGTGCCACGGAAATTTTTCCGTTTCGAGCTTATGTCTATCTACTGCCGCAGAGTACTACAATAGTGGGAAGGGAAAGAGCGACTGGGTCAAAGCAAATTACAAAAATATCTTGTCAGGTGGAGTGACGAAGCGGTTTACACAGCGCCGCGCTGACATGACATGCACCGATCTCGTGCAGTGTATTTGACGGTGACTATAATGTAAATGTGATATAATAGTCGGTCACTTGTTTTTGGTAGCCGATCGGGCTGCACAGGTGAGTACTGACTGGCCTTCACTACACGCTCCCTCTCTCGTAATCGTAATCGTAATCGTATGCATGCACACGGCCGCACAGGAGATCACCTGGAGAAAACAAAGGTGTGGGACTCACAGCATGGGGCAGATACTTTGATCTACATGCAATCTGCCCTTCCCTAATCCCGATGATTACATGCATGCTGGATACTGCCCCGGCTCTGCTGCAAGTTGCATGGCGACTGATGATTACTTTTCTCTAATTCATCGTCTTAATTGTCTGACTCGTTCCTTTTTATTCAACAGGAAACACACCAGGACTTGCGGGACAACAAGTTCCAAACAAACAAACCGGGACAACAAGTTCGATCTACTAGAACGGAGAAGCGAGAACTTTTTTAGATAAAGAGTGTATATTAATATCGCGGAGATACAAATTACACCCAGCCTCTGCAACAACGCAATAACCAAAGCTACTACGGATGCACACAGCCGAAAGACAATAAGAAGAAGAAATAAAAAGAAAAGTCCCGCTACAGAGTTACAGTCCTTGCAGCAGCCGCACAACCACCACCAAAACAACACCTGATGTCCAATTCTTCAAAAGCAACGCCTTCAAGAAGAACAGTGCCAGGCACAACCAATTAAGGCCAGACCTTGGGCTTTCACCCTGAAGATAGTCCTCGCTCTCAAAACAATGTCTTCAACAAGAGCACTGTCAGGCACAACCAATTAAGGCCAGACCTTGGATTTTCACCCTGAAAGGTAGGACTTTGGACTTCACGTATGTTGTCGCCCCCACTTACATGCCGCTGCTCCAAGTCATGAAACACCAAGCCAATTCCTCATCGCCACCAGGAATCGAACCACCGTTACTAGTCTTCAAATCTAGGCCTCCATGTCCTTCTCCACAGTCTGACTTCACCGGGAAACAGAAAGGCATGTCCCCAATGGCAACCGACTGCAGAGCTTCGCGACGCTTCCTCTGAAACCAAACGGTCAGAAAAAACATGGCTGCGCGCGACCGAATCCCACCTGATCCGACAATCTCCAGGCTTGATTGCCCAATGGAGTTCGCCGACGGAGCCTTCCGGAACTCGACAATCCGGCCAGATCGAAGAAACAGGTGTCAGGCAGATCTTCTTCTTGGCGCAAGAGGAACCATAGGACCGCCGCCTTTATTGTGCAGAGCAGCAGGCCCCCACGCCGCCGTCCGCCGGCCGACCTCCTCCGGCGGAAGAGGAGGCCCGACAACGAAGAACCACGCGCGCGCGCCGTCCCGCTGGTAACAGCAAGGCCGAACACGAGCACCGCGCCGCCTCCCCACGCACCTCCGGGCGACCGACGGCCGCACCGATGATGGGTCTAGGCGGAAGCCTAGGACCTACAGCCGCCGCTCCACTACACGCACAGGACGTCCATGGCAGACGCCATGCCCGGGAGAAAGCCGCCGCCGCCGCAGACCGGGGTCGCCGCCCCGGATCCCGCTCGCAGAAGATCAACGGCGCCGTCCCCGAACGCCACCGGTGCTCCGCCGCAGCGATGCCCCCAGCACCATAGGCGCTGGGCCCGCCGCCACCGCGGCCCTCGCCGGCGGCAGCGGCGGCAAGGGAGGTCTCCGAGTGAAGTTCTTTGGGCGACGAGGGTCTCGCCCCGGTGCCGCCTCGGGGGACAGCACGGGAGCGGAGGGGAGAGGCGGGGGAGGGGACGGGCGGCGGAGGAGAGAGGCCGGCGGCCGGACTGGTGGCGGCTAGGGTTGGGTGGCGGAGAAGCGAGAACTAAAGCGACCAGATTAACACCAGCACCATTAGACTACTCACTCAGATCGCCTCACGGCGGTGGGCCCACTCCTGCCGATCGCCGACCACGAGCAGATCAATATACCCTTCGTCGTCGTCTCCGTCAAAGCCCGGGCTCGGCAGCGCGGGGATCGCTGGCGGGGCGGGGAGGCCGCTCGCCCGGCCGAGCTCCACGCGCGCGGGGAAGCCCAAGTGAGGAGGAGCGCTGCGAGAACGCCGGGGAGGGCAGCGCTCGAAGTCGCGGCTGCGGCGCCCGAGCTCGACGGCAGCGTCCCGTGCTGGAGCCAGGCCAGAGGACGAGGAGGGGACAACGTCCGCGCGGCGGTGGTGCTCGGGGCTGCGGACCTGCGCGCGGCGGTGGTGCTCGGGGATGCGGACCTGCTCGGGGAGGCGATGGCGACGGCGGCGGCGGCGGCGGCACGCAAGCACAGCCGCGGCACAGCCAGCCAGCAGAGCGGCGCCACCTGCTGCACTCCCAACACTGACTCCGACTATGGTGTAGATACTCCAGGCCATGCTGGAGCCAAGCAGAAAGATGGTATGCAGGAGCTAGCTACGGGCTTGGAGCAAGGAAATTTTTGGAAGTGTTAAGAAAGAGATTGAAGCTAAGCACTTCGGCGTGAACTAGCTAGAAAACCTGCACCTACACAATGCAGAGCCAGCTTGAAGAACTACTCCGTTATATAGAGAAGAAGAGATGTATAGCAGCGGCCACGCATTACTTGGCTAAAGAAGGGGGGTAGAAACGAGATATTTTCAGTTTTTCACCGCAAGGCGCGCGGTGTGGAGCCAACGAGTTTTCAGTGGAGGAGATGGAAGGTGAGGAAGAGAAGCTCTTGCGAACTGACACGCTGAAGCAGAGGCAGATCTGCTACTATATAGAGGTCGGTCAGCAGATTGCAATGAATTTAGTCAAAACCTAAAGTGGATTGCTCCTAATCAAAATGAGTTAGTGTTGAACCCATGTGAATGTGATAAGTAGATGACTATGAGCCCATTGAGAAAATTGTCTGGCTTCGCCTTGGCCTGAAGTGCAGACAGCAAAATACATGACTATGATCTCAGGAATTTCGGTTTAACAAGATTTGTTTGATTAAACATTATCCAGATTACCGATTTATGTATTAACAAGATTTTTTTCGTTCATGCATTAAAAAATGCATTAACATGATTTTTTGTATCAATCCATTATAAAGAATCTCAGAGTTATATATTAACAATTAATTTTTAGGCCATGCAAAAAAAAAAAATGAATCATCCCTTGGCATGCTTCTTGTTAATGGAACAGAATCTTGCTAAAGGTTATAAGAACTCAATGGAATGTTGATACAAATTCTTCCACACAACACATCATACATGAGTAACAAATTTTATAATAGAACAATACCCTCACATTTGCAAAGATTCATGGGATGCTTCGCACACCAACAAATTTCCACACCATAAAATTACAAGGAACATAAAACAAACAAATTTGGAAAAACTCCACAAACTTGAGCTTGTGTACAGGAGATGCCTCGTGCTGGCCAGATCCGAGGAAAAGTTTCTCGGGGAAGGTGAAGGCGAAGAATCGACGATAGACCACGGGGATGTTGCTCCTTTGTTACCTCGCTGGCCGGCCGAAGTAGTCTCGCTATCCTTGTTGACCACCTTAGCCTCCCTCCCCCGTCGGCCTGCCATAGCTGTTTCTTTCTCCTCACCTAGATGAACGTTTAGAGTGGGGAAAATGGGGGAGTCATCGTTCATCCCATATCCAATCATGTAGGTGGCTTGGTGGCAAAATGGTTAAACCGAAGGTTATAAACACAAAAGAATTCATACCACAGGCCCATGGCCGACTTACGATGCCACCTTTCATAGGGCTTAGATGAACCGGGAATCCGGGATGGGCCGGCTTGAGACCAGGCCGGGTCCAGTAGGATCTTGGGTGGAACACAGTGGACCTAGTTTGAGTGCAAGTAAAGAATACTTAGTCATAGTTGAGCATGATTTTGTTCCCGAACTGACTTGGGACCAACCTTTAAACCCTAGCTGGTTGACTATATAAAGCCGGCAGGGAGGTCCCAAGAGGGTACGTTCTCAAACTTACACCTTACGCGCCAGAGCTATCAAAGCTTCCGTGATCCGCCATTGGCGCACCTTGTAATCCCATATCGAGATCAATCTAATCTAGCTGGAGTAGGTCTTTATATCTACCGTGAGGAGACAAACTAGGTAACATATGGGACACAGATCTCTCTTAGGGAATCTCCATGTCGTCTTGCTCCAGACCATCCATAAGCTAACCCCAGATGGCATATGCATGAAAACCGCACGATAATAACATCTCATTTACGTGTTGACTATGGAAGGGTATGAATAAATTAGTGGAAAGTGCCAAAGTAGCCCTTTTTCAAAAACAAAATCGGCATTTTGAAGTTTCAAAAATTAAAACAAAAATTTACATGTAGATTATATGAAATACCAAGGTGCAAAATCTCAGTATAAAATTGCTATTATTCTAGGCTATATAAAAGTGAAAACAAAAGTTGTTAAGAATGTGTACTTTTTACGAACCCAGATCTACCGATTTGTCATTTTTTAATCAGCCTAAAATATAACGAATTTCAAATTATCCTTTTCTTGCATAATTGTAGATTATATCATTATCAATATTTAGGAATTGTTTCCGCTTTTTTAATCTTCAAAAATGCAAATTTTAAAACATTTAGAAAACAAACTCCCTGGACTAGTTCCAAGTCACAATTCTCTCCAATTATTTTGGAATGGTTAAAACGGGGCAACCAGATTTATTCTGGACCTAGTAGTGAATATGGAGTGGTTAATACTCAACTTACCGATGGTGTGAACCAAACGAAGAAGAAAAATGTTTCACGATACAATCATTGTTGGTCCTTTGGTCATTCTTATGCAATGTGCTGGGCGCGGCTGTGCTAGCATCCCGATGCAAGATTTGCATGTCGGGTGCCACGGAAAATTTTCCGTTTCGAGCTTATGTCTATCTACTGCCGCAGGGTACTACTAGACTACTAGTGCCTAGTGGGAAGGGAAGAAACGACTGGGTCAAAGCAAATTACAAAAATATCTTCTCAGGAGGAGTGCCGAAGCGGTTTAATTACACAGCGCCGCACTGACATGGCATGCACCGATCTCGTGCAGACTGCAGTGTATTTGAAGGTTGATTTATCCAGGAAATGAACTGTTTAATCCTACGTAAAATGGGATCCGGGACGTCCTCATCGGGCCTGCATTCACGGCGACACGGTCGAGCTCTCACTCGACGTCGGAGGAGGAGACGTCGACATCTTCAACTCGCGCTAGCCCGCGAGGTGCTCCTCCTCCTGCTTTTTAGATAAAGAGCATATGTTAATATCGTGAATATACACTCCTCCCCTCCTGCTAGAACTCGCGATGGAGCTGGTCGGCTTTTCAGGCCTCGAGCGTGGCGTCCTGGAGACGTTGGCGCTTCACGCACCGATTCTCTAAATGAACGGACTTTGCGAGGACCAATGAGAAGAGTTTGACATCGTCCTCAATGTCGATTGACGACATTTGAGTGCACCGTGCAGGGACGCCCCTCCTCCGCCAGAGACATTGGTGCCATAGGTGTACGGACGCGTTTTGCCGTCGTCCTGGCCCGAGCGGAGCCGTGGGTCGTACAGCGGCGACGAGAAATTGCGGCGGTGACAGAAGGGGAGAAATGAGGGAAGCTCACCTCGAACCCCTTTTTAAGTCTAGGGTTAAAAGAGCCATGTGTGTCGTGGGGGGAGAAGGACGACACCAGGCACGACCAAAATTATGTATTTATCATCAACATAAATCACGATTGCATAAAATTCATTCGGTGATCTATGTATTTCTCGGTCACTTGACTATATATAATGTAAATGTGATTTAATTGTCGGTCACTTGTTTTTGGCGTCCTAGCTAGCCGATCGGGCCGCACATGTGGACAGGTGAGTACTGAGTGGCCCTCACGCTCCCTCTCTCGTATGCATGCACACGGCCGCACAGGAGATCACCTGGAAAAAACAAAGGTGTTGTGGGACTCACAGGTCACAGCATGGGACAGATACTTTGATCTCCATGCAATCTACCCAGGCTGTGCTTTCCCTAATCCCGATGACTGCATGCTGGATGCTGCCCTGGCCGGCTGTGTTGCAGGTTGCATGGCGACTGATGATTACTTTTCTCTGGGTGCGCCCAGGCCAGGGCGACGTCATCTCCGCAAAATATAAGTGCAAAATTTGTATTATTCCAGGCTACATAAAGATGATAAAATTTCAAGTTTTTAAGAATGTGTACTTTTTTGGACGAAGATACACCGATGTGTCATATTTAAGCGACCTACAATATAACGAATTTCTAATATATTTTTGCACAACCATAGATTATATCATTATCAATACTTAAACAAAAACCACCGACATCCTTGGTTGGGTGAAACCCTTGAGTAGACGATCTTTGATTGTATACGAGCCAAGTTATAAGACACTAAGGCAACATATAAACACTCGTTGCTGTCGCCCAGTAGTGTTAAAATATGGTAATTCTAGATTTACTGCTTAAAGATATTCTTTCAGTAGATCATCTGATTGTCCGAGTCAAGGAAGAGAGAAAAAAAAGGTTGGAATTGACAGGGTGGATTCTAATGAATTGTGGCTTCCCTTTTCTCTTATATATAAACCTATCATCAATTAAAGTTATTTTTTAACGAGGGTAACCTTTGTATTTTTCTAAAGGGACAATGTATGATTGAATGTCAGTGATGAAATGTATGATCTCCAAGATGGAATGCACAACGTGGAGAAAATTATCATGGCTACTTTTTTATGAAGGCGTTTTGTGCATCGGAAACGAGATAATTCATGAGAGGTCCAAGACGGAGGGTAAGAATCGGGGCCATATGTTCTGGAAGGAGCCCTCCAAATATTAAGCAATGTATATGTTAAATTTGTGTGTAATGTCACTGATATGTTGGAAATTGTTTCTTAGTAGTACAATTACCAAATAATTGACCGTATCCACCACGGGCTCTACCCTACTGTCACTAGTATGCATGGCCCCATGCGATCGCATGTGAGTAGGCCCCACGACCACGATGGAGGCGTGCATGTGTGTCCCTTGCGGCCTTGCCGTTTCCGGCTACTAGTACAAAATTGGTGCACTGGCAGACAAAGATCGACCCAGGTAGTCGATGGACACCCAGCTCCATGCATGCGGAGGGGGCCATGCATGCATGCACCTATGCACTTCAACCAATCAATCATCATGCCTGGCTTGCTACACCTTGGAGCTCTCAAGTCTCATGGTCCAATCTACTTGCCAGATTAACAGGTGTAATATAAACACGAGGTTCCAACACACATCCTATTCGGATGCCGTTATTTCAGATGTTTAAAGCTCAATCGTCTACCCATCGATTTTCGTCGTCCCGTGATGCTCTCCTGCACACCACTCCGCTACATCTACCCCCCACCATTAGGGGTGGATATCGAGCCAGCTCGACTCAACTCGGCTCCACTCGTAAATACTCGTTAGTTAACGAGCCAACTCAATTCAACTCGTTAACTAAACGAGCACCAAACCCCAACTTGGCTCGACTCAATAAAAACTCGAGCTGGCTCAGTAAACTCATTAAGCTTGGTACTAAACATCAACAACATAAACATGTATGGCGGGAGTAGTCCATAATATAACATAAACTTACACATGCAAACATTGCTTAACAAATCATTGCCCATAGCATAAAAATTGCCATAATGATAGAACATACCAGCTAGATATGCCCTACATGGCTCAACTGGATATGGTCCTGCGTAGATATGGCCTAGATAATGAAATTTGTAGTGCATCTTGATGAACGAAAACATTCAGTGGACTAGCCCACTAATTAATGGTCTTAGGCATATTACGAGCTACACGAGTTTAACAAGTACTCGTAACTCGACTCATTAAACTCGTTTTCTTAATGAGCTTGAAATGTCAACTTGGCTCAACTCATTAGTGTCTGAGTTCGAGTCAATTAAGTTGAGCCGAGTTTTCGAATACTCATTAAACTCACGAGTTTCGAGTTAATTTCCAGCCCTACCCACCATCGTCTGGATCTATCCTCAACCTCGCATCCAGGCCGATCACGCCTCCACCCGGTTCAATTCGTGGGTCGACTCGCATATCCCATTTTCGTTCCATGGAAACTTGTTCAAACAATTCTGAGATGAACATATATATGCACAAGGTTTTTGCACATGTAGTGCAACGCGGTTTTCCCCCAACTAGGAGGATACCCACCTATTATTATGAAGTTGATTTTGCATCCAACGAACCATATTATTCTTACTATTGTATGTGTTAAAACTAAAAAATATGTTAATGCGTGGTTTTAATTTTTTTGTCAATGCATGCACAGAAACTTCATGTTAGTATATGAATCTAAAATTTAAATTACAAAAATCCATCAATTATTGATTATGCATTGACATTTAAAGATTCGTTGATAAATTTGTTGCATGAATCTTGATTAAATGAAGGGTGTGGATAGTAGGTGGGTATCCTACTAATTTTGGTATTGCATTTTACGTCTAGTGTAGGTTTTCTGAAGAGGTGGGTAAATCTCATTACATCTGCTCCAACATTTCTCAAAGGAGGCTCGAGTAGTGTGGGCTTCACATGTGCACACCGACACAAGAGATCGACCTGGACAAATAAAGGAGAGGGAAGGGACAACGGATCATTAGTTATTCCTCTGCTGTACTGCGAAGCAAATCCCGAGGAGTGGGTGCCCCGCCCCGGCTCTGCTGCTGCTGCAGGTTTCTCCTCTTATGCTAGCTCTGGGTCTTGGTAATTTGATGTTGACGTATCATCATCAGGGTGAAAGCTGACGCACGTTATCTCTTTCTTCTGTGCTCCAAGCTAGTCTCCAACTACTCAGCGCCGCACGGGTTCGCTTGGCCCACTCATGCATGCGTGCGTACGTGCATCAATGGCCGGGACCCACGCATGCACATCTAACAAATAACGTTCAACTTTCCACGTATTTCTCTCCTAATAATATATACAAACAATTTCCATTTCTTATGGTAAAGTTGGAGGTTCCAACAAACAGCTTGAAATAGTAATTATTGGGCATGTTCAAGTCCTCATGCTTATGATCGGATTATATTTAGTAGTACAAAACTACGCAATTGATATAAGAAAAAAAAACTAACTAGTGTAATAATTTGTGAACCCTAATATTTGTTATTTTATCAATGTGACCCTCATGGGGATTATATAGTGCTACAAGGAGGGATATAGACTTGGCGTACAAGGAGGTGTAACAATACTAGTTTATTTTGAACTCATACCCCCCTCACGAGTTGGAGCCGGAGTGAAGCGAACGATTGCGATTGGATTATATATCTTGCGATTACATCGTCATTTATCATCAAATGTGTCTTGGATGGTCTCTTATCTCTTCCCTCTCACAGTCACAGCGGGAGCGGCGTGGACACAAGTAATGACGCCTACGTTGTTTGACTGTAATTATTGTCGATGAGTTGTTGCAAACGTTGGCCTTGATGTCGATGTGAAGTTAGATGTAGCCGTGGTCGAGATAGTTGTGGTCAATGTTGTACTAGTCGTAGTTGGTGTAGCCGCAATTCAGAAGATGCAAAAATTTGTGCCATGTGTATGACAGAGCTGCAGTTATGTTTTTTATGACGTTTTCCACCCTTTAGGTGTGCCATTAGAGCCGACGTTTTGCACCTTGAGTGGTTCCGTCGGGGGCGTCTTGCGGATATCAGAGAACGCGATCCTGAGTTAGCTCAGGGGTTTGTAGATCAGTCATGTTGCTCAACTTGTGTTTTTTGTTACGGGTTTGTAGAGCGCAGCAAGCCACCCCGTTTATTCAGGGTTCGTAAGTTTACCTAGCTAGACGGGCTCGACGAAGTCGTCAATCCTGCGGTCAGCACTCAGCACGGTGCCATCTCTGACACGGGAACGATCGATGCCATGCCATGCCATCAGGCGATATCTTCTGACAGAAAACACACGAGACTGAAGTAACCTAGCCTTGTAAAAAAAAAACCTAGCTGGAGTAGCTCAAGGCCGAGCCCACGCGCGCGATATGGGAGCGCAACGTCGCCGTCGAGCCTACGTGTCCGCCCAGGCTACCGTCCGCGCGAGAGCGCCTTAACAGCGAAGTGGCCGTCGCCGTCGGGCCAACAGCGGTGCCGGACACAGCCAGAAGAAGGCTTTTCCCAAACAGGTCACGCTCGCCGACATGGGCTCCTCCTCCGCTTGGACAGCGGCTCCGTTTCACCGATCGGGACGAGCCCGACGAGACGAGACGAGGCGGCGAGCGGACCACCGGCGGCAACACAACAGGTGTCGATCAGGTGCTCGGACGAGAGGTCGCCTCCATCTCCTGCCGCTTTGGCGTGGAGCTCTTTGTCCGGGGGCGATAATTAAGTCCGTCGAGCAGTGATCTGTGTGCATGCATGTTGCATTATCTGAAATAAAGCAGCTACTACTACGTGCCACTGCCACGAGATCGAGGTCGCCGGCCGGAATGGAACACGATTACACAAGACGAGTTCTCATTTCTCAACACAGCCGTGAAGAAGAAAGCCCCAAAGTAAACTTTTGGCTTTTGTGGGGATTAGTTTCGGTGACAGCAGAGTCGTCCGGCGCCCCATCTTCGTTTCAATTCTCGATTTTTGCAACTTATTAAAAGTTTTTGAAATTGATTAATTTTGTGAGTTAGTTGTCAAATATGTGTTCACAAAAATTATATTCTCTAAAAATTCAGGATAGGAGGCGTTGAATGTTAATCTAAAGGCATAAGGCCCCGTGCTCAAATTGACGTCTTGTGCTTATACAACGGGTCGTAGATTCGTGATGACGATGTTTTTTGCGTAAAATCACATCACAAGCCTTCAATGGTGAAATAGATCGATGACGTCAACATTGAGAGGAGAGGGCATACAATGCCGATAGAAAAGAGGAAACTTGGGAAGAGACGATGTCACATATTATTTGTGCTCCATGTATTATCCTTTTTAAGGAACAACGTCTTCTTCAACGCTTGAAGCAGAAGTAGAGTCGACAAGAGGGAAGATACGGGTTGGGGGGTGGAACGTGAAGGGTTAGACGTCGGAGTAGGGTCGCTCAGCGCCGTGGAAGAAGCACATTTGCTTCTGGGGAATGCGGGGGTGTCAACTATGGTGAGGGCCTGATATTCCATCGAGAGGATCAGTATTATACATAAGAGAGGTGTCTTAGCGTCGAAATGCAACTTTTTTATGTAATAAAATTTGTGTGTTTCTATATTTTGGTGGACGTCCCTACTCCCTAGACATCACCCTATACAGCACGAGAATTGCAAGTCGGTGCCACACGGTATAACTGTATGGAAAACACCCACTGTTTAACAAAACAACCAAATTTACACAGCGTGAGCGATTGACTTGCACCGCGCCGCATGCAGAGGGCGGTGTTCGCCCGCCGACAACCTGTCCACCCACGCGCCTAGCTCACCCCCGTATGCATCTTCGTACTTCGTAGTGAGTACTTATACTTGTACCCAGCCCGCCTGTCAAGTGTGTAAGAAAAAACTTGGCAACTGGCACCTAGCAGTAGCACCCGGCAATGTCTTTTTATAACCAATGTGGCAATGCCTATTGAACTTCGCTACAGAATAAATAATAGTCAAACATACCAATAAAAAAATTGTCCTAAATTAGAAAGGTGTGAAACATGAGGGCATTTTTTTTAGATAAATGGATTTTATTACTTAAGAGTTTTAAGCATTACATCCGGCCTCTGCATAGCTAAGATGCACACAGCCACCAGTTCACCAGTAACCAATTCAGAATAAAAAGTAAAAAGACGAATTACATATCATAATGAGAAATTGTAGATCCGCCTAAGATGCTGATAGGTCTATCCGGAGTCTATGTTGCCATCCATGCCGGGAGAATAACTCCCTGGCCGCAGCCTCCAGCCTCGACGCGACCTCCAAAAATAAGTCTCGGTGCTCCACACGCTGTAGGGCCGACCATGCTCGTAGCGTAGCTGTACACCGATAGATAACCTGCATAACAGAAGCATTTTTATCGTTAAAAATCTTGTCATTTCTACATAGCCACATCGACCAAATAACGGCAATCGCTCCCATCCTACAGAAGAGTTTAAACCTAGGATCCACACCATTTAACCAGTTGCCAAAAATGTTTGCAACAGTACGCGGTGGATGTAAGATAGAACCTATCTGGACAGCTGACAAATAAGTGTCTAATGGTCTCATCATGTTGACAGAAAACACACTTTTTACTTCCCACGCTTGGCAAGGTTATCTTTTGTGAGAATTACACCCCGACGAAGATACCACGCAAACACTTTAGTTTTAAGCGGGATCTTCATCTTCCAAATTTTATTATTATTCTTAATATCGACTGGCACTTCGGGTAGAATTAGTGCTCTATACATACAATCAACCGAGAATTTACCATTCTTCGTAAGATTCCATTGAAATTTATCTGAACCTTCCGACAATTGGACTGAATCCAATCGGATGAGCAAGGCATTCCAGGATGCTTGTCTTGTTCCAAATAAACTTCTTCTGAACGAAACATCTGGTGGGGAGGTACCCAACACCTTCGCGATCGTGTCGCTTTTGTTCCGTACAATACTGTACAGAGCCGGATATTGTTCCCTAAGGGTAGACTGGCCTAGCCATTTATCCTCCCAGAAACGAATTTCCGATCCATCCCTAATTGAGAAAGATCCATGTTGAAAAAAAAAACTTCTTTGTAGCCATGAGGCCAGCCCAGAAGTGTGAATCGCCAGGTTTCCAAAAAACCTGAGAAACAGCTTGATCTCCCACATACTTTCTCTGAAGGAGGGTTTGCCAAACTCTATCTTCCGATAGAAGTTTGAAGAGCCATTTACCTAGCAAGGCTCTATTCTTGACCTCAAGGTCATGAATTCTGAGCCCTCCTTGGTCTTTAGGGCAACAAACCACACTCCATTTAGTCAGACGATATTTTTTCTTCTCGCAATCCCCTTGCCAAAAGAATCTGGACCGAAAATAATCCAATCTTTTTAAGACTCCTTTGGACCGGAAACATGAGGGCATGTGGTTTATACTCGTTGAACGAAAAATACCAATTATCTCTCCTCTTATGTCCTTCTTAGCACCTTGCTTAAACTTGAAACGAAAAACAAAGAAATGATCCTCCCGTACCACCGAGATGTTCGTGTATTAAATATCTAATTTACATATACTGAATTATTCACACAGTGCAATGACAATGTTTACCTATCCTTATTCTTCGACGACAACAAAGGCACCACTTTCATAAGAAAAATGGTGTATAGATGAGAAAATCAGATTTACAATGAAGACTTGATTAACCAACCTTTCACTGCTCTCCAGTGCTTGTAACACCAGACAACACAAGATACTATGAATTTCAGAGTACATGTATTTTAGAGAACATGTGAGGAGACGAAAATTCAGAGTATACAGAACATGGCAGCACACAAAAATTCAGAGTGGGGTATTTTTCAGGGAACACGGTAGCACTTGAGCTGCACGGAGAATTTCAGAGAACCGTGCAGGGCTGCACACGGCGGCAGGTAGAACGCAGTACTGCATAAAGACCTCCAGCAGCCGGTCATCCTGACCATCAACTGATTTCGACGAGCAGCACTGAAATCAACAGTAGTTTGAGTGGAGAAATGTGGAGCAGGGTCAAGCCCCAACTCCCATGTGCAGGAATCTAGCCGCATCACCACAGCTAGCTTCAGGTTTGAGTGCATCAGAACCATGTCCTGCAACCCCGCGGTGCTAGATGGGGATCTGAGCAAGGGGCGGGCCGAGCGGGCTGCGCCTGTGCGGCGACTGCAGGATGGTGATCCGCAGGAGTTGGAGGTGATGGTGGTTTCGGTGCGACGGCAGGGGGTGGCATCCCTTGTTATTGTTCTTCGGCACCCAGACCTGTGGCTGCTTCGGCGGCGCGGCACGGTGGCCATAGCTAGAGGTGCTGCAGCCACCAAGGTTAACGGTGGAGGTTGGTGGTTGGCCACAGAGGCTTTCTCCTATCTTGCGGCTTCGTGGGCCGACTTTATTCCGGGCGAAAGCCTTGCACGGACTACGGTCGGTGCTGACGATGGCGAAGCCTTTGGGCGTCGTTCTCCTTCTTGTTTACGTCGTTGTGGAGTTTCGACACCCTGCCTGACGCGAGTGGTCTGATGATCTCCGAGTGAAAAATTAAGCTTCGCTCGGAGCCGGCGACGGTGACGGAGGCGTCACTATCTTCTTCGATGCGTCATCTTTGAGTTATTGGCTCTCGCAGTGCGATGGTTTCACAGTGGATGAGTAGAATGGCTCCATGGTTGGGGGAGGTGGATGCGAGGGTATCGGCGGCCTCGAGCTCCCACACAACAATGGTCCTATGGGCAGGGCCGTGTCCTAATGCGGTTTGGGTGGCGTCCTGGTGCTATGTGGGCAACCAGATAGTCTACCCGGCTGGTTCGGCTTCGGCGATGTGATGTTTGTCCTTATGGCTACGCGGGCCGCAGCCCCGGACTTGGTGCGACGATCGTGGTCTGCGGGCGGTCGCCTTGGTACCAGGGGATACAGGATGGCTAGGTTGTGCGGCGTCGTGGCTCGTGTGAGGCTTGGTGACGAGTGGTGTAAGTCGACGCGATTGCCGGAGGTTTGTGTGTTTGTCGCGTTTGGTGGAATTATGTTGTGTTGACAGAGGATCCGCTTGCTTGTGCGGTTTTTTTGGTCTTGTTTTCTTTATGAACATGACATTGTATGGTTTTTTTACCCAGTTTCCCTTATAAACTGGGTCAACTCTATTCATTTAATCGGGCGTCGGATATTGACCACCTTCAGCTAACAAAATAACTCGTGTGCAGTTCTAGATCGATCCTTCGTCTTCTGTCCAACCCACTTGTTTCAAAATTACACACAGAAGCTACTGAACACACACTTCCAAATTGTGCTTTCATTACAAGAGGACAATAATTGACCAAGACTCCATGGAGGAAATACACCGATCGATGCAAGCAAATATTGAGGGGAAACAAAATCTAAGATCGATATTCCATATATGCATCTTTCCTCCAAAAGGCCATGGCGACATCATTTGAAATTTTGAATAGAGAATGGATAGGTACGGGAACAAACTAAATAAAAGTGGAATGGAGTTGCAAAAATTATCATTTGACAAAATAAACACGTTATACAATCCAGAGTAGTGCTGAAAGAAAGGGACGTTGCATGCACCGCGCGACGTGCCGCCGAAATCTAGTGCTTACTCGTCGGCGATCATCTCCACGACAGAACTGCGGTGGCTCCAAAGACCTTCTCCGTGGTTGAAAACCAGGTCGACGTACCGCTCCTCGTCGCCGAACGGGCTCGGCAGCGGCGGCGCCGCGGCGAAGGGGTCGGAGTGGACGCGGAGGCTGAGCTCGGGCGGCGCGCTGCGACTCCGCCGGGCGGGCGAGGCCCCACGACGGCCTTGGCGCCCGCGTGGCAGGCCAACATTGTCGACGCCACCCGGCTCCGGAGCCGGAGGGGAGACGCGGCCGCGCTCCACGTCGTGGACATGGTCCGGCGGAGGCGACGGCAAGGTTGCGCGTCGAGTGGTCCGGCGGCGGCGGCGGCGGCGGCTGCGCCTGCAAAAGCAGTACGCACAGCCCAAGATCGTGCCAACCACCACGACGGCCCCGCCGACGATGCCCGCCACCCCAAGGCCTTGAATATCTGCCATGCTGGGTTCGGCTAGGTTGTTCTGGCAGCAAGCAAGCTGAAGCTTGTCCGGTTTCTCTCGGCCTCTCGAGTTGGTGTTTGGCCTGGCTTTTGTTCTGTTGGGCAGGGCAGTGGGTTGGGGAAGACGGGTTTTTGGCTGTGAGGTCATGTGTCGAAACACCCGCATCGATTTCTCTTTCCATGTGCCTTTGCTCGCCGCGCTTTTCCTCCTTGCATGCAAATGGAAACGCTGGGGTCAGCAATCGAAGAGATGATGTTGGTCACTGAGTGGCACGGTGCATGTGTAGCAGCTAGGTGTTCTGCTGCTTTGAATTTCTACTTTACTTTGCTGGTAGTGTGACAATGCAAGAAATGGTTTGGCTTTGTGGCGCCGGGAGAGAGGATGTGAATGGCCGATTGAGGAAACTCTACAAAGTTGAGCTGTGCTGCATTTTTATCAGGACGTACTGTATTTATCTGGGCGACATTCACGTTAGGAAAACGACTGAATTTTGGAAGAGGAAGAAAAGGTAAGTGGTGAAATAAGGAGAGGCGAAGGGACTAGTAATCCAGCAGGAAGAGAAGATGTCATGAATTTTTGGACACCTAAGTTTTGTAGGAAAATTAGGGTTGGAGCAATTTCGGCCTACCCTCTATTCCTCTGCCTTATTGGTGGTGCCGCTCACAATGCATATTGAGGCTAGAGGGTGAGACCTTTATATTGACTCCAAATTCCAGATAAACCAATCTGTTTCCAGATAGGACTCGTGACATGTTAGAACGACCACCATACCTAACAGCCAATTACCGAGTCTATTACTGTTAAACAATTAGGTCCCAGCACGCATGTGTGAGTCATGCGCCGAGTTTGAATACACAATCAAAACTCGCAGTCTTTAACAATCCATAGAGCCAATCCTACAGACAACCTGGCATTCCACTCTATACTGTTCCCGGGTATAATTCCAGCGTATTAATATACACTGTATTCCAGTATAGACGTACCGGCTTCCTTAAGTATTTTTCCTTAAGTACATGTGCATCAATAATTCCCTGTTATTTCCGTGACACTTCCACATTGAAGTTTAATTCCAGACAATGTAGTAGATATATAAAATGTTGCAAGACACAATTTCCTACATCTCCCACTTGACTGAAAACATTTTATTTCAGCTAAGTGAATTCCCATGCAATTAACATGGTGAGTGGTTAATTCCTTTCTTCAATGCGCTCACGTTATATATACACTTTGTGACCTTTAGAGTCAAATTATCACAAAGCAACAGGTTATGATGCACCCTTTCCACGACCTTAAGTTCATGAAGGAATTTCCTTAGCCATAGACCTTCCTTCAATGCTTGACAAGCATCAAAGTATTCATATTCCATAAACAAAGAGTATCCAATTCAAGTTTCCTTTGTACACCATAAAACCTTTCACTGAGATCATGTTTCCAAAAATAATGTCAATATATCCACGTGGTTGAAGGTTAAGAGCATCAAATAATGAATAATCCTTATTCCCTTGCGCCAAGAAGTTATTTATTGTGATTCCAATAATCTTTATAAAATCCATATTCCGTTTGCTAAAATTCTAGCAAATCATTTTCCGTACTAATCAAAATAGCAACAATTACAGTGGCATGGCTAAGTTCGGGTCGCACGAATAATGTCCCACAATAATTGTGGTATGACAATTATTCTTCCTTTTTCCTCACGAGTTCAAATATAATTCCTCGTAGAGTATTATTCACTTAATCAAAAGGTACATGACAGGTTTGCACTTTTCCATAGAAAAATATATCAAAATATTATCTATGTAATTCCACTCCCAAAATGCAGGAAGCTTTAGACATACCTTTCATATGAAAGTTAAAACTGAACCAATCTTTCACTTCCATCAATGTGATATTTTAAAAACAATAAGAACATAGTTAGCACATATAATGATAACACAAAACAATTAACACTAACCTGTGTATATGATTGTCTTCCACCATAAATAAAACCATTATCTTCCATCATAAATGAAACCATATATATGACCTGATATTCCATTGATGTGAAGCTTGTTGCAATAACATGAATTGTGTTCAGTTAGCAAATCCTGTCATTATTCCCACCTCCTCTAAATTCCAGAGTTTCCACAAAGTATAAACATTTCCTTTGTGTAAAGAATTAAACAACAAGCTTAGCATTATAATTCCGCCCAGCAAGTTGCATTTAAACTTCCTCGTAAATATATCCATTAGCAACCTATAGGCATGCGGTTATTTGGTATAACAAGTTCCCAAATTTTAATTCCTCATTGAGTTTATTGCTTCCCGCAATGCTTCCATCCATAATTAACATTAGCAACATGTTTTGATATTTTTGTTTCCTCTAAAAATAATATAGAGTGACTTCCTCAAATAACACACAATAGTAGCCAAAATATGATGGTCCAATTTAATTCCTCCCACTATTCCTAAGCATGTTAGTGTTGGGAGTTAACTTGTGTTTTACTTTGAGTTAAACACATATATTTCAGTGTGACTTTTAATAAACACACCCTTCATGAGAAAATATCATATTCCTACTTTCCACCAATTTTCCTTTTTCCAGATCAAAAACGAAATACCATTTGATCCACTAGAATATAAACATTAAAAATAAAATCTTGGTGTGTCAACAAATAGTAGTATGTACTGCTTTCATAATCCAGTGAATAACCAAGCGTTGTATTCCTCCATTCAACCATGGAGTATATGACATAAGACAGTGGTGAATAATTCCATGCTCATCAAATTAGTTTCAATTAATATTCCTGAAGTGTACTTACCCCACCAATCAGTTTTCAAACCTTTAAATCATTTGAAGAACTGATTTTCCACTTCAGTACGAGATATTAATACAATAAAAACCTTCCGACTTGTATTGTAAAAAGATATAAATAACCATATCAAGTGCAATCGTGAAATAGAATAAATATATTTAATCACCTCAATTAGGAGTGTCCAAAAATACCGTAAATATATGTCAATGAAGTATCATAATCCTCCCACTAAAGCTTAGAATTCCAGAATCAATAATCCACTAATTATGTTCCTTGATATGTGACCAAGTTGTAAATGAAATAAAATAATTGAACCTCTAATGGGAGTGTAAAACCAAATGTCACATTGAAGAGAAATCCATAACTGATAGTCCTCCCACTTAAAGTTTATAATTCCAAAATTAACAAGCGTAATTCTGTTTATTAAGACCAAGTCGTAAATTCCATCCACATATTAAATAAATTCCGAGCATGTGTTCCTATTACAAGTGTTCCTCCATATGGAGTTATCTTCACAACAAACTTCCAACGGAATTAATAGAACATGAGACCGTTGTGTTAAAATCTAGTAATGCACTAAACTTTCCATTGAGCAACAATTCCACTCTTCCTTCTCCAAATAGTATATATATCCAACAAATTATAATAGAGAAGTATGAATTAAATTCCTTCTCATCGTAGGTGATTATCATGACCTACAAAATAAAATGATACCTTCCCTCCACAAAAGAGTATAATGACATAAATTTCCAATTCCAAAGTATATAATGAATTTTTAGTTGTGCCTAAGTGCACCCGTGTATTTTCCTTTGGATTTGTTCACTTGCCAACACATTTATATTTTATTCCATCAACTTATGACGTAGAGGTAAATACAAACTATATGGAGAAGTAGTTATAAACTAATATTTAGTGCAAACAATAACATTTGACATACCGTTGAGTAAATATCGATTTCCTCTTCCATTGGAGTATTCCCATATTCCTCCAAAAATAAGTGATGTCTGTTTGAATATAAACATGCTTCACGTTGTCTCTTCATCGTTACTCTAGATAATTCCGATGAATTATTAAAATACTCTGACAGATTCTGGAATAATCCAATGAGTCCAATATATTCCGATGATAAGTTCAAACCGTAGCAATTATCAAATCAAAGAGAGAAAATCCATCCAGCAAAGAGTACAATTCATTTTCCTCGAAATATGTCAGCAAATGATGCCCAATAAAAGATAAGCCTACTAAAAATATATATACATATCCTTTTCCAGATTACGCACAATATTCCACGTAATCTGTGCACTTTCATATTCAAGAGCTAAAGAAACAAATACTGATATAACTATGTGAACTAGTCTATTTTCCTTAGTCCAAATTCCATAGTTTTCCTTTCCCTTTGGCTTTTCCGGTTTAGATATATCAATGACATAAATCAATATTCTCAGCTTAAATAAATTCATGACTTTTCCTCTCTAAACCGTGTAATTAGAGACATTAAACAAGACTGAAAATATAGTTAGATGCCATTGAGAGAAAGTGTTACCGATCTGTAGAATTAACCAAAGAAGTCTTGTTGTGAAAAATAGTTCCCTTTGTCTTCTCTGATGGCGCACGCACAACAGCAGAAAAAAAACAAACCAGGTTTGATGGACATGGACTGGTACTCCTCGATCGGCGTGCAAAAGGACTGTGGATTCTCGACTTGAATTGATGCACACTTGATAGTTTGCTAGCTCCTTCGATTCCTTGGCCCTCATGCTTGATCACATGAAGCCTAGCAGTTGCTGGCTGTTTCCTTCCTCGGCCAGTGCACAATAGAAAATCGGCAGCGTCCTCCTTCCTCGATATGAGTGGCTGCAACCCTTCTTTGATCCATGCACAGAGATCAACAAATACAGTGCTTTACAGCTGGTTTCTAGATTGCACGGGGGTTCATCGATCTGGTGCATGTCCACGCTTCCACGGCCGAGCGACACTCACGCGTCGCGTCGGATGGCACGGAGCAGTCTATCCGCGAGGATCAATCTGATAGAGAGCTCGCGCAGCGGAACTGAGCGACGACCACGACGACAGAGTTAGACGATGATCATAATGGCGGCAGCAGAATATGGAGCCGATCTCGATTCCGTCGGCATCAACACGATCTTGTCTTCTTCCGATCCATGCGGCGCAGCAGCAAACAAACAACGATTAGACGCCGACGAAGCATGCGTCGGTCGATTCCTCGCGGGCATGCGCGACCAGCGAGCAGAGACGTATCTTGCAGCGGAACAGCCGGCGAGCGGCGGCAAAGTTGACAGCGGCGGGATTGACGGGATCGATCGCAGCTTGGAGCGGGCGGAGAAACAACCTGGACAAGGCAGAGTTTGCAGCGGAATAGGATCGGCGACATCACGGCACACCGAAGCAGCAACAGCAGATTAGCACGGCGATCAGCGAACCTTGCAGCGGATTCCGGCGGACGGTGGAACTTGGCTCCGATACCAATGTAGGAAAATTAGGGTTGGAGCAATTTCGGCCTACCCTCTATTCCTCTGCCTTATTGGTGGTGCCGCTCACAATGCATATTGAGGCTAGAGGGTGGGACCTTTATATTGACTCCAAATTCCAGATAAACCAATCTGTTTCCAGATAGGACTCGTGACATGTTAGAACGACCACCATACCTAACAGCCAATTACCGAGTCTATTACTGTTAAACAATTAGGTCTCAGCACGCATGTGTGAGTCATGCGCCGAGTTTGAATACACAATCAAAACTCGCAGGCTTTAACAATCCATAGAGCCAATCCTACAGACAACCTGGCATTCCACTCTATACTGTTCCCGGGTATAATTCCAGCGTATTAATATACACTGTATTCCAGTATAGACGTACCGGCTTCCTTAAGTATTTTTCCTTAAGTACATGTGCATCAATAATTCCCTGTTATTTCCGTGACACTTCCACATTGAAGTTTAATTCCAGACAATGTAGTAGATATATAAAATGTTGCAAGACACAATTTCCTACAAGTTTCAATTAGGATTTTGAGGAGGAAGCAAGAAAGAAATAAACAAGCTGCAGTGTAGAGCGTTTGTCAATAGTAAAGTATGATGACTTGGAAGTCTGCTTGTCAAATAAATTCAAAATAAATATATGATGACATGGCATAACTGCATGTGTTGAGAAATGATTTAGTGTAGATGATCTACTCAGTTATATAGGATGGGAAATCTAGATGATTTAGATGCCCGATTTTAAATTTAATAAAGCACATGGCGCACTGTCACAACACTGGTTATGACTAGTTTAAGGTTACCAACTAGGGCATTGCATCCTAAATAGTCATAGATCGGTAGCAACTTAAGGCAGGAGCAGACGAGGCTGCTAAGATGATGGATCTAGGTGCTGCAAGCGAGTTCGTCGTATTAAAGATGAGCTTAAGCATGGTGATCATCTCGTCCAGTATGGGCACGGCCACGGCCACGTACGTCCTTGAGAAGAGATCTCCACAGCTGCAAAAGAGTAAGAATTTTGAAGAAAACAATCAGATGTCTGCCTGGGAAATTTTCTCTCAATAGTAAACTTGTTATGGATGAGCCAAAGTGACCAACATATCGCGACAAACAATATCCAAAATACAAATCGGCATTTTCATCTAAAACCCTGCAGAATCTACACATAGATCTGCCTTGCAAGTTGGGTTCCGATGTACTTCGAGCATTTCGCACACCTCCACTCCACACTAAAATAAGGAGGACACAGCCAAAGAAAATACGTGGTCAATTAGTGTCAAAAATACATAACTAGAAGTAGAAGATATAGGATGAAAAGTGAAATTCACTCTTACAACCATATATACTGCCGTGGCGCCACTGCAACAGCATGACGAGAGGCCATAATTGATTTTCTAACACTGCGAAAGGGTGCAGGGGATTTTGTTTTGTATTGACACTCAGGTGCCTATAGTTGCCTACTCCTCGCCCGTGCGCAGACGCAGTGCTCCTGGCTCTCCATACCCTGCTGCTTTGCCCTTGAACTCTCATCTTGCCTACTGCTTTCCCTTCCCTACCACCTGCCCTGCTCATCTCAACTGCTCACTTTCTTCTCTTCACGGCTCTCTCTTCAGTCGCAGTTCACCACTCACCTCATCTCTTCTCTTCCCTTAGCTGGGTAAACCGGGCAAGGTTCAGGCTAGACAAGGGAGACGTGGCCGGTGACGGCAGGAGCCCAGCGCTGGTAGAAGGGGAGGTGCTACACATGGCTCGATTGATTTGCCTCGCTTAATCTTGCGGGCATGTTTCCATTAAAAGAAACCACAGGAGTTCTACAGAAAATAAAAAACAAAAAAAGAAACAACAAGAAAAAAAGTGCACGGGCAAACTTCACCCAGGAAACCCAAACATGAGTCTGAGCGGGAGAGACATGGCTCTACCAAGCCGACTAGACCAACCTTCGACCAAAAGCCCAGAAGAACCCAGGCTAGAGGCACAAACTGCTAACTTCTTTTTATTACAAAGCAAAAACGAGCTGAGGAACAGCAAACTACTACAACTAGCCTCGTTGAGGTCCTCCAGCTGCTTCGTTCTCCTTAAATGATCACCACACCTACTGGCAACATCTACAGTTTCCCTCTTGTATTCTTCATCAGCATCATCCTTCAAGTCTTGGAACCACCGGCCGCCAGCCTCTCGACGCCCCAAAGGCCTCACTTGATAATCGCACGAACAGTTTGGCTCCCCAATTGAGCACATTTCGGCTTCCCTCCTTTGCCTGCAAAATAGACCAAGAAGCAATCATGTTACCTATCATGTTGGTTACAACAATCAGATCATTAGGCTTAATCGACCGGAAGCACGCATTATTGCGCGTCTTCCAAATTGCCCTAACAATTGCTGATACCCCCACAGCGACAAACTGTCTATCTTTTTTGTCAAAACTCTTTAGCCAGGATCCTAGCATATGTTGTATGTTTCTCGGTTTGTTTTTAAACCTGAAAGCACAAAATGCTACATTCCCGACATATCTAGCAAGTGGGCAGTCAAAAAACAAGTGTGTATTTGTTTCATCCAGACCACAGAATTGACAAATCTTGTCCCCTTTCCAACCACGGCGATGCAAAACATCTTTTGTCAAGATGCTGTTGCGTACTGCCAGCCAAAGAAAGATCTTTACCTTGGTTGGCACCAAAAATTTCCAAGTAGACTTAAAAGGAAACCTGTATGTTCCCATTTTTAAAGCCCTATACAAGGACCTAACCGAAAAACCTTTTGGATCCAAATTCCAAGCGACAGTATCAGGTTTTTCCTGCAGGACAGTGCCTGCACAAACCTGTTGGATTTCTTCCCACATCTGCAGGGTTTCGCCTGTCAGTGTACTTCTAAATTTCAAACATTGCCACCCTGAGGTAAACACCTGATATACTGTGATCTCAGTGGATTCACATATATTGTATAAGTGTCTGAACCTCAAGGAAAAAGATATCTTACCATTCCACACATCCTCCCAAAAATGAGTCCTTTTTCCATTTCCAATTCTGCGAGTACAGAAGGAATAAAAAATATCTTTAACTTTCATCAACCCCCTCCAAAACCACGAATCCCCATTACAAACTTTGACTCCACTAAGCGGAACTTCTTTTATGTATTTCTTTAGTAACAAATCTTGCCAAAGCCCATCAGATGTTTCTAGCTTCCATAGCCATTTACAAAGCAGAGCAATATTCATACACCCAAGGTCTTTAACACCCAAACCCCCACACTCCTTTGGCGTACACACAACATCCCAGCGCACAAGGTGGTACTTCTTGGTACCCATGTCTTCTCCCCACAGAAGCCTAGCCCCATAGAAATCCATACGGTTTTTAACACCTTTAGGCAAAGGATAGAAGATAAGCATATGCAATGGTGTATTGGCAAGACTGGTTTGAATTAAGACCAGTCTGCCCCCAATCGGCACATACTTCCCTTGCCAACAATTTAATTTCCCTTCCATACTTTCTTCCGCTTTTCCCCAATTCCTACGAAGGAGACGTTTTTGGTCCACTGGTACGCCTAGATACTTCATAGGTAAATCCCCAGACGCACAAGAAAAAATCTTGCGGGCATGTATATATACATCAAAGATTACATGACGATTGGTATACAGTTTAGTTACAGAAGGCTAGGAGCTGGAGTCGGTTGGTGTACAACTTAATTACCGAAGATTAGGAGTCAATCCTTATACCAAGTCTAGTGCAGAACTGAGCACATTACTACTCTTTTTAACACTGTAGTGTTCTCTGGACATTACAATCCAGTCATTTTGATTATGTAGCTTGTATGAAGCATCCAACAACTACTACGTGTATCAGGTAGAACCCTGTCATGGCCGACCTCTAAACCTGTAACATGTACTGCTTTTCTTCACAAAAATGGAACCCGCGTGATCTCTCATCGTGTTCATACTTCATACCCTCGGTTGCTGCTGCCGAGTCTCGCTGGCGGTGCAGTCGTCGATCTTGGTAGCAACCAATGTCCTCTGTTTTACTGAAGCTGAACTGTACTTGGTGTTCGTTCTGAATCTGAAAGACACAGCCTCATTCGGTATCCTAGCTACCATTTACCCTTCTCTTTGAGCCCAATCCAGTAAGGCACCATATGACAAATCTAAGTCTAGCCCATTGAACAGTAAGGCACCATATGACAAATCTAAGTCTAGCCCATTGAATCTACCACATCCTGCTAGTTTTAGCCCAACGCCATGAAACCATATTTCCACTTTCCTTGTACCACAACCTCAAATCTATTTCCTCTTCCATTAGTTTTAGTTTCAGAATTACATACATTGTGTTCATAGTCTGCATTTTTGTGAGCTAGAAATTTATATGTGTTTGTATATGAGGAGGTAGTACAAGGTAACCGGAAGACTAGAACGAGTGCAGCATAGTACGCAAGTAACAGCTCCTTGATCATTGTTTTTCCTACACGCCACAAAATATTTTACTAGCTTAGTTATTTATTTTCCTGCATGATATTTAATAACTATCTCATTTTTGAATGACATGCAATTTAGATAATGCTAACACCAATTAGCCCGATTGCTTCCATTGGCCATGTTACCTTGAAAACCTAGGAATAATACCGTTTAAGAGTAGCTTGGCATAATGAGTTTGTTTTTTGACTGTAACCGACAGGAGCTCTGCCATTACATTATTAGAAGAAAAAAATGATCCAGTTTAGAAGGAGAAACCGGACCCAAACCCATTCATTGCAGGGTTAATTACGGGAACCGGCAAAACCACTCAAAACACTCTATAAGGAATTAAGTCACATCATCGGAGCCAGAAACAAGAGTCCCTAGGTCCAAGTCCATCGAAAACACCTTGTATTCGGCAACACCAAGCAACACCACCCGGAGATCACTCACCCGACAAAGGGAGAGCTTGCACCTAGCCTTATGAAGACAGCAACTAACCATTAACTTGAACCAACTCACGAATGGCCTGGAGCGCCGTTGGCGAAGGAGGTTGCTTGCACATCCGTAGAAAGGGCTTCATCCTCTCTTGCACTTCTTCCTCGGAGCCTGTCTTTGAACTTGTGTCCTTTGGCAGTTCTCCGAAAGCCTCGGCCAATCTATACTCAGCTCGCTTGGTAGTGGGAATGGTGCAGTCTTTGTTCTTCTCTTCCAATCTGCAACTTCGCCTCCCGACCCAAGGGAGCCACCTTCAATCTGCAAGCTAATCGGTGCATCGAGCAAGGATAGCGGTGCGGTGCACCTGAAGTTGCTCAGAATCTCATCCAGTAAGGTGGGCGAAGTCTGGGAAAACGGCATCCCATTGCCACCAACTGGAAACGGCATAATGAGGTTGTGATCTCCTCATCGTGTTCATACCCTCGGTTGCTGCTGCCGAGTCTCGCTGGCGGTGCAGTCGTCGATTTTTTGAGCAACCAATGTCCTCTGTTTTACTGAAGCTGAACTGAACTTGGTGGTCGTTCTTAATCTGAACGACACAACCTCATTCGATAGCCTAGCTACAATTTCCCCTTCTCTTTGAGCCCAATCCAATAAGACACCATATCACAAATCTAAGTCTGGCCCATTGAATCTACCACATCCTGCTAGTTTTAGCCCAACGCCATGAAACCATATTTCCACTTCCCTTTGTACCACAACCTCAAATCTATTTCCTCTTCCATTAGTTTTAGTTTCAGAATTACATACATTTTTGTGAGCTAGAAATTTATATGTGTTTGTATCTATTTTAATAGCAAACGCTAGCGATAAGTACGTATATGAGGAGGTAGTACAAGGTAACCGGAAGACTAGTACGAGTGCAGCATAGTACGCAAGTAACATCTCCTTGATCATTGTTTATCCCACACGCCACAAAATATTTACTAGCTTGGTTATTTATTTTCCTGCATGATATTTAATCACCATCTCATTTTTGAATGACATGCAATTTAGATAATGCTAACACCAATTAGCTCGATTGCTTCAATTGGCCATGTTACCTTGAAAACCTAGGAATAATACCGTTTAAGAGTATCTTAGAATAATGAGGGCTATATACAAAGAATGTTGGTAGATTAAATCTTGGAGCATGTCGTTTTAAATATAATTGTCGACGGTAGGGGACATAGATTATGCCGCTTTGCATGAATTGATCGTGCATCTGTACCCCAATCCATAGACTAATAGTAACCCGTACCGTGTGTTTTTCTCCATATTGTTCCACTTAACTTTTCGAAGTTTTGAGTCATGAATACACGGATAAAACCCAAATAGGAGTGTTGGGAAACTTGGGCCATGGGTGGCGTGGAAGCCCACTTCGGCGGTGCCTCCCATCCCACAGTAATGGCCAAGTCAATTCCCACGTTTAGCGTTAAGTGGGTCTTATCCCTCTTTAACCGTCTCATTTATATAAGCAAGGGTCCCCTTAAAAAATTACATAAGCAAGGCCAATCATTATTCGTACTATTGGTTACAAAGATTAATAAAAAAAATCTTGCCTACACACTCTGTCAATTTACCTTTTTCACTTGTGTGATCTTCGTGCTTTTGACTACTTCGCCTACGTTGTACACCCTTGTGCGGGAATGGATCCAAAAATTTAACTTTGGGTGTTCAAATTCAAACCAACGGAATACATAAAGGTGAAAAACTGAAAATGTCTATTCCTTCATGCAAATAAATTTACAAACTGACCATTGTGTTAAAAATATCTCAAAAGACTAAAAAAATAAAAAAATAATTGAAATTAAAATACAAAGATCCATCGAGCAAGATATGACGACATCCTTTTTTTAATTGCAAGAAGAATTTCCCCTCAATAAATGTAACCAAACGGTCATTGAAAGAGTTGGTTCCACATTTGGTTCTCTAGCTTGTTCTTCCCAAAAGTAATTGAAAAAATATATCCTTCAACACTGACAATTGCTACAGGTGGAATTAACACCAAGACTAGCTTGTAAACAAGGTTATAGGTTACATCTTATTTGGTTCAACAAGAGTAATAGAGAACTGAAGAACCAGAATAATCCGAGTACTGATGCTGGGAAGCAGGTTGTTCGTACGGAGCCTACTCGCACTTCGGGACAGAAAAGAAAACAAACTAAGCAGGTTTACCGTGCGATCATACCTGAGGTGGCTCCCTCGATACCCGTGGGGGCTGGTTCTCTTGTTCCATTTGGCATGCCATCTGGTTCAGAGCCTGATCTTGAGGCACCGCTTGTTTCTAGCGACGGGGCTTCAGATGATTCCAACAAGAAGCAGAAGGGAATCTCCAACCGATCGGCGGATCCGGCGGAGGCTGCGGCGCAGCCCCGCCAGGCGCAATGAGTATTCTCTGTTTAAACTGTCGAGGACATGGGTCGGACTTGACGGTAGGTGAGATACGTTGGCTTGTGTCCACGTATAGACCCGCCTTCCTCTTCCTCTCAGAAACGAAGATGAAGGATAAGCGTGCCGAGAATTTCATGTGGAGTCTTGGATATTCAGGCAGTTTCGCTGTTAGTTGTGAAGGCCTCAGTGGAGGCCTTGCACTTTTCTGGCTGCAGTCGTACAGTGTCTCCTTAAAAGGTTTTAATCGCACATTGTATTGATGTTTATGTTTCCTCGGATGCGTGTGCTTCATGGCGTATCTCTTTCGTCTATGGGGAGCCACGCAGGGACAAGAGACATGAGTTTTGGAGCTTGATGAGACGGCTGCGAGCAAATTGGGAAGGACCGTGGCCGTGGCTTGTGTGTGGAGATTTTAATGAAGTTCTATTCCAACACGAACACTGACTCAGGTCTACGGGAACGTTCTTAATCTCAGATGGATCAGTTCAGGGACTGCTTGACGGATTGTGAACTTGTTGACTTGGGTTTTTCTGGACCCGTGTATCCGTGGTCAAACAGACATGATGATGATTCTATTGTGAGAGTCAGACTGGATCGAGCGGTGGCAAATGATGCTTTTTCGGCCAATTTTGATGATTGTGTTGTTGAAAATATCATTACTACAACGTCCGATCATTTTGCCATATTGGTTCGGCTACAGAAATCTGGTGTCATCAATGAATGTAGAGCAGTCCAAACTGGTTTTCGCTATGAAGCAGCTTTGATTACGTGCTCCAGACTATCGCGAAACACTGGGAAAGCGTGGGCCGAGGCCCATGATGGGCAGCGTTCGTTGAATGCGACATGGCACTGCTGAATTGGCTGCTGCATGCAAGCAGTGCTCGTTCACTGGAACGACGTCTTTGTGAGCTCTTCGAACGGGAAGAAGTAATGTCACGGCAGCGCTCCCGTGTGGAGTGGCTCAAGGAAGGCGGCCGGAATACGGCGTTCTTCCATGCACTTGCTTCTGCTCGTGGTCGCACTAATAAAATACGTGCTCTCACCCGCCCGGATCGAACACGATGCGAGGAGCTAAGTGAGATCAAAGGTATGGCTGAGGCCTTTTATGGTGATTTATTTACCTCTGAACCTTGTGACTCTGATATGTGGTTCTTGATGCGATTCAGTCCAAAGTTTCTGATGACATGAATGATGATTTAACCAAGCCATATTTGGACTCGGAAATATAATGATTTAACCAAGCCATATTTGGACTCGGAAATCAAGAATGCTCTCTTTCAGATGGGGCCAACAAAGGCCCCGGGTCCGGATGGCTTTCCCGCTCTTTTTTATTAAACTCATTGGGAAGTTCTGAAGGAGGATATTTGCTCAGCTGTGAGGGGCTTTTTGATGGGAGAAGAAATTCCTGAAGGTTTTGGTGATTCCGTGATTGTTTTAATTCCAAAGATGAAAAATCCGGACCATCTCAAGAATTTCAGCCCCATCAGTTTATGTAACATGTTGTACAAAATTGCATCCAAGGTATTAGCTAACCGGCTGAAATTGATACTGCCAGTGGTGATCTCAGAACATCAAAGTGCATTCGTTCCCGGCAGACTCATTACAGATAATGCCTTGATTGCTTATGAGTGCCTACATACGATCAAGAGACAAACGGCTAAACGCCCATATTTTGCTCTCAAGATTGATATGATGAAGGCTTACGACCGCGTGGAGTGGAGCTATCTGCATGGTTGTCTTGTGAAGTTGGGTTTTTCCCGGCGTGAAGTTCGTGTAAACGGCGAGCTCACTTCACCGGTTGTTCCCTCTAGATGAATCCGACAAGGGGATCTGATCAGTCCATACCTCTTTTTGCTCTGTACCGAAGGTCTGTCTAGTCTGCTGTTTCACCAGGAGAATGTGGGGGCGCTACAAGGTGTTCGTAATGGCCGCGATGGCCCTCCTATATCCCACCTCCTCTTCGCAGATGATAGCATTTTCTTCGCACGTGTTAAAATATAAAGCCTAGCCTTTCCCATCAGTTCGGACTTTTGGGATAATTAGCTAGTGTATCAATTCAATATGGTATCAGAGCCACACTAGTGGAGACAGGGCCTTCTGTCCCGGCTCGTGAGGGGCTTTAGTCCCGGTTGGCCAACCGGGACAGGCCAAGCGGGACTAAAGGCCCAACCTTTAGTCACGGCCCTGTTACCAGCTGGGACCAAAGGCCCTCCACGTGGCCGCGATACATCGATTGGGCTGGAGGACCTTTGGTCCCGGCTAGCAAGCCCATCCGGGACTAAAGATTATTTTCGGAATTTTTTTTTCAATTTTTTTTCCAACATTTGTTTTCAATTTTTTTTCAATTTCTTAGTTAGAGGCTCTAATTAGAGGCGCCTCTAACTAGGCATCGTGTTGTGAATGCTCTCGTAATCCTAGCGCCTCTAATTTATTTTTTCGAATTGTTTGACTCGTTACTCTCTCACTTGGACCATTTTTAACACTAATTACACTTAAACTTTAGTCACATTCTAGTCTTGGTCAGACTTCTCGGTCCGTCACCCATCCTCACACTACTCCATGCTCAGCACGCTTAACTTCTCTGTTCCTTCCTGCTGTGGTCCCACGAATCTGATTGTACCTTGTTGTCAATACTACCATATCAATCCTATTAACTCTTATACCATTGTGTCACATATCTTTATTTTGTGAAACCAAAAACAATTATTTAAGTAAACAATAATGAATAAGTAATAATAATATTGAATTCCAATGAAAATAAAATAAGTAATTGATGCTATTTTCGTTAGCGTCTTGACGGGAGAGTATTTGAGGATGAAGATTTGTAGTCCCCGGCAACGGCGCCAGAAAATTAGCTTGATGACGTGAATCACACGTTCGTTGGGAGACCCCAAGAGGAAGGTATGATGCAGTTCAGCAGCAAATTTTCCCTCAGTATGAAACCAAGGTTATCGAACCAGTAGGAGCAGCAACTCTTCTGAAGGTTGTTGGCGGCTCGCACGGCGCAACACGATCACCAACGTGGAATCTGCACACAACACAATCAAACTACTTTGCCCCAACGAAACAGTGAGGTTGTCAATCTCACCGGCTTGCTGAAAACAAAGGATTAAACGTCTCGTGTGGAAAATGAGTATTAAATTGCAGAGAATGAAAAAGAAACAGTTTGCAGTTTGTGGTTGTTTAATCAGTGTAAAAGAATGGACCGGGGTCCACAGTTCACTAGTGGTGTCTCTCCATAAAAGATAACTAACATGTTGGGTAAACAAATTACAGCTGGGCAATTGACAAATAGTGAGCGCATGACAATGCATAAATATGACATGATGATTACTATGGTATTTAATTGGACATTACGACATGATACATAGACCGTTATCCAACAGCGTCTATGACTAATAATCCACCGTCGGGTTGTCATCCGAGTCCCCCGTTGGTATTAAGTTGCAAGTAACGGATAATCGCATTAAGTAAAGTGCGTAATGTAAACAAATACATATGCCTGTGGACATAGCATTGTTAGGTTACCCCTAGTAGCAACAGCACATCCGCAATCTTAGAAGTTGCTATCACTCTCCCAGATTACCGGAGGCATGAACCCACTATCTAGCATAAATACTCTCTCTTGGAGTTACAAGCATCTACTTGGCCAAAGCATCTACGAGTAACGGAAAGCATGCAAGATCATAAATAACATAGGGCATAGATTGATAATCAACTTGACATAGTATTCAATATTCATCGGATCCCAGCAAACACAACATGTAGCATTACAATAATATGATCTTGATCATGTAGGGCAGCTCACAAGATCTAAACATGATGGCACAAATTGGAGAGACAACCATCTAGCTACTGCTATGGACCCGTAGTCCAAGGATGAACTACTCACGCATCACTCCGGAGGCAGGTGATACCCACAAGTATAGGGGATCGTTGAAATCTTCAATGTGTAAGTATTAGTATCGATCCCACGAGGAGTAGAAGGTATAAGTATTTATTCTCTCAAATAAGAGTGTCACTTCTCTTATTATCTATGCACTAGACAAAGTAAATGATGCAAGTGTTTTTGGGTTTTTGGTTGTATAGATGCAAAGCTGAAAATAAAATATGATGAGTGAAAGCTCTCATAGAGAGAGAAAGCCCAATCCTCTATGCAGCAAGAGGACAAGATTGAGTGGTGTTTCTTATGCGTGGAAAACGTTCCCAAGGGCTACATGGATTTCATGGCATAGATATTTCTAGAACAACAAGGTAGCATTTTGTCAAGTTTTAATCTTCTTTGGACGGAGCCATAATTAGGTGTAGCTAAATAAATAAACTCAACCCCTTATGATGGATCTCATGGCCAAGTAAATGACTGCACAAGAGTTATTAAGACAAAAAGTCCCACCATAGCATTACACTCTAAGGTCCCCGATATAAATCCCCTCCTAATGTAACTTCATGACTCGGTCAAGGGTTTACGTGTCCTCCCAAGTCTCCCTCAATTCATTACACTAGTGTGTTCTCCTATGAGCCCATAAAGGTGAAGTGATGTGCAGTCGACGTTCGCACAACACCATCATAGAATTACATAAAAGATAAAAACTAGACAAAATACCAACACATGTCATATATAAATCATTGCCAATTCATCCTATGCCCCCAGGAACATGAGAGAACTACTCACAACGCCAAGACATGATATGATTCAATGGTGTAAGTGGTACAACACAATCTGAAAATATAACTTCACCACCAAATAATTGCATGTACTCAATCACAAACATGAATAGTAGCATAAGACAAGTATCTAGGGTATAGCAACTCTCAAACTACGAGGGGGATGAAGTGGATCACGAAGATGGTGATTGAGATGGTGCTGGTCTTGACGGTGGTGTTGATGGAGACTCCGGAGGGGGGATGGAGGAGCCTTCCGGAGGTGATTCCGGCGGCGTTTCCCCCCCTCCGATCTTCTCCGGCGGCAGCCTTCTGTCTCCTGTTTCTTCGTTTTGTGTTTCTCCGCCGCCTCCTCCCGAAACTCCTCGGGGGACTATTTTTATAGACGTTTTCAGGTCAAGACGGAGTCGGTGGAAGAAAGATCGACGGCAACGGAGCTCCGAGGGGCAAAATAGGTGGGCCCACGCGGCCAGCAAGGGAGGCCACGTGGGACCCTCTATCTTCCAGCCTGTTGGGCTTCTGGTCTTCAATTTAAGCCCATTGCGTTCGTCTCGAAAATTCTGAACCGTGCTCTTTGACCTTGCCCTTTTTGGAGTCCCGAAGCTCCCGGAAAGTCTGAAACACTAAAAAAGACGTTTTCTGGAAAACAGGGTTAATTCCAAATAAATAGGGGAACTTGTGAATTATTCCCAAAATCATTATAAATCATTGATATAACCCTTATATGATGCAAATATGATGGGAATATGAATAAAATAATGCAAAGTTCATGTATGCATTTTACAGATACGTTGGAGACGTATCAGCATCCCCAAGCTTAGTTCCTGCTCGTCTCCAACGTATCTGTAAAATGCATACATGAACTTTGCATTATTTTATTCATATTCCCATCATATTTGCATCATATAAGGGTTATATCAATGATTTATAATGATTTTGGGAATAATTCGCAAGTTCCCCTATTTATTTGGAATTAACCCTGTTTTCCAGAAAACGTCTTTTTTAGTGTTTCAGACTTTCCGGGAGATTCGGGACTCCAAAAAGGGCAAGGTCAAAGAGCACGGTTCAGAATTTTCAAGACGAACGCAATGGGCTTAAATTGAAGACCAGAAGGCCAACAGGCTGGAAGATAGAGGGTCCCACGTGGCCTCCCTTGCTGGCCGCGTGGGCCCACCTCTTTTGCCCCTCGGAGCTCTGTTGCCGTCGATCTTTGCTCCACCGACATAGTCTTGACCTAAAAACGCCTATAAAAATAGCCCCCCGAGGAGTTTCGAAAGGAGGCGGCGGAGAAACACAAAACCACGAAACAGAGACAGAAGGCTGCCGCCGGAGAAGATCGGAGGGGGGAAACGCCACCGGAATCACCTCCGGAGGGCTCCACCCCCCTCCGGCGTGTTCATCATCAACATCTACAGCAAGATCTTCTCCACCATCATCACCATGATGAAGGGGGAGTAGTCCACCCCCTGGATTTGGGTTTGTGGTGGTAACTTATGTATCTCTCCTCTCTTTGAGCTTCACTAATTAGTACCGTATGAGCTGCTGAACATGCTTACGGTCATCTATGTAATTCCTATGGTGGATATTGTGGTGTGAGATGATAATTGTTATGCCTTTACCGTTGTGTTGGATCTTTTATGACTTGTCATACTTTGGAGATATTCTATGATGCATGTGATGGTTTGATTTATTCATAATGCCTTGTTTATCCTTGTCATGAGGTGATTGACACCACCACGTGTGGATAGATGAGAGAGATGTGGTCTTGCACACGAAATATGAATCATTGCACTAGTGTTTAGAATATTGTCTATTATGAAGTATGATGTATGTGGGTAGAGAGTGGCCTAGTGACAGAAGGCATAGACATTAAGTGACAGTAATGTCGCCCAACATTCTTTATCTGGGGGTAAAAAGGAAGAAGTATGATGTGGGAGTGACAGCAAACCACGCTAGCCTTACGAGGGGTGACCTAGCAACATAAATGATTATTTTCTTCCAACTATGTGTTTTAGAACATGTAGCAGTCATAGAAGTTTACCATGAATGCATGACAATTGTGTGTACCTTTATTATCTATAACATGATCACCACCATAGATTGGGAGAGAGGATGAGTGAAACCATGAACCCATGTCCATTGTTCCTATAAGAGAAACACAAACTTGAGCTTGTCCTCTTGCTACATAGAGGATTGGGCTTTCTCCCTCTTTGAGAGCTTTTAAACTCACCTTTGTCTTGTCCTCTTGCATTGAAGAGGATTGGGACACTTTTACATTCTTGCTTGGTTACATTAAACTTCCATCCATCAAATCAACCACCTTGCTCCTTAAACTTGTTTAGTGCATAATCAACTAAAACTTGTGACACTTTAGTTGTAGGGAATAGATAACTTTTCCTTCTTGCTCCTGTAGATCGATACCTTACTTCCACATTGAGAGGTGCTACGGTGATCCCTTGCTCTTGAGGGTAATCACATACCATGGAGGAGTATCTATTTTTGAGAGGTGTTTGTTAATTGTCAACGAATGGTAGCTGGTGATAACAGTATTCTACCTGTCAAACGGACTTTCAAGAGCGGCTCCCATAAGGACGTTATTTCTACCAGCAAGGCAGATCATCCCTTTTTCTCTTTGGTTTACACACATGCAGATATTTCACTGGTTTGTCATTGCTTACTGATGAATCAGGGCAAAAGTGTGAAGAGAATTAATGGTTAAAGTTGTAATTAATTGGGACTGGGCACCCCGTTGCCAGCTCTTTTTGCAAAATTAGAGGATAAGCGGATGTATATGCCGCTAGTCCAGGTGTGAAAGTCCATTTGACAACCAGAATAAAGAATAACCACACTAATTCCTCATGAGCTGGTAAACATTGACACAAAAAGGGAATAATAACATTTTGAATAATTTAAAGGTAGCACATGAAAAATTTACTTGGAGTGGCAAGGAAATACCACATATAGGTAGTTATGGTGGACACAAATGGCATGGATTTTGGCTCAAGGATTTGGATGCACGAGAAGCATTCCCTCTCAGTACAGAGTTTAGGCTAGCAAGGTTTATGTAAGCAAACAAGAATATCAACCCGTACACCAAGTTTTATATGACAAACATATTGCAAACGTTATAAGACTTCATACCGTCTTCCTTGTTAACCAAACCCGTTTATTAGAAAATATCTAGACCTTAGAGATACCACCGATGCAAACCAAATTTTCAACAAGCTTTACGGTAGTTCTTCACTAATAGGCTTAACTCATGTGATGCACAAATTTAATCATGATCTACTTGTTAACTCAAAACAATTGACAAGCATCAAGTTATCCATATTAGTGATCTACAAGATTAAGCAAGTTTTTCCTTATACCAATTACCACATGCAACATTTCGGAACCAACCAAACACCAATCAATTTATTTCATCCACTCTCCAAATAGATATAAGTGAAGTAAGAGAGTACTTTCTACAAAAGAAAGCTAATAGCTCTGAAAAGAGATACATGAAAACAAGAGCTAAAAGCTGAACACGCTAGATATGAATACTCAACAAATATAAGTGAAGAATAGGAGTATTCTCATGAAAAAGCGGAGCGTGTCTCTCTCCCAATCAAGAATGCTAGGGTCCAGTCAAGCTTATTGAAAATAAAAGACAATACTGAAAATAAAAGCACACAGACGCTCCAAGAAAAGCACATATGATGTGAAAGAATTAAAATATAGTTTCACTAGAGATGACCTGATAATTCGACGATGAAGAAGGGGATGCCTTGGGCATCCCCAAGCTTAGACGCTTGAGTCTTCTTGAAATATGCTGGGGAGATCCATGGGAGCCTCCCCAAGCTTAAGCTCTTCACTCTTCTTGATCCTATTATCACCCTTCTCTCTTGACCCTTGAAAACTTCCGTCACACCAAACTCAAAGTAAATCTCATTAGAGGGGTTAGTACTCAAAAATTTTAATCCACTGGTTCTGTTGTGACACATTGCAAGAACTCAATAAAACATTAGCTACAGCCCTCCAATAGAAAGCCTTGCCTAAAGCCCACAAGAGACAATGCAAAAAACAGAGACAGAATCTGTCAAAACAGAACAGCCAGTAAATATGAATTTTTTCGAGGCACTTACAACGCTCAGATAAAAAACTTTGAACTAATGAAAGATTCAGACATTCATAAAGATCACGCACAAAAATTTCAGATTTTTCAACAATCTGGTGAATTTAGGATTTTCGTACAGTGAACAGCAAAAATCTGTTTCTGCGCAGCAATCAAAATTAAGCATCATCTTAACACTAGAGGCTACTCTTGGCACAACAATGCGAGAAAATAAAGATACAAAGGAGTTGCTACAGAAGTAAACAAACTCCTTGACTAAAACTGAAAATAAAAGATAATGGGTTGCCTCCCAAAAGCGCTTTCTTTAATGCCTTTTAGCTAGGCATAGTGATTTTTATGATGCTCACATAAAGATGAGAGTTGAAACATAAAAGAGAGCATCAAGGAGCATATATAAAACATGTTTAAATCTAACACTCTTCCTATGCATAGGAGTCTTATAAGAAAACAAGTCAATTAAGCACAAAGTGACTAGCATAGGAAGGCAAAACAAGTGCAACTTCAAAACTTTCAACGGACCATTAGGTCTTAAAGCAAAAATCATATAGAAGCAACACAAGAGAAAGCTCAAAACTTTCATCATAAAGAGAGGAAATTTAATAACATGAAGATTTCTATAACCATATTTTCCTCTCTCAAAATAATTTTCAGTAGCATCATGAACAAACTCAACAATATAACTATCACATAAAGCATGCTTTTCATGATCTACAAACACATAATTTTTATTAAGCTCAAAATAGTGGGGTTATCAAACCCACTTTTGACAATAATAGTATAATAATATCATTAGGCAATATAGGACCATCATCAAGAATTATCATATATAACATTAGGGAGCACATTTTTACTTTCTGCAATTTCCTCTTTTACTGAGTCAAGGAGGATGTTTACTTCAAATTTATCAAAAGGAGATATTTCAATAGAATCATGACATTCAACAATATAGCATTCTTCCTCCTCCAAGCTTGGGGACTAAAAATATCATTTTTATCAAAACCAGCTTCCCCAAGCTTAGAGCTTTCCATGGCATTAGCAATAATGGTGTTCAAAGAATGTATGCTAATAACATTGCTACTATCATGATTGTTATGCAAATAAAGTTCCATAGGCTTTTTAATTTTCTCTTCAAACACTTCATGTCCCAACTCAAGATAAATTTCATAAAGCTCTCTCATGTTGTTTTCAGCCATAGGACTAGTTTCAAGGAAAGTAACCATTGATAGCAAGTAAAGAGCTAGACATAATAACTAAAACAAGAAAAAAACTAAATGCAAGTAACTAATTTTTTTGTGTTTTTGATAATTGAAAGCAAACAAGATAAAATAAAATAAACTAAGCAAGACAAAAACAAAGTAAAGAGATTGGAAGCGTGAAACTCCCCTTGCAGAAGACTGCTGTCTCCCCGGCAACGGCGAAAAATAGTAGCGTTGACGGGAGAGTATTTGAAGAAGATTCTACTCCCCGGCAACGGCGCCAGAAAAATAGCTTGATGACGTGAAACACACGTTCGTTGGGAGACCCCAAGAGGAAGGTATGATGTAGTCAGCAGCAAGTTTTCCCTCAGAAAGAAACCAAGGTTATCGAACCAGTAGGAGCAGCAACTCTTCAGAAGGTTGTCAACGGCGCCAGTGCACACGATCACAACGTGGAATCTGCACACAACACAATCAAACTACTTTGCCCCAACGAAACAGTGAGGTTGTCAATCTCACTGGCTTGCTGAAAACAAAGGATTAAACGTATGGTGTGGAAAATGAGTATTAAATTGCAGAGAATGAAAAAGGAACAGTTTGCAGTTTGTGGTTGTTTAATCAGTGTAAAAGAATGGACCGGGGTCCACAGTTCACTAGTGGTGTCTCTCCATAAAAGATAACTAACATGTTGGGTGAACAAATTACAGCTGGGCAATTGACGAATAGTGAGCGCATGACAATGCATATACATGACATGATGACTACTATGATATTTAATTGGGCATTACGACATAATACATAGACCGTTATCCAACAGTCTATGACTAATAATCCACCGCCGGGTTGTCATCCGAGTCCCCGTTGGTATTAAGTTGCAAGCAACGGATAATTGCATTAAGTAAAGTGCGTAATGTAAACAAACACATATGCCCGTGGACATAGCATCGTTAGGTTATCCCTAGTGGCAACAGCACATCCACAACCTTAGAACTTTCTGTCACTGTCCCAGGTTAAACGGAGACATGAACCCACTATCTAGCATAAATACTCTCTCTTGGAGTTACAAGCATCTACTTGGCCAAAGCATCTACGAGTAACGGAAAGCATGCAAGATCTTAAATAACATAGATAGATTGATAATCAACTTGACATAATATTCAATATTCATCGGATCCCAGCAAACACAACATGTAGCATTACAATAATATGATCTTGATCATGTAGGGCAGCTCACAAGATCTAAACATGATGGCACAAAGTGGAGAGACAACCATCTAGCTACTGCTATGGACCCGTAGTCCAAGGATGAACTACTCACGCATCACTCCGGAGGCAGGCATGGCGATGTAGAAGCCTCCGGTGACGATTCCCCTCTCCGGCAGGGTGCCGGGAAGAGGTTCTGAACCCTCCCGAGCTAGGGTTGACGGCGGCGGCGTCTCTGGAACTTTTCGTGGATATTGCTCAGGTACTTAGGGTTTTTCTCGGGGGGAATAAGTAGGCGAAAGGGCGGCGGCTGGAGACCCCCGAGGGGCCCACACCACCCAGGGCGCCAGGGGGGGCCCGTGCCCTGGTGGCGTGTGGCCTCCTGGTGGCCCTCCTCTGTTGCTCCTTTGCTCCATCTGGTGTCTTCTGGTAAAATAGGGACCCGTGTAGTTTCGTCCAATTCCGAGAATATTTCCAGACTAGCTTTTCTGGAATACAAAAACAGCAGAAAACAGGAACGGCACTTCGGCATCTTGTTAATAGGTTAGTCCCAAAAAATATATAAAAGTGATAAAGTAGATGCAAAACATGTAGCAATTGGTATAAAACAAGCATGGAACATCAAAAATTATAGATACGTTGGAGACGTATCAGTAATAAAACTATTTTATTCATTTATTGCCATTTATTCATATAATATGGCATAATTAATATCTTTAAATCTGTAAATCGCAATTGGACAAATAATATATCCATTATTATCAAAAAATGTGAGGAATCTAAATATAAAATAATTTAGTTTTTAAATATTTTATTCATTTTTTGTTATTATTATCATATAATATGGTATATAATATAACTTTAAATCTGTAAATTAAACATATAGATAATCCTATATAGATTAAAATCATGCCACATACCCCATCTAGGTGTAGGCATATTCAAAATTAAACATAGGCGATAAACCCACATGTCATATGATAATCTCCCATGTAGATTAAAATCAAACCATGCTATATATATATACGTTGCTACAAATTGAACAGGGTATTTTCTCCATTCCATGCATGCATATAGAAATCACATGCATGACAAATTTGGTGGATGGAAACCTTTTTCAGAGGAAACAATTTGGTTATTTGTGCATATAACATGGTATAGTATTTTCAAAAAATGTATTTCTCAAGTTTTGCAACATATTTGTGGTTGGTGCTTTGCAAAAAAAAACACATTTTTCACACTTGGAAAATGGTTTTTCACACTAAGAATTATGCTTAGTTAAAATAAGGCTAAAATTCCACGATCCGTGCGTTTCAGCCAATCAGAAGCCAGCGTTTAGTTTCTCCCGGATTGCCCAATTGATTTAAATATAGCACATTCAAGCATAATCTTTGAAATTCCATAACTTTTGATCCACTTGGCCAAATTCAACAAATTTGTAGTCATTTAAATCCTTAGAATGTGTAGAACACTTTAGAATAAAAAAATACTTTTGATACGTGCACAAACTTGCTATTGCTGAATATTAGTACGGACCAGAGATAATTAACAATATAAAGGGAAAACAAGGGCTAAATAAATCCAAAGATCACATAACTTTTTATTTCAATCAAACGTCTCACATATGACAATTATTGTTGAGACGATCTAGATCGACACATTGAGACATACGATCACATAGCACCGAGACACCTCCTAGCAATCTCGTATCCTAGGTGAGCGTCCAGAGCGGCATACTTGATGCGATAAAAGCTCAATGGAAACTTGCCCCAACCTAATGTGAGGTCCTCTTCTTCCTCTTTCTTCTTCTCGTCCTCCTTCTCCTCCTCCTTTTTCTTCTCGTCCTCCTTCCATTTCTTCTTGTTGATCTTCTTCTTCTTCTCAAGCCTTGTGCCAATAGTAAAAGGCTAGAGTATAGAGACTCGGAAGATTAGGGCACGTTGGGTTAGGGTGAACGGCCCGCTGGAGGTCGACGGCGGACGGAATATGAATTCCGTAAGGCCCTAGCATACGCTGATCGTTGTTGATAGCCGCGCCGCAGAATTTGATGGTTTTGTCCATCAAGAAGTCCTTGAGGGCCTACGGCACCCGATCAGCGTGGCAAATATGGAACACCAACGTGTCGGTCGCCACGGAGAGTTGCAGGACGGCGGCACGCTGCCTCTCCTCGGGTGCGGCGTCGGTGAACTCGCAGTCGAGGCCCACGATCTTCATCGGTGCGGCGTCGAGGTAGCGCCTCTTGACGTCGCGGATCCATCTCTCCACGGTTGATGCGCGGAGAGTGACCACGACCTTGAAGTTCATGTTAACGCGTCGTCCTTGTAGTGGTACACCTGGGATCGAGATGGGCGCGCAAGTGGCTCCATGGCACGTGGCAGCGATTCGAGAGAGGATTTTAGAGAAGAGATTAGAGAGAGGAGTGCATTTGGCAAATGGCACTGTAGCTCTCTTATATAGAGGTAGCAGGGGAGATGAGGAGGCTGGCGCGCCGTGGTAATTAATCCGGCGTGTTTCAACTTCCAAATTCCATTAAGCGTTTTGATCAACGTCCAAAGACATTAATCGTTTTCTTCATTCCCCGTGTGATCAACGACCAGCGCGGGAACTCAAGGGGTTCTCTCGTTTGAACAGAAACAGGTTTAGTCCCGGTTTGTATATAGGACCGGGACTGAAGGGGGGGCACCAGGCGCAGCGGGCCGCAGAACCCTTGAGTCCTGGTTTGTATCTCAAACCGGGACAAATGGGCCCTAACGAACCTCGGACAAAAGGGGCCGTACGCCACCGCCGGTTTCGGGCGACGTGGCCGGACCTTTAGTCTCGGCCCAGGCCACGGCCGGGACTAAAGGGGCCGGACGAAAGGGTTGTTTTCTACTAGTGCCAGGTGGTCTCAAGTTCAAGCCCCGGCTAACGCACTATTTAATAAAAATAGTTGCAGCCTCTCATCTATCCTACGTCTAAGGTCTTCCTGATTGTCTAGCCTAGACGTGAGGGGGAGTGTTAAAATATAAAGACTAGACTTTCCCATCAGTTCGGACTTTTGGGATAATTGGCTAGTGTATCAATTCAATAGAGTGATGCCAGGAGTGTTGCAGCACTGAAAGGTACCCTGTTGTCTTACTGCGAGGGCTCTGGTCAGAAAATTAACATTGAGAAATCTCCATATTTTTTGGACGAAAATGCAATGATCAGGTCAAGCAACAGGTTATGACTCAGTTCGGAGTATCGAATGAAGCTCTACAGGAAAAGTATCTCGGCATGCCCATCGATATTGGGAGATCTCCTACTAGTCAGTTTCAGTCCATTGTGGACAAAGCGTGGAAGCACATGAATGGATGGTCGGGCAGACCAATGTCAAGGTCGGGGAAAGAAACGATGCTGAAGGCTGTGATACAGGCTATACCGACTTTCATTATGAGCTGCTTCCAGATTCCCGTGGCGACGTGTGAGTCCCTCCGCAAGGCCATTATAGATCATTGGTGGGGAATCGAAGCGGAAAGAAGAACATGCATTGGAAAAGCTGGGAATGGCTGACAACACCGAAAGGGCTAGGGGGCATGGGATTTCGCGACCTAGTGCTCTTCAATCAAGCTATGCTTGGCCGCCAATGTTGGAGATTGCTCACAACCAACCTCTTTGTGTGCCCGAGTTTTGAAAGGCCGATACTTCCCGTTGTGCGATGTTTGGGACGCTCCCCATCCTCGTTCGTCGTCATTCACCTGGTGGAGTATCTGCTTTGGCATGCAACTGGTGAAGCAAGGTGCTCGGTGGAGCGTTGGTAATGGTCAGAGGATCAACGTCAAAACGGATAACTGGATTCCAAATGTGAAGCCGTGTACGCTTCGGACCCTGACGCCTATCCCGGATGAAGCTACTGTCAGCTTCTTGCTCAGCGATGCTCACAGATCTTGGAACGCAGATGTGGTGCGTGCGGTGTTCAACGAGGATGTTGCAAATCAAATGCTGGAGATCCCGATCAGCCGGCATGGCGGAGATGATTTCATCTCTTGCCCTCTTGGCCTCTCACCAAGCTTGGTGTTTATTCTGTCCGAACTGCTTATCACCTGGCGAGAGCAGAAAAATTCTTTGTCCAGAGAAGCAAGCAGGGCGGTGGTGCACACTCGAACTTTCAGGAGGAAGGCCTGCTATGGAAACGACTATGGCTATCAAAGCACCAGGTAAAATGAAAATTAATCTGTGGCGTTTCACTCATGACTGTCTCCCGTCTGGGGTTTAACTCTGTCGAAGGCACATACCGGCTTCAGCTGCGTGTGTTTTCTGCGCCAGAGAGGAGAGACAGCTGCACATTCGTTCCTCTTTTGTCAGTATGCCAAGGAAGTTTGGCGTGAGGTCAAGCCTACTTATGACTTTCACCTACGTCGGAAGCACTTCACTGATCCTAAATCATGGATTTTCGACTTCTTGGCTCGCTCTACAGATCGGGAACGCATGGTGCTCACTGTGAATATTTGGCATTTGTGGTTGGCCCGGAATGATGTTCCGTAATGGTGAAGCTTTGAGGCCGCCACAGGTTGTTGCTGAACAGTGCAAGGCTTATGTCGAGATGATTGAACAACATTTATTTAAACCGGATACTTCAAACAGACGTGAGACCAGATCTTCTGCACCTCGATGGTCTCTGCCGCCTGAAGGTACGGTGTATGTTAATGTGGATGCTTCTCTTTTGATCCGAGACCACAAGGGTGAATGCTTGACTGCATGCAGCGAGCTCATTACAGAGGTCACAACGCCGGAACTTGCCGAAGCGTTGGCTCTCCGCCGCACTGTTTCCCTTGCCGGCGAGGAAGGTTTCAACAAGATAATGGTGGCTTCTGACTGCCTGTCCTTGATTCAGAGAATGTCTTCTTCAGAGATGGACAGGAGTCCTATTGGCATGGTTGTGCGAGACATCAAAATCTTGACAACTAGTTTCGCTGCGGTCTCTTTTTCTCATATTTTTCGTGAGTCAAATCTTGCGGCACATACCTTAGCTCGCTCGGCGGAGCATTTTATTTCTGCTTGTTTTAGGAACTCTATCCCGGATTGCATCCGGCAGTCTATCTGTAATGATGTGCGTTGATTAATAAAGTGTTGTATTTCAAAAAAAAAAACTACAGTTTTGAATTTTCTATTTTGAAACTCTTATCTCTACGCATACGAGCAATGAAAAAGAGTAAGAGTTGGGTCGCTGCTTTCTTTTTTCTAGCACAGGCTGATCGCTAGTCGAGTATGTTTTGCTAACTCTCGGTCAACCGAGATCTATGTTAGCCCTCTATTTTTTAAACATAAGGCATAAATGCCCAACTTTGAATTAACAAAGCTCAGGGTTACACAACGATCATTACAAGGTGTTGAGGAGAACCTCTCAAAAAGCAGTACAAGGACAAGCTAAAAGGAAAAGGGTCTACACTACGCCGAGCACCACATCCTTGCGTAAAACAGCCAGCCAAGAGGCAGGATCGGACCACCAGCGCGGAGACCACCATGATGAGCACAGAGCTTGACACTAGAGAGGGGAGCAGGAGAAGAAAGATCGAAGCCTCTAGCAGTCGACGAGCTCGAGGGAGAGGAAGCCGAAGATCACAACGCCGAAGGAGAACGCACCAAAGCCGCGGCAAGCACCAAACCCTTGCGTAAAACAGCCAGCCACCCGAGGGGCGGGATCGGACAACACCGAAGACGGCGAGCACCAAACCCTTGCGTAAAACGGCCAGCCACCAGAGGGGCGGGATCGGACCACCGAGTCCGCAGGCCAGGCTGATCGCTAGTCGAGTATGTTTTGCTAACTCTCGGTCAACCGAGATCTATGTTAGCCCTCTATCAATCTCTTGGCCCTTGTGCCTGTTGATCACGTTCGTTACCATCGTTCCGCAAGTGGGCCGGCCCAGGTAGCTACATTTTGGGGAAACTTCTAGCCCGTTTTTTGTTTTTGTTTTTCGTTTCGCTTTGGTTTAGCTCCTGGTTTTACTTTTTCTTTTCTTCTAATTTATTTTTCTTTTATTTTTCCAGTTCGTTGTATCTGTTTATTTTACTTTTATAGGTTTAAAAAACTTACTAGGGTGACAAAGCTTGTCATTATACTGTCGCTTTAACTGTGTAGAAATGATAAGATTTTTAACGATAAAAATTCTTGTATCATGCAGGTTATCTACATGAGTACCGTTGTACTCCGTTTGTGGTTTCGGTTGCAACGTGTGGAGGATCAAGACCTGTTTACGGAGGTGTGTACAAGACTGCAAGATACGGCGAGAAACTTTTTATCCTAACATGGATGGCAGCATAGTTTGCGGATCGACACAGTACAATGCAGATGCTCACATACACGTGCACACACTCACCCCTATGAACGCACGCACGCACACCCTACCCCTATGAGCACCTCCGAAAGATTGAGCTCTCTTTTTATTTTATTGACAAAAACTATATTTTTCCATGATGCTCCTCAACCAGCAGACGGGAATGCTGCAGCGACAGTTCCGGCAAAACCATTCAGCTTACCAATTACCATACAGTTAAGCATCTCATTATTTAATGTACCATATCCCACCATATAATGTTGGGTCCTATAATATTGGTGGTACGCGTCAGGTTACGATGCGTATATGGTAAGTAATCTTGCTCGTTCTAGTTAAGTACCTGCCGATCGTTTCGGCTGGGGGAAACAATCCCGCGTTATAGTGCGTATTCCAAACCAGGACTCTCTCCCATAAGTAGCCGTCATTCATGTATGGAATGTGCTAATAAATATGTATAGATCTCGTAGTTAATTACGATCGTACCATCTCCTCTCTCTCTATATATACTGAGTCGAGAGGCGATCGTGGCGACCCTGCCTTCGTGTAGTTCCTCCAAAAAAACAACCCTGATGATGAAGACGGGCTACGTGGTGTACGTGATTGCTCTTCTGTTCCTGGCGTTTCTAGTGGTTGGTGGACAGTGTAAGATCATTACTGGACTATCCTATGTTGTTTATATTCTCTAAGCTAGTTCAGTATCTTTTACAATTGTTCAAAAAAATTTATCTTTTACTCCCTCCGTCCATAGAAGGATGTCAGAAGAATGTCTCAACCTAGCCAAATTTGCATGTATCTAGACATAATTTAGTATGTAGATACATGCAAAATTTGGCCTAGGTTGAGACATACTTTTGTGGGCGGAGGGAGTACAAAATCTATTCCTGATCATATATACATATGCATATTGCGCACCGACAACTATAGAATATTGCGTCTGTATAGGTCGTTCAGAAACCCGAAGGAGCTACCAAGCTGGTCGTGGCAACACAAGTACGGTGGAAACATCCCTGGATGAAAGCAAGATTCAGTTGAAATTTTGTGTAGCTAGAACCTGCAAGAAGAAAGAGGAGCCAGTGCTCGGAACTTGCATCTGTTGCCTCACTCGGCCTGGTGTGCCGTGCTTTCATTCCAGACATGAATGTCAGGAGAATTGCCCGCCCTTGAAATAAAAATCAAAGTGTGTATTAGAACGCGTAATAGGAGGTAGCATGGAGATATAATTTGTTTCATCAGCAGAACATGGTGTACTTCCATCAAAAAAATTCCGACTCTAATTTTTAGTAGGCGGTGATTCACGGACGGACACGTTACACTAATTGTTTATACCGGCCTAAAATCATACTAGGTGTTCAGAAAAAGAGAGAAAGATATACCTATACATGATTGATATGTGCCCGGTCCGCTAAATTATAACTTTATTATATTTTATAGGTCCGCTTATTTTTAATATGTTGGTATTGGCCAAACGGCTCCCTACCGGGTATCCTTGTCCATGTTCGATCGTGAGTGTTTTGGGTACCAGATACATCAAATTTACCAAGGGGCTCGGGATTACCAGTTACCGCGGTAACCGGAAATTCCTGGACATTTACTGACCGAAATTTGAAAACAAAATTTCTTATAACGTGATAGTTAAGTTCAAAACTCTCGCGTTCGACGCCAATTGGTCCAATAACTTCTATCTGGTGCAAATTCGTCCAAAATCAGTGACACGTGGTGTTGCAATTTTTATGAAAAACAAATCCCTGAATACATCACTATCGCAGGCGTGACCTTGTGTTTTTCCAGTTGATCTTGCCTACTGGAAAGTAACTTTGCATCGCCCACGAATTGTTCACGTGTCTCCACCCCGTTCGACCCCAAATCCTCCATAGCAGGCTCCCGTCGTTTTTGCTTGTCACCCCCGCCCTTTAAAAAAAATGCTCTAATCAAGTTCTATACATTGGCTCAAAATAGTTCATCTTTGTGCATGTACGTGCAAAAAAGAAATCATTACTCGTTTCAAAAAAAAAATCATTTGATTTTGTGATTTTTACACAAAGTTCTCTCTCTTGTTTTATTTGAGTAGGGAATTTGTTGCCTCTGGCAGCGCTGAGGTTATCTACCGATCGTATGTCTCTCTGTCAATGCGGCGTCCGTCTGTTGCGTGGTTTGAGTTTGACTGCCCACGTGTCTGGTTATCCACGTCGTTACTCCTGCCGTCGACGTCGTCTTCGTCATGTCTGGAGCTCGAAACGGCGCGCGCCTGTCGTGTCTTCAATGTCGTCTTGACTTCGGTTTCTAAAAAAAAAATGTCGTCGTGACCATGACCAGGAGCTCGAACCCGCCGGCGCCGGCGCGTAAGTCTTCGACAGATAGCCTGCACACCACCACCTCCAGTGGATAAGCTGTAAAAAGATGAATCTTCAATACTCCAATTATGATGACAATACTGTACGAGTTGTATGAGTTTGTTACTCCTGATAAATTGCAGAAAGAACATTTGCTGGTGTCATGCACTTTGATGTTGTACAGTACTGCCATGCACTTTGCTGCCTGTCGCCATATGTCGGCGAGAGGCGAGAGCACACTTGAGCCTCTAAGGGCGTGTTTGGTTGGTTGCATGGAAATTGGGCCTCCCGTCTCCGTGGCCCTGGTGGGCCTGACTCAGCTGAAACGCGGCCTGAGGCAACATCTGCAGTCCGTTTGGTTGCCTGCATATCGTTTTCTTTTTTGCCTATTTATTTGGCATTTTCGTATTTGGTTGCCTGCAAACTTGGCTGAGGGTGTTTAGATGACACACACAGGTGTTTGGTTGCATGCAGTTTTAGTGGTGTGCTCACCACTTTCAAAACTGGTCATCTTACCACCTCAAGCACAACAATGAAGCTACACAAGCACAATCAAGCTAAGAACACAAGCACAATGAAGCTAAGAACACAAGGCAGAACAATGAAGCTACACAAACACAATCAAGCTAAGAACACAAGCACAACGAAGCTAAGAACACAAGCATATATACTAGTACGGTGGAGGATCAAGTTCACTGCAATCTAGTTAACTACATCACACCAGGGGAAATAAAACACCCCAATGAACAAACAGGGGAAGCACACACCCTAATCAAAACAAGTTCTGGGCATTCTAGCCAGGGTTAACAGCTAGCAGGGGCATCCCATGCCCCTGATCAACACTAACAGGGGCATCACATGCCCCTGATGAAAATGCAGTTCATAAAAAGCACGCTGGAACTAGCCGTGCTCAGGACAAGTGTAGGACCTGGCAGTGGAGTCCATGTTCTTGTAGATGTCCATCTTGAATCCCGTCGCCGTGAGCTTGAAGGCTAGAATGTCGTCCACCTCCAAGCTATACTTGTAGACCACATCTGGCCAGTTCCTCCCGATCACTATCTCGCCGGTGTCCTTGTAGTACTGGAGCTGGCAATGCTCGTCGCAGTACTTGCAGCCGCCGATGGCGACGCAGCGAGGCAGGGGGATTGATGCTTGTTTGGCGTGCATCACACGTTCGTTGGGAGACCCCAAGAGGAAGGTATGATGCAGTTCAGCGGCAAGTTTTCCCTCAGTATGAAACCAAGGTTTAATCGAACCAGTAGGAGCAGTAGCACTTCTGAAGGTTGTCAACGGCGAAATATGATGCGGTGCAACACCAGGGATTCCGGCGGTGACGTGGAACCTGCACACAACACAATCAAACTACTTTGCCCCAACGAAACAGTGAGGTTGTCAATCTCACCGGCTTGCTGAAAACAAAGGATTAAACGTATGGTGTGGAAAATGATGTTTAATTGCAGAGAATGAAAAGGAACAATGTTTGCACTTTGTGGTTTAATCAGTGTAAAAGAATGGACCGGAGTCCACAGTTCACTAGTGGTGTCTCTGCATAAAAAATAACTAACATGCTGGGTGAATAAATTACAGCTGGGCAATTGACAAATATTGACCGCATGACAATGCATATACATGACATGATGACTACTATGATATTTAATTGGGCATTACGACAAAATAAATAGACCGTTATCCAACAACATCTATGACTAATAATCCACCGCCGGGTTGTCATCCGAGTCCCCCGTTGGTATTAAGTTGCAAGTAACGGATAATCACATTAAGTAAAGTGCGTAATGTAAACAAATACATATGCCTGTGGACATAGCATTGTTAGGTTACCCCTAGTAGCAACAGCACATCCGCAATCTTAGAAGTTGCTGTCGCTCTCCCAGATTACCGGAGGCATGAACCCACTATCTAGCATAAATACTCCCTCTTGGAGTTACAAGCATCTACTTGGCCAAAGCATCTACTAGTAACGGAAAGCATGCAAGATCATAAATAACATATAAGATAGATTGATAATCAACTTGACATAGTATTCAATATTCATCTGATCCCAGCAAACACAACATGTAGCATTACAATAAGATGATCTTGATCATGTAGGGCAGCTCACAAGATCTAAACATGATGGCACAAAGTGGAGAGACAACCATCTAGCTACTGCTATGGACCCGTAGTCCAAGGATGAACTACTCACGCGTCCCTCCGGAGGCAGGCATGGCGATGTAGAAGCCTCCGGTGATGATTCCCCTCTCCGGCAGGGTGCCGGAAGAGGTTCTGGACCCTCCGAGCTAGGGTTGACGGCGGCGGCGTCTCTGGAACTTTTCGTGGATAATGGCTCGGGTGTTTAGGGTTTTTGCATCGGGTGGAATAAGTAGGCGAAAGGGCGGCGGCTGACGACCCCCGTGGGGCCCACACCACCCTAGGGCGCGCCAGAGGGGGGGGAGCCCTAGTGGCGTGTGGGGCCCTGGTGGCTCCTCTCCGTCTCTCCTTTGGACTTCCTGGTGTGTTCTGATAAATTAGGTCCCTCCGTGAAGTTTCGTCCAATTCCGAGAATATTTCCAGACTAGCTTTTCTGGAATACAAAAACAGCAGAAAACAGGATCTGGCACTTCAGCATCTTGTTAATAGGTTAGTCCCAAAAAATATATAAAAATGATATAAAGTGAATGCAAAACATGTAACAATTGGTATAATATCAGCATCGAACATCAAAAATTATAGATACGTTTGAGACGTATCAGGGATCAAGAGCCACACCTTCAAGCTAGCATGGAAGGACCTTGGGATGAGCATCATGTGCAGGTCTTCCCGGTCCAGCTGCACGTAGAATCGGCGAGGAACTTCAAGTCTTGGCATGTGTCCGACCTTGGGCTTCTTGCCCTTCACCACCTTCAGCAGCTCCTTCGCCTCCTCTTCCCTCCCAAGCAACATTGGCTTATGAAGCCTGCTGTTGTAGGGGATGACGCCGGGCTTCGGCACTAGAGGCTGAAAGCCCGGAGGAGGGCTATCTTGCTCGGCCTTGGGTACCTTGTCACGGAGTGTGACGGTCGTTAGCAATGCAGAAACACAAAATGTGCGATCAATGCAAAAGACCCCAAATCAAGCAGTACACTAGCTATACACAGTAGATCGGAATATGTAAACCTCAAATCAAGCTCGGAACAACACATGCACAATGAGGAAATGCTCCAAAAAAAACCAATGTGAAGAACATGTCGATTTGGGGCACAAAAATCCCCAAATCAAGCTCGGAACAAGAACAAACACAGTAGATCGGAATACCTACATGAGAATCTGACATGTACTACACTAATCTAGCATATATAAGCTCGGATTAAAGCCTAAAAGTGAGGATTGAAGCTCGGCTATAAGCCTAAAAGTACAGACATGAAACCCTAACTGACAAGGTGGGAATATGGGATAGATCAGAACTTACAGTGGGTGGTGCCGGCGGTGCAGGCGCTGAAGGGGGTGGAGGCGGTGCACGTGGTCCGGAGCAGCCTGGCATCGTAATGGACACCAGTGGCGGCGCGGGCATCGGTGCCATAAATCCAGTCAGCGCCGCCGCACACAGAGCTGGAGCCATAAATCCCAACGCGTGCGACTGCGAGGCACGCGTGGCTCTCCTCAGCCTGGCCCAAGGAAAACGGCCGATTCGGCCGTTCCTCCTCAGCCTGGCCCAGCGTGCTTTAAGGTTCGTGCAGATGCAGGAACGCGGGCTGGCCAGGCAACCAAACGCACGATTTTGGCAGAGCCTGGTTGGGGTGTTCGTGGGCTACCAAACATGCCCTAAGGTACTAGACTTTTGCTTGTCAGCCTGTATTATTCGTGAACATATCCGCCCTCACCTTGTCACAAGATACTGAGCAAATAATTCGCGAACATACCCACCCTTACCCTTAGAAGGAGTACATGGAATATATATGCTTCTGCTTCACCCTTGCAAAATACTCACAAGAGCAAATAATATAGGAGTACTCTGAATTTTTGCTTATTGGTTCATTAAAAATTTACTCCATAGAATGCCATATACTCCTGCTAGGAGTACAAGTTAATTGAAGAACTTGGGCACCATTGATGATATCCAGTATCTATGCCATAGAATGCCATATACTCCTGCTAGGGGTAATTCTGAACTTAATTCTAAACTACTCCCCTGCTAGTTCAAATTTCTGCCTGTTTAAATTTCTGCTAGTTTAAAATTTTGTAACTACTGCTAGTAGTTGATCCTTTGGGTTTTATAGGTGGCTGCAATGGTCTCTTCAGGAGTAGCATGTGTACTTCAGTACCACACAACTTACTTAACATGACCATTATATTTTAGATAAGCCTCTGTGCTGCAGCATATCTTCAGGTTTCAGTACATGAACAAGACCCCAACACACAATCAGGTTACACCTAAGAGAGATACAGTAGTTCGGCTGATGTTGAGATACTGCAAATGTCACAACAATTCGTTAAGCACATTTCTAGTCAAGCTAAACCTAATCGTTCAGTTTTTACTCCATGCATCAACTGACAAGAACTTGACAAGCATTTTTCTGAACTAAACAATACATGTACTGATACATGAACTGATCCAGCAAGGGTGGTTTTCATACAATCCAGGTTTTTCATATTCTTGTTGAGTGCAGCCGGGAGCTCTCCTCGTCGACTTGTGCGAAGCGGCTCTCCTCGGTGACTGCAGCACAACGGCGACCTGGGAGGCGCTTGGTGGCTCTCCTCGGCGACCTGGGAGGGAGTATCTTGTGGATGAGCCTTTTGCTCGGTGTGATAATATTTGTGATATATGTGATGATCTTGTGGATGAACTTGTGGTTTATGTGACAATATTTGTGATATATGCAATATATTTATTTGAATTGTCGGAATCTAAGAGATTTCAGCAAAAATAAACCGAACTAATAATTTTGTCAGGTCTTTGCCATATCTAACACACGGCAAAGAGCCCACATGGCAGCATCCTATGCAGCTCTTTGCCGTATGCCTAAATAATATACATGGAAATGACCCAACGGTTTGTCGTGTGCCCAAATAATACACATGGCAATGACCCAACTCTTTGCCGTGCACCTAAGTAATACACACGGCAAAGAACTGACGTATGGGACCCACATCTTGCCTTCGCCTTGGGACAAAATAATACACACGGCAAAGATCCTAACTCTTTGCCATGTGCCAGAATAATACACACGGCAAAGTCTGACAGTGGGTCCCAATTGTCAGAGCACCGTTAACGTCTCACGGCCGTCTATTCACTTTTGTTTGCCGAGCGGGTGAAAAAGCACTCGGCGAAGCCTTTACCGTGCGCCAGTAAGAAAGCTCATGGCAAACAAGGCTTTGCCGGTCAGTTCTTTGCCGGAAGGCTTTGCCGGGTGCACGCACACAGCAAAGTCTTTGCCGTGCGTTTTTACCCCTTCGCCGTGTGTTTCCGGCACCTAGCAAATAAGCAAAATCCTGTAGTGCCTATTGCAAAGTCCGCCGGAGCCTACTGATGTACACGCCATGAAGAACGTACACCCGTTGGAGGCGGGCACCAACCTGTCCGTGCTGTGCACCTGGCTGAACCAGGCCACCCTAATGGGTTGTCCTTTTTTCCAGAGAAGAGCATGTAACCTGCTATGGTCTTTAATTTTTTAGATTTGAATTTTGTGTGTGATGATAGGTTGCGTCTCACCATCTGTATTAATTCCTAAGATTAGATATATTTATGTTCTTTATTACAATTAGCATAAATTTTCAGATGTGAGTTTTTAACACAACTCACATTTTTCTCTATCAGACATGAGTTTGTTCCTTTATAACACACATTTCAGCTCACATAATACTTCAGTAGATCACTTCGTTTACTGCATTATGCTTTTTGCATGGTACTTTTGCCTTTTGAGATTTCAGTTCACACACGAGTATTCAATCACTGCTAGAAAATTGAGATATTTTGTAAGGTCATGTGTTAAATTCAGAAACACCCACGAAACGGGATTAAACAGATCCTTACAAAATCCCATGTCTGATAGAGAATCTTTGGGGACCCTCAGGTGTACCTTACTGATGAACCCTTGGGATTGAAGACTCTCTTCAATTGCTAAACCGATGTGCATATACGGGATTGAAGAGAGTCTGCAATTGCAGTTGGACCTTACTGATGAACCCTCAGGTGTGTTTTTTTCTGAACCAAAGTTTGGTGATCACATCACCACAATCCCATGTTTATGCACATCTTAAGAGCTAGGCAAATTATTGTTGTGAATCTGTTAGTTGTTAGTATTTTCTTTTATTTTTTTTTATTTTTTTTTGAATTTTTCATACTTGTATTCATACGTAGAGGAAGACATAACAAGGCCAGATACAAGCAAAGAAGGAGGCTCCCGAGGTTGAAGATGGTGTGTCGCAGCAGCGACGTCCTCTGTATTCTCCTAGTATTTTCTTTTATGTTGTTACACGAAGTCATAATATATCGTGATGTGTAAACATCAATATATCCAGATCCTGGCGTTCATGGTTGAACTGCTGTGACACAACCGAACTCCTCAACTTAGATCGACACAATTGACAAAGCTATGGCTACTGAACATCAACAATGATGCAGTTTCTTCCCAAGCTTTAGTTTTTTCGAGTATTTGCTCATGGCATATGATCAGTATCGATGTTCATGTACCAGTTCATATAATTTCATTCAGCCATTGCTGATGTCCAATTTTTGTTTCCTTGCCTTCTACTCTTCCCTATTAATTAACATACTTGGACTTAGTTGATACCTTTTTTTTTAGTCTTTACTCTGTTTCGTAGATTGAGAAAAGTTAGTGTCATTTTACCGAAGCGGGTTGTCATCATATTTACTGTCCACTGTATGAGCGAAACATATGATTGATTAAGTTTTGTATGGTAAATAGGACATATGCAGATTTTTTTCCCATTTCATTTTTTTTGGATGGTAGCAATCATGAGTAAATGTACTTTGCATTCTAATACTTTCTGGGTTTTTTCAGTCCCCTTTCTGACACCTTTTTTGTTTGCTCTTTCATCTTGGCATTGTTGGTACCACTTGATTACTATTTCATGCAAATTTAACATCTATTTTGAAGCTTCCATTTATTGGAAAAATTCCTAACATTTATTGAATACGCTCTCCACTAAGTTGTCTGCATCTTGAATAGTACAAATATATTTTGATCCTCCTAACAATCTATTTACCTAATGGAAGGGCGCGGCAACGCGCGCCTAAATGATCTAGTATGGATATATAGCAACCAGTACAGGGAGCCACGAACCAGACGCGCTCGTGCCACTCCTCGGCAGAAGCGGCGCCAGCGCTCGCAAGTACTAACGACAGAGGCCGTATCAATAAACACGACATACGGACACCGACCACGGTTTAACAATAAAAACACGACGTACCAATACCACAAAGAGATTCCATGCCCCGGTCCCCGGCACTCCTACTCTGAATCTTCGTCGTCACTTACGATCTCATGGGGCGGCGTTGCGCCCTCGCCACGCTCCCAGTGCCCACGTCCGTGGACGAACACCAATTTGATCGAGGGGTTGGGCACTGCCGCCGGGGCAAAGAAGTGGCTGGGGATGGGTGGAGGGGCGGCGATGGTGCCCACCTGGCCGGGCTTAGAGCTGCTGCGCCACCCCAGCTCCAGCGGCATGCTCCGGCTCCGCCTTGGCGGGGAGGAACCGCCCTAGAAAGTGAGCTGCCGACGGTCGACGTTGCCGAGCTACAGGTCCTTGACGGCGCTTGCAGGAAGGGGCGGTGCCTGCACATGCAGTAGTAGGCACAGCAGGCCACCGTGCCTACCACGGCGACATCGCCGCTAATGATGCCGGCAAGCTCACCTGGTGCAAGCGATGCCATGCTCGAGCTGGGCTGGAAAAGCGTGATTGTTGAGGAGAACAGGGAACTGCTTGGCAAGATAGCATGATAGAATGTGGAGGTGGCTGGGCCGTCAGGGTTGTCGGCAAGTCCTGAGCTTGCAAGGGCGTAAAGTGAGACAATCAACAACGGTCCTTTGGGGGGGGGGGGGGGGGGGGCGATTGCCCCCTCCCCAGCCTCAACATAGCTCCTGCAAAAGTTTCTTACCCTATCTCCAATCAGCAAAGTGAGGAAGTCAACAAGAGGATGATATGTTCGAATAGTGAATCCGTTTTGGACAGCGACGTTGGGCTGCGACAGGGAATCTCTGTGCGCACACACGAGCACGGTCGGGTCCACCAAACTAATCGGGACAGTAGCTGTAGCAGAGAGAGTAACCGTTCACGATCCATTTTGACAAAAACATGCCACGCGCCGGCACAAGCCTCTTCGCATACCCAAATAAAAGTACTCATGCATAGGGCTGGACATAAAGCTCGAAACTCGACGAGCTTAATGAGCGCTCGGTAGCTTGACTCGTTTGAGCTCAGCTCATTTTCTTAATGAACCGAGCTGAGAAACAATTTTAACTCGTTAACACTAACGAGTTAAACAATCAATCTAACGAGTTTCGCGAGCTACTCGTTAAGCTCGTTAACATCGTCGCAGCAGGCTGCAAATCTGCATGGTTGGCCTTATAGTGTAGCCCATCTAACGTTAATATGCAAATAGCCCATCAGGAGAACCAAAAAATCTTCTCTATATGGACGAAAAATTTGTTGCTCATGATGCTTGCTTGATAGCTTGCTTAATTAGCTGAATACTCCGATACATCTTCTTAACGAGAGTTTTAACGAGTTACTCGCGAACGCTCGTGAATATATAATGAACCGAGCCAATCTTTAAATTTAGCTCGTTATCCTTAATGAGCTTAACGATTCGAGAATTAACGATCACGAGTCATAAACGTGCACATGCATGCAGGTGACTAAAATCGAGTTCATCGATTACGTCAACTTAAACAGAGACAGAAACCGGTGGCTTAGTCTCAATTAAGTACTCCTACTACAAACCATTCAGCAGCATAATCAATTTGTCTGGCAGTGGAAAAAGTAAGATGCAAAAATTATTTGAAGACGATCCGCTGCAGCTACTTGACATTAATTGACCTCTCGCTACTATACTCAGTTTGAGAAAGCAACGCCAGCCGCAGCCACACCCTCCCCGCATGTTGTAAAAAGCTTGGCATGCGACGTAAGAAAATGGGTCAGACGTGACTGGTGGCCGAACCGAACCTACGGCCCCACGCTCCGATCGCCACGTCGTCGGAAACCTCATGTAACATCTGGAAGGGGGTTAGCCCGGTTGGAATATATTCACACAGTAAGAAGGACGGAACCTGACACCCGTGGCAGGCCACGACCCATTTTCGTAGCGTCCAGCTGGTGATTTGTGAAAAAATCGTCAGGATAGGTTCGCAAATCCAGCTCCAAATGTTGTAGATTTTTGTTATTTACTCGATGTAGAAAAATAGAGCAAAACGTAAGAGAATTATAGGAAGTGAGGCCAGCGCTAGATCCATAGGCTATCAATCATAAGTTCATAACAGATGCTAGTCAATCTAGAGAAAATTAAAATGGACGTATTTGTTTAATATCCAACGTAAGAGAACTTATTTGTAGCAATCATGGTCGCCCTAAGATTATTTGTGGCAATTACTGGAATGTTTTTTAAGTATATGAAAATCTGATCAAATTTCACCAGAATCGAGCAAAAAGGGATCAAACATTCAAATGGCTCATTAAAATGTACCGATGTTCCCTGGTTAATTGGTGTCAAGGGCTCCAATAATGGGATGGTTTCAAAAATTTATGTTAAGTTGGAAACATTGAACAATCTTTTGCCAAATATAATAAATAGGGCCAAACTTTTAAAAATTAAATGTCTCAAAATTCTCAGATTAATTAGTGTCTATTTCGTAAGCAGTGCACTATTTGGTAGAATGTAAACGGAAGCAGAACTTTGTTTTAGGGAGAGGATGCACATGTGTGGAGCTTCAAAGCAAGTTTTTTTTACATATAGACTAGATAATATGCCCGTGTGTTAAAATGGGCGAGAAAATATCTGTGTGTGGAGACTTACAAAATAAATATTTTGTTAGTACAACCACATCCACAGAGACATGTGTTGATATCGCCACCTCCATATGGCGAAGGCATCCACGGATAAATCATTGAAGGAGACCAGCGACGCCAAAGCCTTCACCGATAAATTTCTATCAAATTAAAGACATTACATGTAAATCCCGAAAAATCCTCCATGCTAATATGAATGACTAATATGAATGAAACTGGTGTTGGGTAGAACTGGTTCCAATTGACAGTAAATCAAGTATTTTAAATTTAAGTGTATATCTTTTTCGGAGACAAGGATTTGACATGTATACCATGTGATTTTTCTCAGCGGATATTTAACCTTCACTATGCACAAATTAACATATATTCCTAATCGGAGTTACTTTACAAAATAAATAGGTGCATGTTAGGGAGGACATCTTATAACAGGCACACGACGACCACGAGGAGACTCGTTTGCTGGTCGCCCGTGTAAGGTACGTGCACTTAGCATACCAACAATCATTGATTATCTATCAAAATAAGCACCTGGTTCAAATCTAAATGTCTCCTTGAGCATACAAAACTCAAAGAAATGTACAAATCTTAACACATGATTGTTTCTTGCCCTCGCTTATTGAAAGCTCTTTGGGCTAGTCAGAATCCTAATGGGGATGACGTTCCGACCTCTCATGCTAACTACAGCATGCATGCTTGCGGGATCGACGATGACATCGGCCGAGCACTTACATACAAAACCATCACTGAAGAGCCCCGCTCCATGCTTCATGAAGCTTCTATCCATGCCATTGGTCACCTACTCAAATCTTGCACTCATGCCGCTGCCACCTCTTGATGCCAAGGTAAACTCCGGCATCCCGGGTGGACGGTGCATCTGTACTTAGTTACCTACAATTAGAAACATTACAAATCAATTACTGTATGCTTTCTCTATAATGCAAAATAATTATGGCATTTCTTCTAGTGCCTTGTATGCAGCAGCAATCTGATCGAGGAATACATTATGTAAACTGGCAATAATTCACCTATTTCTAAGAAAACCAGTAGTGAGAGACATAACTAAGTTAGACACATGTTCAAACTAAATTGACTGCTGAGGTAAAGGCTCTCTATTAAGGCCCAGTTCTCTTCGGCTCCGGCTTGTGCATAAGCCACTCTGTCTTGAGCTACCCAGAGAAACAGCGGTGAAAATAAGCTCACGAAAAATTGCAGTCCAATTCTTTTTGGCTTCTTGTGTCCTAGATTATTGTCTAATTTGTATGATGAAAAGTCTGTAACACCCTTGCGATAAATTTATCTTCTAACTAACAGATTTTAAGTTATTTTGTTCTGTTTTCACATATGTGATCACAGAATATTATGTAAAACATCAAATAAATTGCTAAATATTACAATAAAAATAAGATTCATTGTTTTTTTAACAGGAATATATCTAAAGTAAACAACATCACAATTCAGTATTTATCAAGTCTAGTAAGTTCAGAAATCAGCTACCAGAAATACGGAACCACTTCAGCTAGCACCACTCAGAATACAGAAGCAAAACAACTACTCCCTCCGTTCGGATAGCTCATTTCTGTGACATCCTTTTTGGAACGGAGGGAGTAGTACAAATCAGCTAGCTTGTGCAGTACGGTATACAAATCAACTAACAGATCAAGCAAGCTCTAGTACAGAAGCGAACCAACTAGCACAAATCAATCGATGCTCCCAGCGTCTCCTTTTCCAGGAGCAGCCCGTATCGGAGCAGCTAGCTCAACTCCCACCAACTAGCACAAATCGATCGATGCTTCTTTGTAGGAGCAGATCGATGCTCCCAATCTGGGCCTGATTTCGAGCAGCATGAGCACGTACGCCGGCGCCGGCCGATACTTGCCGGCAAGAAGATTGACCCAATCTCGAACAGCACACCCTGCCCGGCCAGCTGCTGCTCCGAAGCATGAAGAATAAGAACACGCAGTAACATCAGGAGAAGCTGGTCGGCCGGAGGCGGAGAGCCGGCGGACGACCGCGGCGGAACGGAGGCCGCCGAGCTCGAGATGAGGTGGGTGGCGGCGGGAGGAGCAGGGCGACGGGGGCTCGCGCTTGAGGTGGGCGTCCGGGGGAGCTTGAGGAAGGCGCCGTACAGCCTTTCCTAGCTCCAATTGCACACTTAAGAAAGTGCCAACCAACTAGAGAGCACTATTTTTCAGTACTCCACGTCAAGCAAGTGAACTTTTCAATAGCACATTTTGAACATCAGGCAAGTGAGTTTTTCAGATAAGTTGGCAGAGGTGCTAAGAGATCATATGAGTTCTTAAGTGGAATAATTATATCCTTCAAGCCAATGGAATGTAGATTTCAGTATATGGCCACCTGAATATTTAAGAAAACTGAGCAAACTGTATTTAAGCAGCAGCTATGGTTGCCACAAGAGTATATGGCCATTTCAAGGTGCATGGTAGGATCTACCTACTGCCTGCCCCTGTTCACTGTTGAATGCCACTGATATTTTCACTAACACAGAAAGTAGCAGTAGTAAGTTTATCTAATCAGGTGCATATATCCTAAACTTTCATGGATCTAAGAATTATACTCTGTTTGTAAAATGTTTTCCATTCAAGAAAAGCTTATCTGTTGTGGAAAAGTAATACACTGGTCATGATCAGAAGACAAACTGGTTTACCTTGTTGCTTTCTACTGCAAGTAGACCAGTCAAGTGCATATCCTTTACTTTCTCTGCATCAAGTGAAAAGAAAGTGTGTCAAGAAAAATAACCATTTATTCGATTAATTTGAATTTTCTACTGCACGCACAAGTAATTTTTGGTAAGATTCACATTTTGGTTAAACCATTGTTGGTTATTGCTTGCACTGAAATGCATGCTCTACATGCTCTGGACTAGGACACTAAGGACAGAGTATGTTTTATTTTGGACGTTACACTTTATTTGAACATTGCACTTTATTTGTTTGCTTGCAAGGCTAGGGACTGGTAGTTGCAGTAAAATAATTTGTTTGCTTGCAAGTAATTATAATACTCGCTTGAATTTAAGCAATCAGTACTCACTTGAATTTAATTAGCAAGCAATATTCATGTAACCAAGCCATGAAGCAAGCCATGATTCAATGACATAGAATATCATAACACAAATTATGGCCAAACAAAAGAAGAAATCAGTGGGTGGCGTTACCTTGCTCCCCCAGTTTTGCCAGCAGACCCATACAGCAACATCTTCAGTAGATCAAAGGCAATGGTAGGGAAACAAGGATGTAACCATCAATCATCTCATGACTGTGCAGGATACAAGTGCATATGCAATAGCCAGGAAGAGACCATATGCATCAATCAGCGACCTGAAGACAATCTATTTCAACATTCTCTAGGTATTCTTCATGGCCTTGCTTTGGCATGTGATATGAATGTCCTACGGTCCGGTCGTCATGAACACAAACAGTTCGTGGGCAGGAGCCGATGCCGACGGGCGGGGGGCGGGGCGCCGCCACCGCGGGCTCGGGGCCGTCGCCTGCTCCGGGTCTGGGCTGCATCGGCCGGCGCCGTCTAGGTCAGAGGGACTCGGGGTCGAGGGAACAGGGAAGGGGAGAGGGCAGAGAGCGTGAGCGTCTGGTCTGGTGCGCGATGCGAGCGAGAGGGCTGAGCGGTGCGAGCGAGCGATGCCGGTGGGCTGGTTTCTGCGTTCATGGGCTGGGCTGACATATAAATAGTTTTTTTTTACCAAAATCTTGGGTATTCCATGGAAGACAGGGACATACCTAAGAGTGTCAAGCGGCCGTCCCGCAAGCCCGCAAAACAGGAATTTTAGTTCAAAACGAGCTAATTTCATAGAGAATACTATAACTAACCAAAAAAAAATCTGACTAGGAAGCGGGCCGGATCGGGCGCCGCTCTAAAACCTCAGGCATACCCCTAGCGTCGCCCCCCTCAGCACATCATCCACCGCTCGACCACCATCAGTACTTGCTCAGCACATGCGACGCGATGGATTCGATCGCAGAGAATTGACACGACATGATCTTGCAGACTTTCACCACCATCAGTACTTGCTCTCTATTTATTCAGTGATACAGCTAACTGAACACCGAAAAATGGGGTAGGGGCACAACGTTGCCATCCCAACGTCTCCGGCCCGGACCAAAGGGCATCGAGCTGCGGTTGGAGCTGCTGTTGTTCGCCTCGTGCTCGCACTTCTCCCAAATTTATAGAATGAGGCTAGGTCCTTGCTGGCGCACTTGCCGCAGCACATCATGCACCGCCCGGCCAACATCTGCGAGCACTGGTTCCGGCCACCATCAGTACTTGCTCTCAACACATGCGATGGATTCGATAACAGAGAATTGACATGAGATTTTTGGTGCGGTGTAAAACGTACAGCTTTTCTGTTCTTTCTTCTCTCTACTTATTCAGCGATTACAGAAACCCGACAAACGAGGTACGAACAGGGGCACAACGTTGCCATCCCAACGTCTCCGGCTCACTTCCCTACATTCCCGCCATGAACACTTCTATCGTGCCTCCCAGGATGAATCGAGGCGTCAAACAATCCTATCTAGAAACATAAGAAAGACTGTCGCAGCTCAGCTTATTCCTAACTGACGAAACAAGCTCACTGTCGAAAACGACAGTGTCATCTGAACTTTCAGAATCTTGCCTCTAGCTAGCAGCAGCTGTTAACTAACAACTGTCAGGAAGAGAAACACGAGTACTTGCCCGATACTAAAGAAGTGGAGCAGTATGAAGAACACCACAAGTGTGCATGATTCTGCTGAAGTTACCTGCAGCCACTGACAACTGTGAGATCCTGAAGACCACAGGGAGAAGCATGGGCGCCCGGGACACTCGGGCACGCCGCGTCCGGCCGCTCACACGCGACCACGACATGACGCGGAGAGCATCGCCGGTGCAGCCGCGACCACGATGGCTACTAGCAGCATGTGCACGAGCACCACCGCGTCAGCGAGGAAGAGGTACAGAAAGACGGTGAGCACGACGCTCTTGCTGTGCGCGACCATGATCTCCCTCGCCACGACCACGGTGGGCGGTGGCCGGGCGACCACGGCACACCACGCCCAGCTTCCCCATGCGCGCTTGACGCGACGACCTCCCACGACGCGGGCCAGGACCACCACCGCGTGCGCGCACGATGACCTGCCGACGACGGGTGCGAGCCGGCCTCCCGCACGTTTCCTCGTCGACCTCAGGTATGGTCGCTACTGCTCGTCCTTCCACTTCTTCCCGTATAGTTGTTGGTGTAAGAAAATTAGGGTTGGAACAATTTCGGCCTACCCTCTATTCCTCTGCCTTATCGGTGGTGTCGGTCACAATGCATATTGAGCCTAGAGGGTGGGATCTTTATATTGACTCCAAATTCCAGATAAACCAATTTGTTTCCAAATAGGACTCGTGACATGTTAGAACGACCACCATACCTAACAGCCAATTACCAAGTCTATTACTGTTAAACATTTAGGTCCCAGCACGCATGTGTGAGTCATGCGCTGAGTTTGAATACACAATCAAAACTCGCAGACTTTAACAATCCATAGAGCCAATCCTACGGACAACCTGACATTCCACTCTATACTGTTCCCGGGTATAATTCCAACGTATTAATATACACTGTATTCCAGTATAGACGTACCGGCTTGCTTAATTATATTTTCTTAAGTACATGTGCATCAATAATTTCCTGTTATTTCCGTGACACTTCCACATTGAAGTTTAATTCCGGACAATGTAGTAGATATATAAAATGTTGCAAGACACAATTTCCTACATCTCACACTTGACTGAAAACATTTTATTTCAGCTAAGTGAATTCCCATGCAATTAACATGGTGAGTGGTCAATTCCTTTCTTCAATGCGCTCACGTTATATATACACTTTGTGACCTTTGGAGTCAAATTATCACAAAGCAACATGTTATGATGCACCCTTTCCACGACCTTAAGTTCATGAAGAAATTTCCTTAGCCATAGACCTTCCTTCAATGCTTGACAAGCATCAAAGTATTCATATTCCATAAACAAAGAGTATCCAATTCAAGTTTCCTTTGTACACCATAAAACCAACAAAAGTAAATATTAACACATAACATAAAAATAAATTACCTTTCACCGAGATCATGTTTCCAAAAATAGCGTCAAGATATCCACGCAGCTGAAATGTTGAGATCATCAAAGAATAATGAATAGTTCATGTTTCCTTGACATTGCACGATAAGTCCATTATGTGATTCCAACATCTTTATAAAATTCATATTCTGCTTGCTAAAATTCCAGCAAATCTTTTTCCGTGCTAATCAAAAATAGCAACACTTACAGTGCCGTGGCTAAGTTCCGGTCGCTTGAATAATGTGCCACAATAACTGTGGTATTACAATTATTCTTCCTTTTTCCTTAGGAGTTCAAACATAATCCCTCACTAAGTAGCATTCCCTTTTATCAAAGGTACATGACAGGTTTGCACTTTCCATAGAAAATATATCAAAACATTCTCTATGTAATTCCACTCCCAAAAGATTGGAAGTTTCAACATACCTTTCGTATGAAAGTTAGAACCGAACCAAGCTTCACTTCCATCAATGTTATTTCAAAAAACAATAAGAACATAGTTAGCACATGTAGCAATAACACAAAACAATTAACACTAACCTTTATATATATGATTGTCTTCCATCATAAATAAAACCATTGTCTTCCATCATAAATAAATCCATATGACCTGACATACCATTGATGTGAAGCTTGTTCCAAAAACATGAAGTGATCAATTCAATTAGCAAACCCTGTCATTGTTCCCACCTCCTCTAAATTCCAGAGTTTCCACAAAGTATAACATTTACTTTGTGTAAATAATTAAACAACAACACCTCCTCTAAATTCTAGAGTTTCCACAAAGTATAAATATTTCCTTTGTGTAAAGAATTAAACAACAAACTTAGAATTGTAACTTCCACTAAGAATGTTGCATTAAACTTCCTTGTAAATAAATCCAATGACATCCTATAGGCATGCGGTTGTTTGGTAAAATAACAAGTTACCAAACTTTTATTATTCATCATTGAGTTTATTCCTCCCGCAATGTTTCCACCCATAGTTAACATAAGCAACAAGTTTAGTAATTTTATTTCCTCTAAAATATAGAGTAACTTCCTCAAATAACACACAATAGTAGCCAAGATATGATGGCCTAATTTAATTCCTCCCACTTTTTCTAAGCATGTTAGTGTTGGGTGTGTAACTTGGTGTTTTCCTTTGAGTTTAGCACATATATATTTCGGTGTGACTTTTAATAAACACACCCTTCATGAGAAAATAACATATTCCTACTTTCCACCAATTTTCCCTTTTCCAGATCAAAATTGAAATACTATTTGATCCAGTAGAATATGAACATTAAAAAATAAAATCTTGGTGTGCTATGTAGTAAACAATGATTCCATTTCCATACTACCAAAATATAAATAGAATACTTCCTTCCAGTTCACAAAATATAAACAGTGACTGTGATAAATAATGACTTACTCAACCAATAGTAGTATGTAATGCTTTCATAATCCAGTGAATAACCAAGAGTTGTATTCCTCCATTCAACCATGGAGTATATGACATAAGACAACGGTGAATGATTCCATGCTCATCACATTAGTTTCAATTAATATTCCTGAAGTGTACTTCCCCCACCAATCAGTTTCAAACCTTGTAATCCTTTGATGAACTGATTTTCCACTTCAGTATGAGATGTTAATACAACAAAAATCTTCCGACTTGTATTGTCAAAGATACTAATAACCATATCAAGTGAATCATGCAATAAATAAATATATCCACCTCAAGTAGGAGTGTCCAAAAATACTGTAAATATGTGTTGATAAAGTATCATAATCCTCCCACTAAAGCTTAGAAATCCAGAATTAATAAACCACTAATTATGTTCCTTGATATGTGACCAAGTTGTAAATGAGATAAAATAATGGGAGTGTAAAACCAAATGTCACATTGAAGATAAATCCATAACTGATAGTCCTCCCACTTAAAGTTTATAATTCCAGAATTAACAAGCATAATCCTGTTTGTAGAGTATGAGCAAGTCATAAATAACATCAATAATAATTTTTGAGCATGTGTTCCTATTGCAAGTGTTCCTCCTTATGGAGTTATCTTCACCAAATAAACGATTTGTTAACAAACTTCCAATAGTTCATCAAGATATATGAGCCAATTATGTTAAAATCCAGTAATGCACTAAACTGTCCGTTGAACAACAATTTCACTCTTCCTTCTCCAAATAGCATATATATCCAACAAATTATAATAGAGAAGTGTGAATTAAATTCCTTCTCATCGTAGGTGAATAACATGACCTACAAAATAAAAAGATACCTTTCCTCCACAAAAGAGTATAATGACATAAATTTCCAATTCCAAAGTATATAATGAATTATCAGTTGTGGCCTAAGTGCACCCTGCATGTATTTTCCTTTGGAATTGTTCACTTGCCAACACATTTATATCGTATTCCATCAAATTATGACGTAGAGGCAAATACAAACTATATGGAGAAGTAGTTATAAACAAATATTTAGTGCAAACAATAACATTGGACATACCGTTGAGTAAATATCAATTTCCTCTTCCATTGGAGTATTTCCCATATTCCTCCAAAATAGTAAGTAATGCCAATTTCAGTATAATATCCTTCATTCCTTCTCATCGTTGTTACGCCAGAGAATTCCGATGAATTAATAAGTACTCCAATAGGTTCCAGAGTATTCCGACGAGTTCCACATATATCCGATGACAAATGCAATCCGTAGCAATTGATAAATCATAAAAAAAAACATAAATATCCATCTGGCGAGAAATTCATTTTCCTCAGAGTGCATTCCAAATTCCCAATTTCCTCTAAAAGAGAGTGTTAGCCAATAAGAGAATAAGTCCCAAAATATAATCATTTTCCTGTCCACATAATTTTCCATGTAACCTTTTCCTCGATCGGCAGTGGCATATTCGCCTGGCTTTTCCGGTTAGAGATGTCTATGACACAATCAATGTTCTCAACTGAAAACAAATATGAATTTTCCTTTCCGAAGAATACGTGAGATATGGCATCTCGCGTATGGATCAGGAAGTGAAATAAAGTACAACTCTTTTCCTTGATCCCGCAAGTAGTGGTTTGCTGCTTAATCTCCCTGATCCGTGTGAATTGCTTTCTGGATCAGGTATGCTATAACAGCAACCGATCGACCGAGGAAGTAAAACTGAACTAGAACTAGTGTCCACTAATATTTCCTTATCTGTGATCTGCGATTTGTGTCTGCTCGATCCTCGTGCGAGACGGTAAGTGTGCAGCGATCAGAAAAAAAATAGTGTTCCATGGATTCCGACGAATTTCCTACCAACACAAAGTAGTACAGGCAAGAATAAAAATTCTTGGAAATTTTACAGTGTGCGGACAAAAAAACAGTAAGAAAAGGTAGCACCTGGTTTCTTTCCTCAACTAGTAGCTTTGCACGTGCAACACACGATCTTACAATTGATTGATATATTTAAAATTCATGAAGCACAAAATACATTATATGTTGTTAAAATAAGTTAGCTTTTGACAGTCATATATCATGTAAAACTTTACATGTTGCTTGCAATGTTCAGATGCTGCTTAGTGAGAGAAAGAATATGCCTGCCAAAGATCATTCATTAACGTTGTAACCAGTGAGCAAATGTTCATCAACGCATTTATCCATACTGTGCAATCTTTCTTTAAAATAAACATCTACATCGTGTATCCATTTTATGTGACTAAATGAAATGGTGTCCATATTCATTTGTTCAATGTAATAATGCTCTGTGGAGCCCATGCCGATTGTTTGGCTCTCGTGATACTACTCCAAATAAAGCACTGCTGATAATCAACTATTGCTGAACGTTATAATCATGATTTGCACTTAATCTTCATGATTCTGGGTAGCTACAAAATAAAATAACAGTACAATATGTAGCCTAAGAGTGGTTTTGCCACAACATTTTGCTGACCTATCGCTATATTTCGGTATCAACGTAGTACCTCAGGTTCATAAAATATATTTTTTGTTTCGTTGAGCTTACTTTCTCAAAACTTATTCTCTGCTTGGCATGATGGTATATGAATTATGAAGCATTGCATCCATACAATAGAGTTTTCCATCATCTGTCAATATAAAAAAAGTATGTAATGGGTGTCAATTAGCTTGCTCAAAAGACATGTCCGCATTCCCGAATGGGGAAGAAAGATCGACAGTTGAAAGAATAATAAACATAACCTCACGTCTTTTGCTGTGTTCAAGAATTTCAAGTTTGTCGGCAGAGATAAAATGCCAATTCCTGTTTAATTTTCTTTGATAGACTTTTCATCAGTACACTCGGTAACTATCTCTAGTCAACAACAGATATACTTTGGTAAACCATAAATTAATATTCAAGCACATAAGATAAGGGCGTCCAGATAGTACCACCTAATTTTAGGAAATCCACATACCAGCAAGATCAAATATACACTTCCAAAGATCACCATATGATATGAGGCTTCCATGTGTAGGAATTCTCCCTCTTCTAAAGTCTGAAAAAGAATATGCTTACTATGTCAATAAATTGAACCATTTGCACAGGTAAAGTCTGAAGACATGTGGACTTACACTATGGGAGAGCCAGTGATGTACATGTGAAAATTGGAATGAACACTAACGCAATAGACTTCTGTTTCTGTAAATAACATCATGACCTTAGAGCTTAGACGCATTGCTGTAAACCACGATAGAGAAACCATGGGTTGTATCCTATTCCTGGAATCATGGTTGCAAAGGGCAGAGAAGAAGCACAGGTATCAGAAGTAAAACAAGCTGTTGGGTGACATCAATACACAGTCATTGGGATTTCTGAACGCAACCCTGCAATGCTGCACCATGAGAAAGAAAGCATCAAATTCGACAGGCGTGGCCTACTTTTTTTTGAGGGAACAGTCTTACTTTATTAACTCGCATCGTTTTGGATACAATCAGCACTAAGGCTGTCAGCTAAAAACTCTTGGCTCGTCCCCAGCCACTCCTGTGATACACCATTAAGACACGCAGCGCGTGCACACAGGTGTGCCACAGTGTTGGCTGACCGACGGGTAAACACTAAAGAGAAAACCTGAAAAAACTCTACCAGATTACTCACATCCTGTAACAAGGTGCTATCACCGAACGGTCCGTTCTTCTTGTATCCCAGCATCGTACAAGATCTTGGCAGTCTGTTTCAAAGATCACAGACCTGAAGTTTCTTGCCTGGGCAAAACACAATGCATCTCGGAAAGCCAGTGCTTCCGCGCACAGACCTGGCCTACTCGTGCACCTCCGGTGACGGGCGACTGTGTGCAGCCGGTCGGGAGGTCGATGAGCAGGCAGAATACAGGAACAAGAGGTGGCTGTAAACTACCTGCACGTGAATCGGTAGAGGGGATATCAGAGGTGTTCCCGGCGGCCGCATAGTCGGAGGCGTGAGAAGGGGCAGCTGGCGTGGAGGCAGTGGGGAATCTGGATTCAGGGCGTCGGGTTCTCCCGGTGGCCGTATCCGATGATGTCGTACTCCGCTCACTGCCCACTCACCGCTCGCTGGCGCGCTCGTCGACAATCTACGCTCGCCGCTCTCCATGGCGGCGGCAAGGAGAGGGATCCCAGAGGTCGAGGAAAGTTGGAGGAGAGGGATTATTGGGGAGGTTTCCTAATTAATCGGATCGCGTGGATGGCGAGAGAACGGGGGACGCGTAAAAAACGTCGGCAGGAAATGTCCTGCCGAGTCGACAGGATGTATCTACACCGTCGAACATTATTAATTCCATATTGACTGTTAGATTTGATTACGTAGGGGTGATCTAACGGTGCTGGTGGTTCTGTGTACACTTCTCTCGGTGCATGTAGGAAAGTTTAACTTCGCTCTTTTATAAGTAGTGGAGATAATCCTCATGCGTCAGAATCGTGATGTGGAAGCCCTCGTGGCTTTGCAGCAATCCTTGATCCCTGCATGCAAAGACGAAGCCATCTATCTCGTGCAGGAACTGAATAAATCATCGAGCATCGATCGAGCTTTCTTATTTAAATTCCTCGGTGACTTCCTTCCTCGATTAGATCGAGTTGATTCCCCCAGTAAGCAAGTCGATTCCTCGCGGGTGAGTTTTGAAGCGCTGTTGCCCGTTGGACAGCGACGACGTAAACTTTGCAGCGGATTTAGGTTTCCGGCGAGAGTGCGCAGCAGATCTTTTCTTCGGTTGACGAACGACCACGGCACAGCGAGCCGAACCATCGAGGATGGACCGTCCATGCGCAGCGGAACATGGTGGCGGTCGATTTGGTTGAGCGGCGGCACTCGCCCGCGGACAAGGTAAGGCCAGAGTGCGCAGCGGATCTTCATCAGTGGATGTTGGCGGGCGGTCGACGGCAGAGGTGAACATCGGACGAAGTTTCCCGGCGACGAACCATTGGCTCTGATACCAATGTAAGAAAATTAGGGTTGGAGCAATTTCGGCCTACCCTCTATTCCTCTGCCTTATCGGTGGTGCCGCTCACAATGCATATTGAGGCTAGAGGGTGGGACCTTTATATTGACTCCAAATTCCAGATAAACCAATCTGTTTCCAGATAGGACTCGTGACATGTTAGAACGACCACCATACCTAACAGCCAATTACCAAGCCTATTACTGTTAAACATTTAGGTCCCAGCACGCATGTGTGAGTCATGTGCCGAGTTTGAATACACAATCAAAACTCGCAGGCTCTAACAATCCATAGAGCCAATCCTACGGACAACCTGGCATTCCACTCTATACTGTTCCCGGGTATAATTCCAACGTATTAATATACACTGTATTCCAGTATAGACGTACCGGCTTCCTTAAGTATATTTTCTTAAGTACATGTGCATCAATAATTTCCTGTTATTTCCGTGACACTTCCACATTGAAGTTTAATTCCGGACAATGTAGTAGATATATAAAATGTTGCAAGACACAATTTCCTACAGTTGGCAACGGTTTGATAATGCGACCACGGTTTCTGTTAAGGAACGGCACACAAAGATGGTCGATGAAGATTCTCCGATGTGATGACGGCGGCAAGCTCTAGCCCGTCACTGCCCCAACTACCCACCACAGCTCGCCGCCGCCGCCCGGCCGCCGTTGACCTCTGGCATCATCGTCTTGGAAACCCAGGACGCGACGCCCTAGCGATCACTCCCCGGCATGCATCCCCTTCGACTGTCGCTTAGTGCTCGGTCACGCACGTGTCATGCTTGTCAGTTAGGGAAAAACACTAGATTTCCGTTTTCAGATTCGCATCATGTTTCTTACTTTCCGTTTCAGCTTGTTCACTGTGATGTATGGACCTCCCCTGTACAAAGTTTGTCTGGTCGGAAATGTTACTTAGTCGTGCTTGATGATTACAGCCATTTTGTACGGACGATTCCCCTACGAGCCAAGTCTGAAGTTCTCCCCGCCCTACTGTCTTTCCAAACCTTCATTTCCCGCCACTTCAACATGCAAATTCTAACTCTGCGCCGTCAATTTGACAATCACTCCACTCGCGAATTCTTCTCCTCGCACGGGATCGCCCTGCGCATGTCCTGCCCATATACTTCTCCACAAAATGGTCGTGCTGAACACATCGTACGAACCCTGAACGACACTGTCCGTGCCTTCCTGATACACGCCTCCATGTCATTCTCTTTCTGGGTCGAAGCACTGAACACTGCCACCTTCCTCCTCAACCGACGCCCATGCCGTCCACGCCAAAATCTCACCCCTTCTTCCTACTTTATGGTGCTCATCCAGATTATGCACATATGCATGCGCGTGCTCACCCAGTGAAGCATCAAGTAATTATTTTTGCATCTAAAAAGTACATGTATGTGTAAAGTGCGCTCCTAGCAAATGAGCAAGGAACCGCATACAAAATCAAATTCAGACTTAGACATCGCAATCGATCGATCTATATATGCAAATCAAACTCCTTGCTAAGCCACTCTCCACCAGCGCGCTTCACCGACACGGTGGCATCCATCGGGACGAGCTGAACGCCGGCGAAGGGAGCGAAGAAATTAGAAGCCGTCGAGGCAGGCCGGAAATCCACAAGAATCAGTTCTTCCCAGATCAATGTTGCAGAGCGTGCGTTGTTAACTTCTGCTGCTGTGTGTGCTTGTTGCACTTTGGGCCATTCTCAGTATGACAGAAGAGCTGCTTACCTGGGATCCCTGGTTTTGATGGGCCTGCTCACCCTGCTCTAAGCTGGGCCTGGCTACACCATACTACTTGGCAGTGTAGTCATATATATGCTCATGATCTAATCTAATACCAAAATACTACTCCCTCCGTTCTAAACTAGATGTCTTCCATTTGCCAAAAAAGTGGATGTATTTAATTTGGAACGGAGGGAGTACGTCTTGGCAGCGTAGTATGTACTCAGAATGTCAAAGAAAGAAACTCTGAGCCAGCTGGGTGTGCTTTCGAGTGACATGAGCTTTCAGATTCTTACGAATTTGTTGATACTAGTGTGGTGTTTGCCCCAAGGAGTTGCATTGTAACAAGGCTGCACATTAATCTGCAGCTTTGGGTGTGGGTGCGGCCGTTGGAAACCAGGTGATTTGGACATCTAGCTACACCTCTATTGTAACACGTTTGGTGACCAACGATTTGGTTGTGTGTTAATGGAATACGAGTGGTCCATGTCAAAAGAAAAAAGTCAAAGAAAACGTATACGCACAATGAATTGTTATCATGTACTAGGTTATTTTTAAACGTATACTACTGTGGTTGAACGTGTACTACATGAAAGAGAAATTTGGATATAACATTCATAGCTTATACTCCCTCCGTTTCAAATTAGATGACTTCTATTTGCCAAAATGTGGATGTATCTATAATTGTAACATGTCTAGATACATCCACTTTTTGGCAAATACAAGTCATCTAATTTAGAACGGAGGGAGTAGTTATAAGGAGTAACTAGGCATGGCAAAAAGAGCATTTTGAATGACTCCATCTGTCCCACATCATTATAAGATGTTGAGGAAATTCGGAGAATGGCATCAAAAGATTGTCTCGTTCCGAAAATACCATCAAACTAGTCATCATTCTAAGAATGCCATTAAACAAGTATCATATTTCCGAAATGTCATTTCTGCTAGTTGACCGTTAAGTCTCATGTGGAAAGACTATTATGCACTTGTTGTATATTTTATAATATTTTGACTAGACAACAACACCACCAAATTCGAGAAAATGGTGGGAAAACAGCCTTGCTAATATGGGCCGAAGTGCATGCTCGCAGTCCCACCATATTGTATGTACTTTTACGGTAGTTTTTGGGTCTAGAGTTTTGGTTGTAATTTTAGCTTTGTTAGGTTCTTGTGTGTGTGCGTGCGTGGCGTTTGTGTGCATGTGTGCATGTGTGTGTGTGTGCGTGCGTGTGTTTGTGGATTCATTTAACCTTTATCTCGTTGTATCCATTGCTCTTTTAACCAACATAAGGCTGTTTTATTTTTTTAAGTACAATTTTTCTCTCGGTTCGCTTCATACATGGCATCTTACAAAGAAAGCTTGATATCAGCTTATTTTACTTATTGTATATATTTTTATACCATAAATCAAAAATAATTATAAAAATCCGCCACGCCACCCCTTCCTTGTATATTATTTTCTTCCGGTATTTTTTCAGTATTGGAGTATTGTACCTTGCCATACAACCGTCGTATGGAAATACACATGTCTTCCAACACCAACTAATCATCATCCTATAAATGTGAATGACTGGTAGGGTAATCAAATTGAGGGACAGAAAGGTTAAATTCCTTTTCTTTCCAACAAAGCAACATGCATTTTCTCTCAGCAGAGAGGAACAGAAAACAGCCCAATCAATCATTTATTTATTCTTCTTCTTTTGAAATTTGCCGGTGAGGGTTTCGTTTTAATTACAACCACATACACCACCAACCCCTCACCCACTAACACATGCTGCTATGTCGCATTATCACGTGCCTACATAGCTAGCTGTCTGGTTACCAACATTCACATCCCCATGGTTAAAGCCGCTACATCTGCTCTTAAGATTATGGCCTACTACTTGCAAATACATTCTTAGCAGTAGCAGATACTTCTCTTCCAGAGACACCTAAGTCTTCTTGAATCTGCATCAGATTATAGTTTAACAACTTAAATAAAAAGTGCTTGGATCACAGTTACTCCTCATTTATCAACCAGTGGTAGCTGAAAAGGGCAGCAATTTCATTCCAGACAAATCTTACTCCAAACAACAGAATATTGTAAAGGCCATTTAGGACACCGGTAGAAAATTTGAGAAATCCAAAACAGCCAATGTGTAAGCATATAAACAGCTAATGAGTCTGGCATTTATCAAAACATCTTATATTTAGTTACACAGGGCTTATATTTAGTTACAGAGGGAGTATTAAGGCAAAAAGCATTCACGGTTGCTCCAACAGCTCAATTTGTTCCTACAATATTTCCAGATGTGCTTTGGGCATGACATTATACAAGGAAAAAGAACGTTGTTAGATCACTGTCATTGTACTGTGGATTTCAAGATATCAACACCATAACTCTGCATCGCGTCAAACTGATGCTAGTAGTTTACACCTGAATAAACAATGACTGGACCAAGCTGGTATTCAAAATGAAAGCCGTTCATGGCCAATTGTCAACCCAATATACACTCATAAAGAACAGAGGACCGGATGTGAATCCTGTGAACTTTAAGCTGCTTCTCCCGATTCACGGAAGATTGATTGCTGCGACCACTTTAGATGTAAGTTCAGATTCCCGGTCTTTGCTCCCTCCAGCGGGAAGCTATCACTGTAATCTTCTTCGATTAAAGCCTGGTCAAAGTTGGGATGCACCGTCCCAAGCTTTTAGTCACAACCTGCAGTCAGTGGCATGATAAGGAAGAGCTCTGATGGTAGCACAATGAATAGCTACCAGAAGTCAACTTCGCACAATAATTAGAAAAAATAGTGTGCTCAGACAAAGATTGTGCTACTATACTTGTCATGAAAGATAGCCACGGATCACTATTTTGTTAATATGCCTGATAAACAAAAATACCCTTGTCCTTCGTTTTTATTTTCTTGAGAGAAATTAAGCACAAGTCAAAGCGTGAAAAAAGAAGACTTCAGGCAAAGCGTAAAAAAAGGCTTGGATCATCCTATGTGTCTGAAGTTAAAAACAAAGGCTGCTGAAACAACAGATGAAAAATTGTCAGTATGCAGGAAAAAGCAAGTAGCACTGAATCTAAATCGGTAAGACCTCATGGCCAAGATCTAACATCAAAACAGAAACTCTAGAGAGTGCAACGAAGATATACAACTGATGCATGCAGGTAACATCTGCAACAAAAATAAATATACGCATCGATGACAAACAAACTCACTTTTTTTGTAAATCAGTATAAGCAAGAAAACAAGCAGTAGATGCATGAGGTCAGTGTTTAGGCATCTTCGACTCGCGTTGGTGACCTTGCAGACAACCTGTCTTTACAAAACACATCCACATCTACAGATACCTCGACCAGACGACCACCCAGCCAAGCCATGTCCCGGAAACTACAAAGTCGCCAAGGTTGAGACTCTTGACAGTTATAAGAAACGTTATAGCACAAATCTGTCAGTGAAGGAAAGATTGGCCCATTTACAGATGAACTATCAGTGCAACTAAAATGTAGTACTGCTATTTGACTAAGCTTTCGCGTGGCAATATAACAGAAGTGTTTAAACAATAACCACATCTACTATTTTTCTGGTTTTAGCAAACAGGGCAAATATATATAAGGATATTTGTGTTTTCTCTGATATGACCGGTAAGACATTTAATCGACCGCCAGCTCCACACCCCTCGATATGACCAGTTGCATATTGAAAGCAAAAACCCATGTATCAAGCCTTAGGGTGTACCTCTAGAAACTAAATTTAAACTTCAAAGGGGCAACCAATAACTAATTGGGGGTAAATTTGCACCAAATGGGCATCTTTTTAGGGATATCAAGTCTGAAAATTTATTGGTTAAATCAAACTGGCAACCTGCAGCGTCCTGATTTTTTGCTATGCAAACCTCTAGATAGTAGTAGCTATTCATTGTTCACTAACAACCTATTGCAGATGATGACAAAGTAAATGCACCAGATGAATACAAGAATAGCACATTGTCCTCCGTATGTTCCGCATCATCCAACGATTCAAATACGTCTACGGTTATCGACCCTTGGTTTCTTGGATGCAGCGGCAGCATCGGAAGCATCTCTGCCGGACTGAATCTGGTATTTTTATTAAATGTAATTGTTAGCTTATACATGGGGCTGTTGCATGGAAAATGACAGATAACATGTATATTCTTACATTATCAAGCTTCTGTCTGACTAGAGTTACAGTTGCATTCATGGACTTGGATGGAAAATAGTCCTATAATTAGAAAGCACAGTTTCCATCAGTTGATCAAACAGCATATAATTAATGAACAAACTAAGAAAAAAGAGGGATTTCAGGCAAACTCCTAAAGAATTATGTCAATGTTTGCACTACCGATGACAAGTTACAGATTTTCCCTTTCCGGGTACTATTTCACTAATGTTGCCTTTCTGGTACCAATTGAGTCTTAATTGATCGAAGTTTCTTCCTAGATTTTCTGCAAAGTAAGTTGCCTTGCACCATGATCTTGTATGCTTATTAAATGCCCCAGTTTCAGCCTAAACATTGTTTTACTACTTCATCATACCTTATTAGAGGACACATGAATGAAACGAGCATCTTCGATATGAGAAGTGTGAATTGTCTTCGTGTATTCCCTGAAGATGATAAGATGAAACTTTAGAGGAGAAGTTACTATCATGTTACCTTTTTTCTTGTAAACCAGTCAGGTTATATTGTTTTAGGCTTTTAGGTAACTAGTGTAGTTCTGCATGCAAAAAAAAAAAATTTCAGAGAATAAGAATGAATAGGATTGTTTGATGAGCGAATATATTCCTAACATAAACACACGGTATCTTGGAATGTACTGCCAAGTCTGAATATCCAAATTGATGCCCAAAAGTCGGGACATGTCCAAACACAAAGAGCGAGCGATTCGATTAGATCGCCAACCTGGCAAAGTTGTCGGCAACCAAACAAACTACAAAGGCTAACACAAAACATGAAATAAGAAGTAAATGCATGTATATTCTAAACCTCTTAGTAATTTCCGTCTTGTAGTTCTTAAATTCCTTTGGTCATCCCAATGTAGCTACATGATCCATAACACGACTATCCAGAACCAAATCAGTGGTCGCAGTCAACCATTATTGCAATATCAGTTTTGACTTTGAAGTGGCAATACAATTTCATATAGTGAGTAATATATGACCAACTTTTGGTTATCAGTTTTACACCATGAAACCAAAGAAATAATGTAAACAGTAACCTCTTATTGGAGCTCATATGATGGCGCGGGTTCCCGCTTGACGACCCCTGACCCGGTGAATACCGAGATAGCCCTTCAGGTCTGCTCCCAGCAGATGCTGCAAAAATGCAACGGAATATCAAAATCCATTTATTCAAGTACCAAGGAAAATGTACTAGCAATGCTGATAATCCCAGATATATCCTTAGATTTCTGTGCAATAAAAAAAATTAATATGCAGATATACTTTTAGTAATAATGAAACCATACATCTTATTCGGCCAAGAACATCTTTTCTCCTGCATTCCAGTTTCTCCTTGGTATCCTCAAGACTCTCAAACTGAGGTGCATATGACACCTGCAGCCGGTTGCCAAGAAATACAGATTCATCCAACTTCCTCTTTGCAAACCTGCAACATGACAGAACCAATACCACATTTATTTAACGAAAAGATAGCAATTCCGATTGTTCATTTTTTTTGTACTGAAAGAGAAGGCACCAAACAAGAAGTTGGGCCAACTGTTGGCTCCAGATTAGGTGAACAGGTGCCAAAGACTGGACTAAAAGACCTGAACTAACCCGTGCCCTCAAAGAAGGTACAATCCTTTATTTAAGTTTATATCAAAATTTGGGACTTCACGGTGAATGACACATACTGAGAGCAAAGTATTTACTATATGGTGAATTTTACTTCTGGAAAGCCTACCCAACTCACCTTTCCTCAGTCAAGTCCGTTAGTTGTGCTGAACAATAAGATTCAATCTGTTTCACACAATTACAGAAGCATGAATCGCTGACTGTTCAGCCAATCAACATTCTTCCATCACATATTCAGAAATGGTAAAGCGTATCCCACGAATCAGAAAACTTTGTTTGGTGCTCACAACATATGCCATGTGGTACACGAATTAGATAACTAATACTAGCAGGAAACACAAGATATCCCGCCACACCTCACCATCTAAACCATAAATTCATAAAAAAAATTTGAGGAAAGGATCCGATCCATAAATTCAGAAAACCCAGTACAACTTACAGACAGGTCCAACAAAGAAAGAAAATTACAAAAAGACCCTGCAAATTGCACAGAGCACCCTGAGTCAACTGAGAGGATTACAATCGGATCCGCCGCCGCGCTCCCCAGAACCTAGCTGTCGACGGAGCCGCCGTACCGCCATTCGCAGGGAAGAGAGCACCTCCACTTCATGTAGTCGACCGCAGAACCGCTCGCCGCTGCGCGACGAAGACCCAGAACAATGAACGAGCTCGGCCATAGCACCACCTTCCCCGATCCACCCATCTTCCCGCCAACTCGGCAACACCCAGGCCATCCACCATCAACGCCCAATCTCCAAACGCTCACTCCCCTCGCCACCGCGGCCGGCCGGAGCAAGACCATCGAAGAAAACCACCACCATCCACAGCAAACAGAGGACGCCAACAAAGGACAGTGGCGCTTGGTACCTGACGCCGAGGAACTCCTCCATGGAGCTCCAGAAGCCGGCAGGATCTCGCACTCCGATGATGCATCCTCATCACCGCCGGGATAGCCACTGCGCTCCCATAGCCCTGCACCCCTCTTCTTCTCCCCCTCGCCACCGAGGCCGGCCAGGAGCAGAGGAGTGATGCACAGGATCTGGAAGCAGGAGAAGATGCAGCGCCGGAATCGACACCTCCCCGTCCTCCTCCATGGAGCACGCACAGAAGGGAACGCCAGCAGTTCCACGCCGCTGCTCGTGAACGGCAGGAACCTGCACCAAGGTGTAGATCGAGGCCTTGACACAGGGCTTTCCCCATCTATTCCTCTGTCACCATGACAGTAGCAGAATAGAGTTGAGCCCGGCCAAATCCTGAGAGCTAGACCAAGAACGAGCTTATTTAGAAGAGGGGAAGCGGGAGCAGCCCCACTGCGCGTCGTCTCCAACCTCTGGAGAAGAACCAGCAGCAAGCACCACACCACCCACCACCACACAGCCCTCGTAAGCCATGGTAGTGACCTCCCAGACGGGCAAAAGCCAAACGCCACACGGGACCAAAGTCTAACACTAGAACTAGTATGTACAGCGCCTCCCCTCAGCCATCTCCGGCCGGCCGCGCCGGCGGGAGAGGCCTCGGTTCGGCCTGGAGAACGCGAGAGAGCTCTCAAGCTACAGGAACAGAGGAGAGAGAGAGGAACGGATAAGAATGAGCGAGATAGCTGCTTAGTGGAAGGAATATTGGTAGAGGACCAACAAGTTGAATGAGATAGATACGCGACACGCATTGGTCGGTCACCTCGCGTTGCTGACCTGCGAGAACTTGATGAAGAAGACGTCAGTGTACTCCTCGCAGTCCTCGGCATCCATGGGCTTGCACCTGAACATCAAAACGACGACGGTAAGCATAGGCGCATAGCAGGAAGAAGAAAGATGTGAATTTTCAGGGCCGCTGGACGCTGGTGGCTCACACTTCCAGTGGGCCGTACGTAGAGAACAGGGTGCCGAGCTCGTCTTCGCATCCGAGGGCCGGCACGTTCCGGACGACGAGGTACCTGCGACCGAATCGATTGGATTAGCGGTGGTGATGCGGCGGAGGAGAGGCTGGGTTAGGGTTGGGGGGGGATGGTGGTTACTTGGACTCGTTACAGACGGTGTAGACGCGCACGGCCGCCGGCTCGTCGAGGTAGCGCGGCATATCGCCGAAGGACCACCGAGAGGGGCGGCCGGAGCTAGGAGCGGCGCCTGCGACGACGCCGATGGGAATCGGCTCTGGGAGTCGCCGAAAGACGTATCGCTAGTTTACGCTTTCTCGTTCTCAAGACGTGCGTTCATAATACTCACTAGTAGAAAAACCATCTTTGGTCCAGGGCCGCCCCAGCCATTAGCCCCGGTTCAGGTAAAAACCGGGACCAGTGCCTGGCACTGGTCCCGGTTCGAGTTGCCACGGCCCCGTGGACCATTGGTCCCGGTTCGGTTGGGGGTATTGGTCCCGGTTCTTGGCACGAACCGGGACCAAAGCTCCAGAGCCAGACACGTGGCGTGCGCGGAGCTTTGGTCCCGGTTCGTGCCAAGAACCGGGACCAATACCCCTCCCTGCCTATAAATAACCCCCACCCCCTTCTCTCCTCTAATTTTTTTTCTCTTGGATTGGTGGGAAGTGGGTGCTATTTTTTTTCCTTTGCCACGCACAAGATGTGTTCGATGAAATGCCCGACCCACACTTAAGTTCACACAAATGATATCCTCGGCCGAGGTTAGCAACTTTATCCTTTTCGTCTGTAATTGATACAGAAATATTGCACGTGTCGATGTACGGTGGTCATTTCACTATTCAAGATGTTATTGTAATGGTATTTGATAAACTTAATTATATATATGATGCAGATGGATGCACGGATGCGATGGATGTACGGCGAACGACGCAGTTCCGAGTTTATTGCAGGCCTGCATAAATTTCTCGATGTGGCTGAGGCAAACAAAGTGAATAATTTTATGCCTTGTCCATGTGAGAAGTGTCGGAACGTCAGGGAGTACTCTGACCCGAGAACCATTCAAGACCACGTGATTCGGAAAGGTTTCATGCCCAGCTATAATTGTTGGACCAAGCACGGAGAAAGAGGGGTTACGATGGAAGACAATGAAGAAGAGGAGGATGATGACAACTATCCTATGTTCCCTGAGGAATGCGGTGATACTGTTATGGAAGACGTTGAAGAAGAAAGAGGTGAACATCGGGCATCAGATGAGCCCGCTGATGGTCTTGGTGGGGTCATTTCTGATGCAAAGCGAGAATGCGATACAGAAAAGGAGAAGCTAAAGTTGGAGGCCATGCTTGAGGATCACAAAAAGTTGCTGTACCCAAACTGCGAAGATGGCAGCACAAAGCTCGGTACCACACTGGAACTGCTGAAATGGAAGGCAGAGACTGGTTGTTCTGACAAGGGATTTGAGAAGTTACTGAAAATAATGAAGCCGAAGCTTCCAAAGGATAACGAATTGCCCGAGACTACATACGAAGCAAAGAAGGCTATCTGCCCTCTAGGATTAGATGTGCAGAAGATACATGCATGCATTAATGACTGCATCCTGTACCGCGGTGAGTACGAGAACATGGATAAATGCCCGGTATGCAATGCACTGCGGTACAAGATAAGACAAGATGACCCTGGTGATGTTGAGGGCGATGACGAGCCCCCCCGGAAGAGGGTTCCTGCTAAGGTGATGTGGTATGCTCCTATAATACCACGGTTGAAACGTCTGTTCAGAAACAAAGAGCATGCCAGGTTGTTGCGATGGCACAAAGAAGAGCGTAAGAAAGACGGGAAGTTGAGACACCCCGCCGATGGGTCCCAGTGGAGAAAAATCGACAGAGAGTTCCCGACATTTTCAGATGACGCAAGGAACTTAAGATTTGGTCTAAGTACAGATGGCTTTAATCCTTTTGGGGAGCAGAGCTCCAGTCATAGCACTTGGCCCGTGACTCTATGTATCTACAACCTTCCTCCTTGGTTGTGCATGAAGCGGAAGTTCATTATGATGCCAGTGCTCATCCAAGGCCCGAAGCAACCCGGCAACGACATTGATGTGTACCTAAGGCCATTAGTTGATGAACTTTTGCAGTTGTGGTCCGAACCAGGTGTACGTGTGTGGGATGAGCACAAACAACAGGAATTTGACCTACGAGCGTTGCTGTTCGTAACCATCAATGATTGGCCTGCTCTTAGTAACATTTCAGGACAGTCAAACAAGGGATACAATGCATGCACGCACTGTTTAGATAAGACTGAAAGTATACATTTGGGAAACAAGAATGTGTACCTGGGGCATCGTCGATTTCTTCCGAACAGTCATGCCGTAAGAAAGCCCGGCAAGCATTTCAACGGTGAGGCAGATCGCCGGAAGAAGCCTAACCTCCCTGATGGTGATGTTATATATGACATGGTCAAGGATTTAGAAGTAATCTTTGGAAAGGGTCCTGGCAGTCTATCTGTTCCGAATGACGCTGACAACCACGTACCCATATGGAAGAAGTGCTCTATATTCTGGGAGCTACCCTATTGGAAAGTCCTAGAGGTCCGGTCTTCAATCGACGTGATGCACGTGACGAAGAATCTTTGCGTGAACCTGCTAGGCTTCCTGGGCGTGTATGGGAAGACAAAAGATACACCGGAAGCACGGGCAGACCAGCAACGTATGAAAGACCCATACAACAAGCAGACGGATAAAGGGCGTCAATACTTAAGCAGCTACGCTCTTACCAAAGCAGAGAAGGAAATCTTTTTTGAATGCCTGAGCAGTATCAAGGTCCCGGCTGGCTTCTCGTCAAATATAAAGGGAATAATAAATATGGCAAGAAAAAATTCCAGAACCTGAAGTCTCATGATTGCCACGTGATTATGACGCAGTTGCTTCCGGTTGCATTGAGGGGGCTTCTACCGGAAAATGTTCGAGTACCCATTGTGAAGCTATGTGCATTCCTCAATGCAATATCTCAGAAGGTCATCGATCCAGTAACTCTACCAAGTTTACAGAAGGCTGTGGTCCAATGTCTTGTCAGCTTCGAGTTGGTGTTCCCCCCATCATTCTTCAATATTATGACGCATCTCCTGGTTCACCTAGTCGACGAGATTGCCATTCTCGGTCCTGTATTTCTACACAATATGTTCCCCTTCGAGAGGTTCATGGGAGTCTTGAAGAAATATGTTCATAACCGTGCTAGGCCAGAAGGAAGCATCTCAAGGGCTATGGAACAGAAGAGGTCATTGAGTTCTGTGTTGACTTTATTCCTGACCTTAAGCCGATTGGTGTTCCTGAATCGCGGCATGAGGGGAGACTGAGTGGAAAAGGCACGCTAGGAAAGAAAGCACTGATATGTAGGGACGGGCATTCTTTAACTCAAGCACACTACACAGTTCTACAAAGTTCCACCTTCGTGGCTCCGTATATCGAGGAACACAAGAATTATGTACGCTCCAAGAACCCGGGGAAGGATGACTCCTGGATTAAAGAAAAACACATGGAGACCTTCGGCAGTTGGTTGCGATTACAGCTCATGAATGACACCACTGTCGGAGATCAGCTCTACTTGTTGGCCGCGTCACCATCTTCGACTGTATTGAATTTCCAAGGGTACGAGATAAATGGGAATACATTTTACACGATCGCCCAAGATAAAAAGAGCACCAACCAGAACAGTGGTGTCCGCTTTGATGCAACAAACGACGATGGGCAAAAGGACACATACTATGGTCGCATAGAGGAGATATGGGAACTTGACTATGGACCTACTTTTAAGGTCCCTTTGTTTCGGTGCAGTTGGGTCAACATGAATGGAGAAGGGATAAAGGTAGACCAGCTGTACGGGATGACAACAGTGGATCTCAAGAATCTTGGTTGTTACAAGAACGAACCATTCGTCCTAGCCAATGATGTGGCTCAGGTTTTCTATGTGAAGGACATGTCCTCCAGACCGAAAAAAAGAAAAAAACAAGCAAACGAATACATCAGACGATGAGCCAAAGCGTCACGTAGTTCTTTCAGGGAAAAGAAACATCGTGGGAGTCGAGGACAAGACAGACATGTCAGCAGATTATGATAAGTTTGATGAAATTCCGCCCTTCACAGTGAGAACTGACCCAAGCATCCCGTTAAATAATGAAGATGCTCCATGGTTACGGCTGAAGCGATCATAGGCCAGGGACATACGCGAAGAAGGGTTCATGGCTTTTATGTAAATCAATGTAATGTATTAAACCTTTATGTGATGTGTAGTAATGTATTAAACCTTTATGTGGTGAAAACCATAATACACGTGGGAAGACGTCCAAACACAGTTCCCCCTGCATACAGCCCGACGGTGGCTCGTGAGTTTGAGCGCCACTTCGATCCAAGCAGCGGTAAGACGTCTCTGATGATCTACAACCGTCCGGCAAGACGTCTCTGATGATCTGCAACCGTTTGGAACGGTCGCAGGTCATCAGAGACGTCTTGCCACTGGTTGCCCAAAGATGCCTCTCCGAGTGACGCTGGAATGTTTTGTGTTTGAGCGCCACTTCGATCCAAGCAGCGGCAAGACGTCTCTGATGATCTACAACCGTCCGGCAACACTTCTCTGATGATCTGCAACCGTTTGGAACGGTCGCAGGTCATCAGAGACGTCTTGCCGCTGGTTGCCCAAAGATGCCTCTCCGAGTGACGCTGGAATGTTTTGTGTGAGTGAGTAACTTGTCTGAGGAGGGAGGCTATATATAGGGTACGTGTGCTTCTTTAGTCCCGGTTGGTAACACCAACCGTGTCATGTGGCTCACGAAGTGGTCGTGATACTGCTGATCCAACAGCTCACAATCACTCAAAAGAAACACACCCCTGATCCAACGTCTCACAAGCGCTTGAAAGAAACACACGATCCGTGTGCTTCTTTAGTCCCGGTTGGTAACACCAACCGGGTCATGTGGCTCACGAAGTGGTCGTGATACTGCTGATCCAACAGCTCACAATCCCTCAAAAGAAACACACCCCTGATCCAACGGCTCACAAGCGATTGAAAGAAACACACGATCTGTGTGCTTCCTTAGTCCCGGTTGGTAACACCAACCGGGACTAAAGACGGGCTTTGCGGTCACGACACGTGTCCTCCCCCAGCGCTTCCCTGGGCACGTGTCCTCCCCCAGCGCTGCCCTGGAGGTCTTTATATATTGTCGCCGACGGGGTAAACCCTAATCCACCATTCCTAGCCACGAACACATCGTCTCCACGAGATGGATCCGCCACGCCCGCCGCAGCGCCTTCTGGACGAGGTCGAGCGTGCTCGGCAGAGAGCGCTTGGGCGCAACCGCGGGAGTCTATCCCGCCGTATGCCCACGAGCCCGGCGTGGAGAGGAATGCCCAGCTACCGGCCTCCTGCTCCACCAGGTGCCGCCGCACCTCCACCTGGCGCCGCTGCACCTCCACCAGGCGCCGCCGCTCCTCCCGCGGAGGAGGAGGAGGACGACGACTTCGACTGGAGCGACGACGGGGAAGAAGGTTGTGGGTTGCAGATACAGGAGGCCATGGAAGCCTCCTTCCAGTCTGTCCGCGACTACCCTGTCCAGCGAGCCAAGACTTCCTACCAGCTCAAGGCGAAGGAGGCTTCCGATCTGGATTGGGCGCTGAAAGACTCCTCCTCCATGGATCTTGCCCTCCGCCGCAAACGTGCGCGCGAGAACCGGGCGGCCGCCCACGGGGCTGGCTCCTCCCGCCGTTCCCCCTAATCCTACGGCCTTCGAGCCAGCAAGTCCGTTTATGTAGAATAATGTTGGTGATGTTGGATCAGGGGTGTGTTTCTTTCAAACGCTTGTGAGACGTTGTATCATGTAGAATAATTATTTTAGAAAACAGAAAATGGTTTTGGATTATTTATTCAAATTTAAAAACTTTTCATGTTGAAAGTCTTTTCAGATTCAAAACCATTTGAAATTCATATCCAAACACCTAAATAAGAAAAAAAAAGGCGGGAACAAAATTTCTGAACTGAAAAGTTCGAAATAATTTTGAAAAAGGACTCTTTGGTCCCGGTTTCTAGCAAGAACCGGGACCAATGAGTCCATGGGCGCGCCACTGGATCTGGCATTAACTGACCTCTCATTGGTCCCGGTTTCTGGCAAGAACCGGGACCAAAGGGGCATTGGTCCCGGTTCTTGCCAGCAACCGGGACCAATGACCCCCTGCTACTTAACCGCTTCCCCTTCTCCTTCCCCGATTCATTCGCAGAAAACGCCTAAGTCCCCAGAGAAGCGACGGAGCGAAATTGCGCCGTTGGGCTGCCCGACCTCGCCGTCGACGCTCCCTCGACGCCGGCACCCTCGACGCCCGCGCCGCCGCGCCCTCGACGCCCGTGCTCTCTATCTCTCTCCCGGTGAAACCCTAGCCGCACGGTCGCCGCGCCACCGCAGTTCGAGCTTGATTCCGGCCGTCTTCGACCTCGCCTCGCCTCGCCGACCATCTCTACAGCTTCCTGGTGAGCTCGCGGTTCTCGTGGACCTTCTCTCCCTCTCTATTGCGCTCTGTTTCGTCCTCGCGGCGATGTCCGCCTCCGTCCGCCGCAAACCGTCGTCGCCGGTGGTGCTCCGGCGACCATTTGGTCACGGTGCCGCCCACGAACGACTCCCCATGCACGTGCGCGTGCAACACGCCCAGTCGCGCGTGCCCGCTCGCCCTCCTCCGGCGAGACTCGCCGGAGCAGAGCCGCCGTGGGTGCTCCTGTGTCTTTGACATGTGGGCCCCGGCTGTCAGCCTTTTATTCTTTTCCTAAAATGAGTTTGGAAATTATTAAATCTCTGACAGGTGGGACCCAGCTTAATTAATAAATGCCAGAAAATGATTTAAACTTGTAAAATCAATATATTTTAATCTGTTTATCAGAAAAATATGAATAATATATCAAAATGCACAGAAAAATAAATGCTAGCTATTTATGTCAAAATACAAACATTTTGGAACATTTCAATTTGGTGAATATTTGGAAATAATTTCAATGCATTTCCTTTAGTTATGGAGCTAATTTAAATAAGTTATATTTGAAATTTCTTCGTATGTTGATTGTAGATGTTTACGATACGAGTTTACGGGTTTACGATACGAGTTTACGGGTTTACGATACGAGTTTACGGGTTTATGATATTGTAGATGTATCTTGACATATGGAACAAATTACCCAACTAAAGTTTTGTGCATTGTTCTTAATTTGCAGAAACTATGTAACGAGACGAAGATCAGGAAAATATCCTCCAGGATATAATCCGCGGGCCGGAAGATATTGTCGATGTCACCACGGAGTTTTTGAACAACTCCGGTGAGGGAGATGAGTCTCTCAACCGAAGAGACGGCTCCGGTGAGGTAGAGCCCGACGGCCGGGGTGAGGGAGAAGTCAGCGAGGGAGAAGCCGACGAGGGAGAAGCCGAAGGCTCCGGTGGAACATTAAATGTTGCAAACTCCGGCGAGGTGCATATACATATATTAATGAAGCCGAAGATTGTATTAATTAAGCCTCTGCTGTCTATATACATATATTAACGCTCTTTCTTCTTTTAGCCCTCCGGATCGAGCAAATCTTCTGTAAGGACAAAACGAGGCCCAGCCAAAAAGTTGGGCGACCAAGAAAGGTACACGATCGAAAGAGTCGCTGAAGACGGCACACCGACTGCTCCCCCTGGTGTTAAAAATAAAATGGTAAAGAATGCGGAGTTCTTGTTAGGGACTTCATCCCGATCACCGTTCGAGAATGGCATCGGCCAAACGAGAAAGGACAGCTATATGTCAGCGAAATCAGAGGAAGCTCTGGAAAAGTCTGCAAAAAATGCGGCAAATGCTGCTCTAAAGATGTACCACCATACTATGGGGCCTGGTGGCTACGCTCGTAGCATGCCTAAGTGGGAGAAACTTGAGGCGGACCTGCTGGCTAATGGGATCACTCCAGAGCCACTCAAGTGGATCGAACGGGCAAGAAATTGGTTTTACGGGCATGGGGACACGTTGGACGCAGAAGGAAAGTGCATATATAACAGAAGACACAAAGATAATCCCCTACTACCCATCCAAGAAATTAGAAATGCAGTAAAGGATGTTGAAGAGGGACGGTTCATTCCCGATAGAGAGGATGACGAGCTCACACGCGCCCTTGGGAATAAGGAACACGACGGACGGTTACGAGGCGTACCTGGCTCCAAACCCAAGACAATTGCGATTCCCGAGCACAGGAAGAAATTTCCTGATAGAAGCCATCAGAGGAGAAAGGAAAGGGAGGCAATGGAAGCACGCGCTGCTGCAGACCGGCTGCGTAATATAGAAGTAGAATTAAAGCTGCAGAAGGAACAAATTGCCGTGCTTAGCCAGCAAGGTACTAGCGGCCAATCTCAACGGCACATGGTAGAAGCTGCATGCGATGGTACCGGTGGCCCATCGAATCGGAAAAGCAGCGTGGCTTCCACGGAGCTCCAGGATGGTAATGATGATGCAGTGGCTCCACTTCGTCGCTACCCAGTGGATGATATCACGGAGAGCACACCTTGTGAGATGCATGTGAAAGTTTTTAACTTAACCGTGAAGGTGGCGGTCGGCTATGTCGTACCAATTGGACCTAATCCAACTTACCATTTCTCTCTGGTTCCAAATGGCTACGCTGTTGTCGCGGTGGATGAAGTGATGAAAGATTATGAGGAGCTGAAGCTGCAACACCCTGCAGGTGAAGATGGGGAGGTGCTTGAACTTGGAGAAGCCAAGAAAGCGACCATTCTATGGCCAAAGGAATTCATCGTGCTTCCGAACTGGCAGCCAAGGCCATCGACTCCTCACCAGTCTCCAGCGCAACAGTCCTCTTCACTGCCTCAGCATTCTCCAGCGCAACAGTCCTCTTCACCGCCTCACCAGTCTCCAGCGCAGCCGTCTCCGCCGCCGCGTCAGCCGTCTCCGCCGCCGCGTCAGCCGTTTCCGCCCACCGCTCGTACTATGAGGGGTAAGCGATCACCGAAACGTAAAAGGTCTCCCCTCCCAACAGTACCTCATAAGAATCTTCCCATTAGACCTTATGACAGGACTGTAGCGGAAAACGACGCGGAGGTGGCTGCCTAAAATAAGGCTTTTTTTGCACCAAAAAAGCCCGAGCAGAAGCCGGTATATGATGCAAAAACCAAAAAGTGGGTTAAGTCCTTCCTTGAGCAGCCATCCCAGATATCGATGAATCTGCCATCTGACTATGGTCGTGAACTTACTAAGCTAGCACGTGCCCAGTCTGAGCAGAACAAGGGACGAAGTGCAAAAAGCGGGAAACAAATTGCCCAGCTCGGACAGCAGAAAAATCAATCGGTCCCCCCGCTCATAGTGTGTTCCGATGTCGACAAGGACTTCAGAGCCGCTATGGATAAGGACCTGGAATTATTGGACCCCAGAGCCATAGCTGCTGCTAAAGAACTTGGTGTCACAGTATCGCAGGCCAAGGAACAGGCTACCGCCTTGGGTATGAGCCTTGGTCAACTTTTAGGCTATGAATATGCGCCAATGTTAGAGATGGCACGGAAATATGTCCAAGGGGAGCCTATGGTCAGTAATGAGGAGCTGACGGGTCTATCAACACATATGCGAAATCTGCATACCTGGTACCTGGTGCACACATCAAAGAAGGACGCGAAAGAGTGGTTTCCGCTGGACGTTAGAGTGGAGCATTTCTTCAAACGTTACATTATACAGGTTCAACTGACTGAACTGTTCCAGTTATTCCAAAAGCGCGCCCTCGACAAATCTATCCTCTCTTGCTATTGTCTGTAAGTGATTTATTTTCATAATTAAGTCTCTAGCTCAGCTCGTTCATTGCCTGTATTATATTATCCTGACTATATATATATCCTTTTGTACGCTATTATGCAGAATGAAGATGCTGGAATGCAAAAGATCTAGAGTTTTTGAGGTTGGGTTCGTTGACCCATATATCGTGAATTCACATACGTTAGTCAATCACCCCAAAGACGTGGAGCATGACCTGACCACCTTTTTAACCATGCAACATTTCTGTATGGAAATACTATTTCCTTATAACTTCAGGTGAGTGTTTCTGTCTTGTACATATTTTTATTTGGCTTTCTCGATATTAAGTGTAATTGATGAGCTATGCATGTCTGCTTTATGTAAACGTCCGCAGGTTCCACTGGATTCTGCTAAGCATTCAACCTGACAAGTCCATAGTTGAAGTCCACGACTCATTAAGTTGGGACCAAGCGTTGTGGTCCGACATGAAAGAAATGCTCAACAAGTAATTTAAATCATTATCGCATTATATCGCCCTCTTTCGTTCGTTCCCTGATGTCAAGTAATTAATAACTCCTTTGTTCATTTTCTTTGCCAAAGCAGGTGTTGGACAATTTTCAAACAGAAGGTAGAAGGTCCATTCAAAGATGAGCTAACTTATAAAACGGTGAAAAGTCCGCAGCAGCCACCGAGGAGTAATTTATGTGGATTCTACGTTTGCGAGTTCATTCGCGAGTTGACCACTGAGCGGAGAACAACTGCTTTCAGCAAAATGCGGGAGAAGATCGACCCAGAACGGCGCGTACAAGCAATTCAAGAGGAATTGGCGGGATTTCTGCTTAGGGAGGTCATCGATGAAAAGGGAGAACATTATGCTTCGGACGATGAACTACATATGTGATCTATCTCCATGTAATTAAATACTTGTATTCTCGCAAGAGATCGAATATTAATTATATATGCATCAACGTGTACTGTGTATATAGTAGAGCGTATAATATGCGTACGGAAACGATGGAGAGCACGTCGGCGATGCGAAGAAGGGGGAGACGATGGAGGCACCGACGAGAGGAGAGGGGGCACCGGCGAGAGGGGGCACCGGCGAGAGGGAGAGGGGGCACCGGCGAGAGGGAACCGGCGAGAGGGAGAGGGGGCACCCTAAACCCTAAATACCAAAAAAAAAAGGCACACATTGGTCCCGGTTCGTATTAAGAACCGGGACCAATGGGTCTCCCCCCACGCCCAGCCAGAACTGGCCACGTGGACCAGCATTGGTCCCGGTTCTTGGACCAACCGGGACCAGCATTGGTCCCGATTGGCCAGTCCCGGTTGGGCAACCGGGACTGATGTCCAAGCCCAACCGGGACCATAGGTGCTTTTTCTACTAGTGACTCCCTCCGTTCCAATTTAATTGACTTCCTATCCACTAAATGTGGATGTATCTAGACATGTTACATGTATAGATACATTCACATGTGGTGAATAGGAAGTCAATTAAAATGGAACGGAGGGAGTAGTACGCTTTCGTCAGGTCCAGCCAAACATTTATCACCAAGACAAGATGATGAAAATTCTTTCAAAAATGTAAAACTCAGAACACAATGCAAAACAGGATAGATTCAAAATTAGTTATTTGGCTATCTAAGGTCATTTTTTTGGCATTTGCATGTTTTTATTAGCTCCAAATCCTATATAACTAAATAGTTCATCCCCACTAACTCATTTCTCTAAGCATGCAAGCTGTCCACATCAACAAGCATATAATTGGTCCATGTCATTTAACCATCCACGTGGGAAGCCCCAACAATCTGTTCTTCCTTAAGCCACATCAGCTAAATCAGGTCATTAGTTAGAAAACACCCAACATAAATGGGACTAGCCGGCCGGCCGATTGACATGAACGTTTGGTTCTCCACCAAATTATTTCTATCGGTAACGGCATCAGGAATCAAGCAGCCTAGCCTAACACGAGTAGTGGTGTTTATTACACTAGATACCATCCACTCGTATTCTCACACTTCATTCCGCACTCTAACCACCCTCCATTTCATTTTCTACTCATTGCTTCTTCCGACTTCAACATATTTCCATCTCCATGGAACAACGTGGAGCAGGTCCCGCCATGGCAAGCTAGGCGACCATCGACTCCATCCAGAACTATTCTCTGTATGTATTCTGAGTTAGAGCACTAATCACTGCCGGCGTTAGTACCTTATAATTTTGTTTTGATGCGTTTTGTTAACTCCAGTCTCTTTGCGTGTCTGGATCAATTTTTCATAGTACTAATTCCGGGCAGGTTTTTGTAGATTTGCAGGATTGCAACAATTTTTCCTATATGTCTTTTTATTGATCCTCATCCATGAGAATCACACTCCGGTTATGCCCAGTTCTCACTCTCAGCATGCAGTACAAAGGAAGGAGTTTGCAAGTCGTGAACCCTGTTCTCCTCTACATGATGTATTTTCTACTTAGGTTACATTTTTACTTATTATGCACTTCTTCCATTTCTATGCAAGCCCTTCTTCTACCAATCATCCATGAACTGTTGGTCGTTGTGAGTTATAAATTTCAAACTGGAATCAACAACACGGATTGATCGCTCTGCTCAGTGTCCATAATCATTGGAACAATTCTTCGTTATTGCACAAGTGTTATTGATTATATTTATGGTGAGCGTCTTTGGACATTTTTCAGAAGATTAGCACATCCTTAACAGGTCTGATCGATAACAAGACTTGATACTGGAGTAACGCATGGCTGTAACAACATTTTACGGCATCATTATCACCATTGGTTGCTATGCTGCAAATTATACCTACAAAGGTAATTATATCTCCCCCAGTCAATTTTTCACCGTCCCCCTGTCAATTTTTCACCGCCTAAGATTTCCAACACAAAATAATCTTATTGGTCTCTAAGTGTATTGAGCAATGTAAAGCACGTTTGGTTTGAAATATTTATTTAATTGATAATATTTGTTGGTCCTGCTCTCGCAAATTTCTCATTTGTACAGATGTCATTTTTGTTATCTAATGACCATACAAACATCTCTTCTATACATATTTCAAGTAAACATCCCGCAGCAACGCGGGGGTATTATCTAGTAAATGACAAATTTCATGAAGTTCTTTCTTTGCTTCGGAGGATGATCATGTGCCCGATTTTTTTTTTTCGCGGAAGGCAGCAAAGAAAGGTTGTATATCCAGAATTATATAACCGTTATTGCCCGGTTTCTTTGTTGTTCCTTTTGGTGGCAAGACGTCGCCAATTTGATGGATATCTTCTTAAGGATCACTATCCGCATGGCTATATAAGGTGACACAGTCCAGTCCATTCGTAGCCCAATCTTCCAAGTCTTCTTTATTCTGGCCATCCCAACTTATGCTACATGTTGACATAATACTCGCAACCATATCGACTCCTTGTGGCCCTCACTGAATTGGGTGCTCATATTTGTGGTTAAGCTACTTGCACCGTTGTGTGATGGCGGTGCTAGCTCTCTACTGAGCATTGGTGCCCTCTTTCCCGGTGTCTCATATTTCTAATGCCTTTTAATTTCACGTCCACCTCCTTTTATCGTCCCTTCTCTCAAGGCAACTACCTCCTATGTCTTTCTCGTCCATGGCCTAATCGATTGCGGTAGATCGTCGAGCCTACTACTACTTGTGTGAAGATGGCGCAATATATATTGACACCCATATGCACAGTGTGAGATTGGTTGGTGTGTTTGTACTCTTTCTTTTGCATTGATTTGATGTCATTGTCTAGTACGGTACCCCGTGTAAAAATAACTTTCACCGCCTCATGAATGGTTCATACCGTCTTTTGTACCACTGATTGGACCGTGCATCTCTTTTACTGAAGTGATACAAACGATGCACAAAAACACAAAAGCCACACGGATAATGAGAAGTGTTCATCGGATCTTGTATATTACTAGCCATGCAGGGAGCCGAGAATTGGTCTTCATGTGGACGCAAATATACCTCCCACGCTGGTTACCAAAAGTATATAAACATATATGCCAGCTAGTGCCGACAAACAAAATCATCATATCGGCACATTGCCGCCGGCTCGCGGTCACACGGCATCTCTGCGGACACTTATCGAAGGTGGCTTTTGGCGACGCGCGACGGGCGGAAGTGGGAGAAGTCGGCGGGGATCGGCGAGAGAGCGAGTCACTGTGCAACGGGACGCCTGAACCATGCATGTTTACTTAGGCACTAATGAAAGGCATGTATACTGAATTTACGCTTTCTCGTTCTCAAGATGTGCTTTCACAACACTAGGCTTCCTCCAGGTCCAACCAAAAGTTCATCATGAATATGAAATTCTGCAAAAAAATGTCTCAGAAGCTAGATGATGTGAAAAAAGTACGGCAAACTAAATTAGAGGGAATTCATGGACACAAAGTTTTTGGAATAAAATTTCTGGTGAAATCATTTGAATCTCAATCCAACAATACAGAAAACTGAAATTTCCACATGGTAGTCCGACTAGATCTGTGTGTTCAAAAGCATGGGGAGACCGAGGATGCATCCGCGAGGTCACGGAGAAGGTTGCCGTGGATCTTGGTCGCCGACCACTATGCCCGCTTGAAGCAAGCTGTTTGTGAGACTTACAATGTAGTGGAAAACGTGGAGACTACATCAATTTTTTCTCTTGATCAGTAACATATTTTTATGGTAAGTAATTTTGTTAGATTTTTTTTGAGAATAACTAGGAAGTTCCGAATCTAGCCTCCATTTCAAAATCTAAGACGTTCGGGTTGTAGCCTACCAAAACGTTTTACTTTTTTTTTTACGTGAAAAAAAAACGTTTTACCTTTTTTTTGAATTAAACGTGAGCTTCATTAATCAACCAAAACAGGAGTACAATCAGCACCTAGGCTTTTTAGAATAAATAGGATTTTCTCGCTCCACTGGACCCCTTTCCTTTTGTTCAAAAAACAAAAGAAAATCGAGCGATCCATTTTGTTTTTTACAACCATGACTAGAGGTTGGGCTATCCTACCGCATGGGCTAGCTGTGTTGGGCTACTCATTAATTTCCATAAACCAAAAACAAGCACATCATCAGCTACGTACGTCTCCTAAAAAAAAAAACACATAGCCAGCTAGCTGTGCTACGCACACGCATGAAGACCAGCTCGCGTCATCAATCACCTGATGATCGAAGGAAGGCTCATGCGTGCAGGTTAACCCGACCAAGAATTATGAAATAATAAAAGGCCTCGCGAGCGTACGAAGCAGGGCCGGGTTTTGTTTCGCATGTGCGCGCGAAAACAACATGTTTTGTTTCGCGAGAAAAATCTGAAATTCCATTCCTGAGATCTCGCTACTGATCCCATGTTTCTAGCATTGGAATTGTTACCGCAAAAAAAAAATGCACACCGCAGCTGACCGTGAAAATAAAACAGATCAGTGGGCGGCTGACTTGCGCGTACGTGCAAATAGCGCCCGTGTGCGGGGTTTGGGCGATCCGTGACTCGAGCTCCAGGCACAAGTTGCATGCATCTTGGGGCCCACCATACTGGTCGTTGCGACGTTGCACCATGCATCTGTGGTGTAGCGAGACAGCCAACCTCCAACGTGATGTGTTGTCGAAAACGTATAAACTCCAACGTGATGGATTGAGGCTAAGAAAATGCACTAGTATATGGGGTTGCACTTGTACATGCTACGTCAGGTTTTGTCAAAATATTCAAAACATACAAATGAATAATAGTCTTTCCACCCAGCTGGTTTGGTTCCTTGTGGTGGAACCGGCCCACCCAGGTTCAAGTCCCAGACTTGGCATGGTGCTCGCATTTTCCTGGATTTTCAACAGCGAGGCGCCCGTGGTGACTTCGTCAACCTCAAGATCTGCCGGACCAGTCTTTTGGAGGTGCTCATAGGGGTAGGGTTTGCGTGCGTGCGTTCATAGGGGTGTCTGTACGTGCGTGTTTGTGAGCGTCTGCGTCTGTACTGTGTTTCTCAACAAAAAAAAATAGTCTTTCCACATCTAGACCAATATAAAAAGACCCAGAGGGCGGAGATTCAAAGCATCTCGACCGTACAAAACGTGTATCCTATGGTCCACAGCGCTACAATGTTTAACGCTCAACATGTTTAGCGCAGCCAAACGGAGGAGAAAACCGTGCCTCCCCAGTTCCCACGAAGTGGCGCACGAAAAACAGCCTACCAGAGAAAACCGCCTCCCATCACGATCCAATCCGCTATCCGAGCTCATCTCACCAGCGACGGCGTTACTCCAGCCGCCTACCACTCCTCGGCGGTGGTTCGCGCCCACGGAGGAGGCGCCTCCTCCTCGATCCTCGCCGACGCCCTCGACCGGACCTCCGACGCCTACGCCCGCAACACCGACGCCGTCGGCGGCCTCCTCTCCAACCTGCGCTCCCGCGTCTCCCAGGTGCGTGCGTGCGTGCCGCCGTTCTCTAGCTTCCTTTACACCTTCTCCTCCCGACCAAACGGGATGTCGTCGAGTGTTCCTCCTACAGGTGTTGGGCGGCGGCGGCGCGGAGGTAGTGAGGCGGAATGCGCGACGGGGAAGCTACTCCCGAGGGAGCGCATCGACAGGGCGTCCAAAATTATCTGTTGTAATTTTCCCGGAAGCCGCCGCCCTGTCCGGCGTGAGCACGCTGCGGCCCTGCCTGTGAAGACGCTCCGGCCCAGCCCTTCGTGAGGACGCCGCTTCCCTGCCTCCACGCAACAACCTGCACATCGAAGATCAATGCCATACAAGATTCATGGGGGCGCCAAGGATGAATTCCATGTTTACCTTGCATAATTTTGTTTGCTCGCCAGGTTGTTTGAATGATGCTCAATGCCTCTGCGGCGTCAAGCAAGTGGCTGAGTCTCCAACTACATCATAGTTCAGTCCCAACAATCAGAAAGGAAAAAGGAAACGACAATGGATATTGCCGGAGCAGGTTAGTACGTTCATCCCGATGTGTTTGTTTATGGTTAAATGCAGTCCAACTTTAATACGGAGTATTTAGATATATATGTAGTGCATGGATTGTTCTCTGTCATCTCTTGCAGCGAGAAGAATATGTACACATTTCTGATTGGTTTGATAACAATCATTGGCGTTAGCTATTGTTTGTACCATATCTTGGTGTGACAAAAAATTCTTCTAAGTCTTGCAATTTTTTGAGAGCCTTAAGAAGAGAATAACTCAACATGAGTGATTAAGTATGTAGTTCTCTCAGTAGAGAGAAGACCCGAACTAGAGGCCCTCGCGACCTCGTCCTCCTCTCGCGACCTCCTCTCCCGTAAGAAACCCTAGCCGCGCCGCCGGCCCACCGCCGGCCGGCCAGCGCCGCTCCACCCTCCCTCCCGCGCGACCCTCCCTCCCTCCCTCGTCTCGCGACCCGCGCCGCCCCCGCGGCGGCCGGGCCGCGCCGCCACCTCTCCCCTCTCGTCCCCTCCCTAACCTCCTCCCTCCGCCGTCGCTGGTGTCCGCGCCGGCCCTTGGCCGGACGGTGCCGGTGGCGGCGGATCCGTCGGCCTCTCCCCTTCTTGGCAGTTGCGTGGCGCGGGGCAGCCCAACTCCAGAAGGTGCTCCTCGGGCGGCACAGGTCCGGCGCGGCGCTGGCTCCTCCGGCGTTGTGCGAATGGTGAACGGGGGCGGTGGCGCTGCCGTTTGGTGGCTGGGGCAGCGGTGGTGAATCCGGCCCTGAGGCCCAGATCTGGGCCCTTTGGGCCCGATCTGGGTTAGGGCGGTTTTGCCTCGGTGCCCCCGGGTTTCGCCTGATGCGCGGCTCGCGACGGAGATGACAGCGGTGACGCCACCCTTGCTGCAGCGTGGCGATGGGAGCTTCACGGGTCTAGCTGGGTCCGGCTGAGCCTAGGAACCGAGTGGGTAGCGGCGGTGGCGGCCTACGTGCAGCAGCATGGCAGCGGGGACTTTACGAGCCCCCGGGCTCGGCCGGGCCTGCTTGGCCTGGTGTGTCCCTGCTGCCGTGTCCGGTCAGCACCCGCCGGTGGCGGTGGAGGACGTCCTCCAGGTGGCTGCGCTGCTGCCGCCCTCCAGTTCCAATGTGGCTCGGTGTGCTCTTGTCGTAGCGTCCGGTCGGCTATCGTCTTTGACGGTGGAGGTTGTTCCCTCCCGCGTGGTTGTGACTATGTCGGACCCTGTCTACGGCTGCTTCGTCTCAGGCTGTCCGGCCCTGCTTTGTTTGCCATGATGAGACGACGTTGGTGACTTCAAGACCGTGGTGGCGTTTGTTGGTGGGCGACAAGATGGGTGGAGCGCTTCAGATTGTCCGAGACGTGGTTTTTTGGGGGTTGGGAGAAATCCCTGCCGTTTTGGCACCGGCGTGGTGACGCTTGTGAGTGTCACCCTTCCTTCTTGAGGGCGTCGGGTGTACCTCTTCCCCATTCCTCGGAGCGTACCGGGGGAAACCCTAGGTCTGTCCGGGCAGCAGCGTCGTCGTCGTCGCTTTCCTTCTTGGAGGTGCTGCTTGGTACGCGGTGATTTAGAGTGCTAGGTGTGTGGTGGGACTTCGCCGGAGAGGGCGCAGCGGTTGCGGGTTACTTTCGTTTTCGTTGATCCGCCGGTGTCGGCTTTGTTTTCTTTTCTTTTTCTCTTCCTTTTCTTTTGGGCAGGATTGTGCTGTTTGCCCCAGCGGTGGCCTCAATGTTGTATCGGGTGGTTGCTATATTAATATAGCGGGGCGAAAGCCTATTTCTTCAGTGATTAAGTATGTCCTTCTACTAAGATTACAGGTTATGCTTTGCAGATAGCTGCATATAACTCGAGTTTGATCCAGAAAGTTTAGATCATTTTTAGTTCCCTATATGTTTGACGGGGTTCAGGTTACATGACGTTGCCAGGGTACAGAATGAGATGAGTTGATGTAGAACATTCTTCTTTCCTCTGCCGATTATGAAGAAACTGAATATTTGTTTGGTAATGAAGGGAATGCCATAAACAATGTACACCATGTTGGAACTTAACAAGCTGATGTAGTTTATTGGAAATACAACTTTTCCTGCGTGGGTGTATTATATTGGAAGGTGAATCAGCCTTTTGTGTTAGAATATGGGCCCATTTATGGACAGCCCATATAAGCAATTTTAGAAAATCTCAAAGCCCATTTTTGTGGCAGCACACATGGGAGTGGAGTGGGAGCTAAAGTTTAGTCCTACATTGCTAGTGGGAGGAGAGTTGCACCAACTTATATAGTGGAGTGTTGTGCTACTTGGTGTGCTTGTGAGAACAGAAGGCTCTCTCCCGCGCGCTCCTCCTCCTCCGCCGCCGCCCGCACGCACCGCACCGCACCGCCCCGCCCCGCCCCGCCCGTCCATCTAGTCACGACGCGCCGCGGGTTGCGGGAATCTCGCCACCGTAGTTTACTCCATCCCGTGCGCCGGCGTGCACCGGCGAACGGGACAGCAGGTCTCCGGAACCGCTCGTCCTTGTGATCCTGTACGGGAGAGGGCGAATAAGGTTTTTGGGAAGCGTTCCGCGCGACTGCTTTCAAGTTCTTCATCACGGCTCGACTTCCTGGACGATCTCCGGGTCCGCGGGCGACTCGTCTCCAACGTCGTCTTCTTCGAGCTGTGACCGTCGCCGCTCAAGCTGCTCCAACGACTTCTTCATCTACAATCGTTCGGTACGTTCGTCACATTCCCATGGCTGTGTTTGTAGATGTCTGGCTGCTGTTCATGTTAATTAATACGTCTAGTATTTTTGAGTTTAACATGTTAGTGGTTGTTGCGATCATGTTTACTATTCTGAAATTAATCATGGAAATTATGCCTATTATTCCAACAATCCAAAAACCTTATGTTTGTTATAGGCAATTTCCTGAGTTAAACCTGGGACATTTATCTGATGCACTGAGGCCGGACAAGTTTACCGGTGTGGACTATAAGAGATGGCAGTACAAGACCACACTGTGGTTGCGATCTCTGAAAGTGTTCGAGGCGAGTGAGGGTTTACCTGAAGGAACTATATCTGACGAGGATCAGAACAAGTTCAAGGAAACCAATACTGCCTTTGTGGGACTCGTTCTGAGTGCTCTTAGCAACAAGTTGTTTGATGTGTACATGCACATTACAGATGCCAAAGAGCTCTGGAGGCACTGAACGCTAAGTTCGGTGTAGCAGATGCTGGCAGTGAACTGTACATCATGGAGAGCTTCCATGACTTCAGGATGGCTAACAACCGTTCTGTAGTCGAACAGGCTCATGAGATACAGTGCATTGCTAAGGAGCTTGAGCACGCTAAGTGTGCCTTACCTGACAAGTTTGTGGCTGGATGCATTATTGCAAAGTTGCCCTCTTCATGGAGGAACTTCGCCACAACTCTCAAACACAAGAGACAGGAGATATCGGTTGAAAACCTGATAGCGTCTCTTGATGTTGAGGAGAAGGCTCGGGCTAAGGACACTGCTGAGAGAGGTGGTGAAGGTCAGTCTAGCGCCAACATGGTGCAGAAGAACTTTCACCACGGCAAGAGCAAGGCCAAGAGCAAGCCTGCGTTCACTATGCCTAACAAGACTAATTCTTTCAAGAAGAAGAAGAATATGCCGAACAAATCTGAGCTGAAGTGCTACACTTGTGGAGAGCCCGGACACTTCTCTGTGGAATGCCCAGATCGTGCAGACAGGAAAGGGAAGATGCCAAAGCATGTCAACGTCGTGACCGCTAGCAATGCTGATGGGTACGGTAATTTACCGATTATACTTTCAGTATTTCAATCTCCATGTTGGTGGATTGATACGGGTGCTAATGTTCATGTGTGTGCTGACATCTCTATGTTCACTTCTTATCAGGTCGCAGATTCAAGCGTCTTAATGGGGAATGTATCACATGCTTCTGTTCGTGGTGTTGGCACGGTGGATCTGAAGTTTACTTCGGGGAAGATCGTGCAGCTGAGGAACGTGCAGCATGTCCCTACTATGAACAAGAATCTCGTTAGCGGCTCCCTTCTATGCAGAGATGGGTTTAAATTAGTTTTGGAGTCCAATAAAGTAGTTGTGTCAAAGTTTGGACAATTTATTGGTAAAGGGTACGAGTGCGGAGGCTTGTTCCGCTTTTCATTATCGGATTTTTGTAATAAGTCTGTGAACCATATTTGTGGCAGTGTGGATTCGGATGCCAATGTGTGGCACTCTCGTTTATGTCATGTTAATTTTGGTTTAATGAGTAGACTTTCCAGTTTGATTTTAATTCCTACTTTCACCATTGCCAAAGATTCTAAGTGCCATAGCTGTGTGCAATCTAAGCAACCTCGGAAGCCTCACAAGGCAGCCGAGGAGAGAAATTTGGCACCTCTAGAACTCGTACATTCGGATCTTTGTGAGATGAATGGCGTGTTGACAAAAGGTGAAAAGAGATATTTGAAGACGTTAATTGATGATGCTACTAGGTTATGTTATGTATATTTGTTGCACACTAAAGATGAAGCTATAGACTACTTTAAAATCTATAAAGCTGAAGTAGAAAATCAATTAGAGAGAAAGATCAAACGTCTTAGGTCGGATCGTGGTGGCGAGTATTTCTCCAACGTATTTGACGTATTTTGTGAGGAACACGGCATTATTCATGAGAGGACGTGATGCAAGGCGTGCTTGCTCGTTGGGAAACCCCAAGAGGAAGGTTTGATGTAGTCTAGCAGCAAGTTTTCACTCAGTATGAAACCAAGGTTTATCGAACCAGTAGGAGCAACAACTCTTCAGAAGGTTGTCAACGGCGAAATATGATGCGGCGCAACACCAGGGATTCCGGCGCTGACGTGGACCTGCACACAACACAATCACAATACTTTGCCCCAACGAAACAGTGAGGTTGTCAATCTCACCGGCTTGCTGAAAACAAAGGATTAAACGTCTCGTGTGGAAAATGAGTATTAAATTGCAGCGAATGAAAAAGGAACAGTTTGCAGTTTGTGGTTGTTTAATCAATGTAAAAGAATGGACCGGGGTCCACAGTTCACTAGTGGTGTCTCTCCATAAAGATAACTAACATGTTGGGTAAACAAATTACAGCTGGGCAATTGACAAATAGTGAGCGCATGACAATGCAAATACATGACATGATGATTACTATGATATTTAATTGGGCATTACGACATGATACATAGACCATTATCCAACAGCGTCTATGACTAATAATCCACCGCCGGGTTGTCATCCGAGTTCCCCGTTGGTATTAAGTTGCAAGCAACGGATAATCGCTTTAAGTAAAGCGCGTAATGTAAACAAACACATATGCCCGTGGACATAGCATCGTTGGGTTATCCCTAGTGGCAACAGCACATCCACAACCTTAGAACTTTCTGTCACTGTCCCAGATTAAACGGAGGCATGAACCCACTATCTAGCATAAATACTCCCTCTTGGAGTCACAAGCATCTACTTGGCCAAAGCATCTACTAGCAACGGAGAGCATGCAAGATCATAAATAACATAGGGCATAGATTGATAATCAACTTGACATAATATTCAATATTCATCGGATCCCAGCAAACACAACATGTAGCATTACAGTAATATGATCTTGATCATGTAGGGCAGCTCACAAGATCTAAACACGATGACACAAATAGGAGAGACAACCATCTAGCTACTGCTATGGACCCGTAGTCCAAGGATGAACTACTCACGCATCACTCCGGAGGCAGGCATGGCGATGTAGAACCCTCCGGTGACGATTCCCCTCTCCGGCAGGGTGCCGGGAAGAGGTTCTGGACCCTCCCGAGCTAGGGTTGACGGCGGCGGCGTCTCTGGAACTTTTCGTGGATAATGGCTCGGGCATTTATGGTTATTTTCTCGGGGGGAATAAGTAGGCGAAAGGGCGGCGGCTGAAGACCCCCGTGGGGCCCACACCATACTAGGGCGCGGCCAAGGGGCCTGGCGCGCCCTAGTGGCGTGTGGGGCCCATGTGGCTCCCCTCCGTTGCTTCTTCGCTCCATCTGGTGTCTTCTGGAAAAATAGGGATGTCCGTGAAGTTTCGTCCAATTCCGAGAATATTTCCAGACTAGCTTTTCTGGAATACAAAAACAGCAGAAAACAGGAACTGGCACTTCGGCATCTTGTTAATAGGTTAGTCCCAAAAAATGTATAAAAGTGACATAAAGTAGATGCAAAACATGTAGCAATTGGTATAAAACAAGCATGGAACATCAAAAATTATAGATACGTTGGAGACGTATCAGCATCCCCAAGCTTAGTTCCTGCTCGTCCTCGAGTAGGTAAACGATAAAAACAAAATAATTTTTGATGTGACATGTTACCAACATAATCTTGATCATATAATATTGTAAGGCACATGTAAATGAATGAAGTGATCCAAGTCAATGGTCTATAATTTGCTACCAAATAGATAATGAGTAAACAATGAATCACACAAGCTAAACGTTTTCATGAATAGTACTTTCAAGACAAGCATCAAACTATTTTGCATAGATGTTAACCAGGGGTGTAAACGGATCGGATCGGATCGGATTTTGCCTCTACCATATCCTTCACCATATTTTTTCTCGGATTCGGATCGGATCGGATAATGAACGGTTGCGGATTCGGGGGCGGATAGATATAATCACGGATTCGGAACGGAAACGGAGCGGATTCGGGGCGGAAAGAAAATTAGTCGGATCGGTATGCGCAATGTACATCATCAATCCACATAACCAAAAACAATAGCTCAACAACGTAATAATCTAACAAAGTTGTACTCTATTAGTTTAGACAAATAGAACTAACTACAAATTGTGCTCCACAAATGAACTTCACAACTCAATAACTACAAATTGTGCTCTATTAGTTTAGACATTTCGGTAGAAAATCAGATTATTCGGATTATAACCATCGGATAATCCTAATTAATATTCGGATAATCTATATTCGGATGCTATTTCACATACCATATCCTATACCGTATCCGGGTGTTCAGTTCGGAATCGGATATCCTTATCCGGCAGATTCTTCGGAACCGGATATGGATTCTTTAAAACGGATTCGGCGACGGATTCGATACGGAAATTATCCTATCCGTTTACACCCCTAATGTTAACTCATAAAGCAATAGTTTCTAATAAAAGGTATTCAATCAACACAAAGGAAGAATTAAGTTTCAGCAATTGCTTCAACTTTCAACATATTTATCTCATGGATAATGTCAACACAAAGCAGTATAACAAGTCCAATACGTTGCATATAACCCATGTTGTAACAAAGTTGACACTAGTGTTTGCTTGTGGAAGACAGAAAGAATAGGAAAACTGACTCAACATAAAAGTAAAAGAAAGGCCCTTCGCAGAGGGAAGCAGGGATTAAATCATGTGCTAGAGCTTTTAGGTTTTTGAAAGCATATAGAGATTGCATAAAATATTTGATACTCCTCCCAACCTTGCTAACACAAGCCATGGCTAACCGAATCCTCGGGTGCCTTCCATCAATCACATACCATGGAGGAGTATCTATTTTTGAGAGGTGTTTGTTAATTGTCAACGAATGGTAGCGGTGAGAACAGTATTCTACCTGTCAACGGACTTTTAAGAGCGGCTCCCATGAAGGACGTTATTTCTACCAGCAAGGCAGATCATCCCTTTTCTCTTTGGTTTACACACATCAGGTATTTCACTGTTTGTCATTGCTTACTGATGAATCAGGGCAAAAGTGTGAAGAGAATTAATTGGTTAAAGTTGTAATTAATTGGGACTGGGCACCCCGTTGCCAGCTCTTTTTGCAAATTGGATAAGCGGATGTATATGCCACTAGTCCAGGTGTAAAAGTCCATTTGACAGAATAAAGAATAACCACACTAATTCCTCATGAGCTAGTAAACATTGACACAAAAAGGGAATAATAACATTTTGAATAATTTAAAGGTAGCACATGAAAAATTTACTTGGAGTGGCAAGGAAATACCACATATAGGTAGTTATGGTGGACACAAATGGCATGGATTTTGGCTCAAGGATTTGGATGCACGAGAAGCATTCCCTCTCAGTACAGAGTTTAGGCTAGCAAGGTTATGTAAGCAAACAAGAATATCAACCCGTACACCAAGTTTTATATGACAAACATATTGCAAACGTTATAAGACTTCATACCGTCTTCCTTGTTAACCAAACCCTTTATTAGAAAATATCTAGACCTTAGAGATACCACCGATGCAAACCAAATTTTCAACAAGCTTTACGGTAGTTCTTCACTAATAGGCTTAACTCATGTGATGCACAATTTAATCATGATCTACTTGTTAACTCAAAACAATTGACAAGCATCAAGTTATCCATTTAGTGATCTACAAGATTAAGCAAGTTTTTCCTTATACCAATTACCACATGCAACATTTTTGAACCAACCAAACACCAATCAATTTATTTCAACACTCTCCAAACAATATAAGTGAAGCAAGAGAGTACTTTCTACAAAAGAAAGCTAATAGCTCTGAAAGAGATACATGAAAACAAGAGCTAAAAGCTGAACAGCGCTAGATATGAATACTCAACAAATATAAGTGAAGAATAGGAGTATTCTCATGAAAAAGCGGAGCGTGTCTCTCTCCCAATCAAGAATGCTAGGGTCCAGTCAAGCTTTATTGAAAATAAAAGCAATACTGAAAATAAAAGCACACAGACGCTCCAAGAAAAGCACATATGATGTGAAAGAATTAAAATATAGTTTCACTAGAGATGACCTGATAATTTTGACGATGAAGAAGGGGATGCCTTGGGCATCCCCAAGCTTAGACGCTTGAGTCTTCTTGAAATATGCTGGGGAGATCCATGGGAGCCTCCCCAAGCTTAAGCTCTTCACTCTTCTTGATCCTATTATCATCCTTCTCTCTTGACCCTTGAAAACTTCCGTCACACCAAACTCAAAGTAATCTCATTAGAGGGTTAGTGCATAATCAAAAACTCACATGTTCTATAAAGACGCAATATGATTGTTACTTTAAACATTAGCTACAGCCACTGATGTTATGTGAAGCTCTTCCACCCAAAAAAAATTTCACTCAACACTAGTAAAAGAGAGAATGCAAAATAAAAAGGCATAATCTGTCTAAAACAGAACAGTCCGCAAAGACGAATTTTTTCGAGGCACTTACGACGCTCAGATAAAAAACTTGAACTAATGAAAGATTCAGACATTCATAAAGATTACGCACAAAAAATTTCAGATTTTTTAACAATCTGGTGATTTTAGGAATTTCGTACAGTGAACAGCAAAAATCTGTTTCTGCGCAGCAATCAAAATTAAGCATCACTTAACATTAGAGGCTACTCTTGGCACAACAATGCGAGAAAATAAAGATACAAAGGAGTTGCTACAGAAGTAAACAACTCCTTGACTAAAACTGAAAAAAAAGATAATGGGTTGCCTCCCAAAAGCGCTTTCTTTAATGCCTTTTAGCTAGGCTAGAAGATTTTAATGATGCTCTCATAAGAATAAGAGTTGAAAAACAAAAGAGAGCATCAAGAGGCAAATATCAAACACATTTAAGTCTAACCCACTTCCTATGCAAAGGAATCTTGTAATAAAATAAATTATTGAAGCATAAAGCAACTAGCATAGAAAGATGAAACAAATGCAACTTCAAAACTTTCAACATAAAGAGAGGTGTTTTAGTAACTTGAAAACTTTTACAACCATATTTTCCTCTCTCATAATAACTTTCAGTAGCATCATGAACAAACTCAACAATATAACTATCACATAAAGCATGCTTTTCATGATCTACAAACACATAATTTTTATTAAGCTCAAAAAAGTGGGGTTATTAAACCCACTTTTGACAATAGTAGTATAATAATATCATTAGGCAATATAGGACCATCATCAAGAGCATTATCATATATAACATTAGGAGCACATTTTTACTTTCTGCAATTTTCTTTTCTTGAGTCAAGGTGTTGTTACTTCAAATTTATCAAAAGGAGATATTTCAATAGAATCATGACATTCAACAATATAGCACTCTTCCTCCTTAGGTAGGCATGGAGGGCAATCAATAATGTAAGAGTTAAAGAGTTACTATCATTAGAAGGTAGATCCTCCTTTTGTTCATCACTCTCCTCCTCTTTTTCATCCAATGAGTTTCAGTTTCAGCAATTTCTTCTCCCACAGGTTCCTGAAAGGTAGCAAGTTGTTCTGGAGAATAAGTTTTCTCAAGAAATTCAGTGATATAAGGATTATCATTGTAATATTCAAGGCAATAACCAAGTATAGCATAATTCTCAGTTTACAAGGAGCATCATCATTTTGAATATAACCAGCAATTTCATAGGCACCCTTAAAAACAAAAAATTCTTCAATTCGCTCAAGATTACCAAAGTCATAATTTCCTTTAGCATAAGCAGCCAAAGTTTCATTATCATTATAATCACATTGGAAAGGGAGGTGTTTATGCCTTCTACAACATAAAGATTCATTAAAGCAGTAGGATTCATCATAAGTAGAGCACAAGTTTTTAGCAAAATAATTCAATCTACTTATTTGTTCCCATAAATATTTCCCTTTTTGAGACAAGCGGTATTCCTTATAATAATTTGTTGTTCCTCCGTGAACCCACTTAGCCAATAAGATTTTGTTTCAAAGAGAAACATTGATAGCAAATAAATAACTAGACATAATAACAAACCGAAATAAACTAAATGCAAGAAACTAATTTTTTTGTGTTTTTGATAATTGAAAGCAAACAAGATAAAATAAAATAAACTAAGCAAGACAAAAACAAAGTAAAGAGATTGGAAGTGTGAAACTCCCCTTGCAGAAGACTGCTGTCTCCCGGCAACGGCGCCAGAAAGACTTGATGCAAGGCACTTGCTCGTTGGGAGACCCCAAGAGGAAGGTATGATGTAGTCAGCAGCAAGTTTTCCCTCAGTATGAAACCAAGGTTATCGAACCAGTAGGAGCAACAACTCTTCAGAAGGTTGTCAACGGCGAAATATGATGCGGCGCAACACAGGGAGTCTGGCGCTGACGTGGACCTGCACACAACACAATCACAATACTTTGCCCCAACGAAACAGTGAGGTTGTCAATCTCACCGGCTTGCTGAAAACAAAGGATTAAACGTCTCGTGTGGAAAATGAGTATTAAATTGCAGCGAATGAAAAAGGAACAGTTTGCAGTTTGTGGTTGTTTAATCAGTGTAAAAGAATGGACCGGGGTCCACAGTTCACTAGTGGTGTCTCTCCATAAAGATAACTAACATGTTGGGTAACAAATTACAGCTGGGCAATTGACAAATAGTGAGCGCATGACAATGCAAATACATGACATGATGATTACTATGATATTTAATTGGGCATTACGACATATACATAGACCGTTATCCAACAGCGTCTATGACTAATAATCCACCGCCGGGTTGTCATCCGAGTTCCCCGTTGGTATTAAGTTGCAAGCAACGGATAATCGCATTAAGTAAAGCGCGTAATGTAAACAAACACATATGCCCGTGGACATAGCATCGTTGGTTATCCCTAGTGGCAACAGCACATCCACAAACTTAGAACTTTCTGTCACTGTCCCAGATTAAACGGAGGCATGAACCCACTATCTAGCATAAATACTCCCTCTTGGAGTTACAAGCATCTACTTGGCCAAAGCATCTACTAGTAACGGAGAGCATGCAAGATCATAAATAACATAGGGCATAGATTGATAATCAACTTGACATAATATTCAATATTCATCGGATCCCAGCAAACACAACATGTAGCATTACAATAATATGATCTTGATCATGTAGGGCAGCTCACAAGATCTAAACATGATGGCACAAATAGGAGAGACAACCATCTAGCTACTGCTATGGACCCGTAGTCCAAGGATGAACTACTCACGCATCACTCCGGAGGCAGGCATGGCGATGTAGAAGCCTCCGGTGACGATTCCCCTCTCCGGCAGGGTGCCGGGAAGAGGTTCTGACCCTCCCGAGCTAGGGTTGACGGCGGCGGCGTCTCTGGAACTTTTCGTGGATAATGGCTCGGGCACTTAGGGTTATTTTCTCGGGGGGAATAAATAGGCGAAAGGGCGGCGGCTAAAGACCCCCGTGGGGCCCACACCATACTAGGGCGCGGCCAAGGGGCCTGGCGCGCCCTAGTGGCGTGTGGGGCCCCTGTGGCTCCCCTCCGTTGCTTCTTCGCTCCATCTGGTTTCTTCTGGAAAAATAGGGATGTCCGTGAAGTTTCGTCCAATTCCGAGAATATTTCCAGACTAGCTTTTCTGGAATACAAAAACAGCAGAAAACAGGAACTGTCACTTCGGCATCTTGTTAATAGGTTAGTCCCAAAAAATGTATAAAAGTGACATAAAGTAGATGCAAAACATGTAGCAATTGGTATAAAACAAGCATGGAACATCAAAAATTATAGATACGTTAGAGACGTATCAGGACGCCTCCCTATTCTCCCCAATCAAACGGGGTTGCCGAGAGGAAAAACCGCACGCTGACCGACTTGGTGAATGCCATGTTGGACACTGCTGGTTTATCTAAGGCATGGTGGGGGGAGGCTTTGTTGACTTCGTGTCATGTCCTGAATAGAGTTCCTAACAAGATTAAAGAGAAGACACCTTACGAGGAGTGGTCTGGGAGAAAACCATCACTTTCTTATTTTCGCACTTGGGGATGTTTGGCGAAAGTCAATGTTCCAATTCCTAAGAAACGTAAACTTGGACCGAAGACAGTGGATTGTGTCTTTCTAGGTTATGCTCAGCGAAGCATTTGCTATAGATTTTTAGTGGTTAAATCTGAGATACCTGATGTGCATGTTGATACTATTTTGGAATCTCGTGATGCAACATTTTTTGAGAACATGTTTCCTATGAAGGATATGCATAGCACTGCTAGAATTTCTTCTGAGATATATGCTGAACCTAGTACATCTGTTGATCATTCTGAACAACCACATGTTGAGGAAGTCCTTGAGAAGGATGACAATGAATCAGCTCCCAAAAGGAGCAAGAGACAGAGGACTGAAAAATCCTTTGGTGATGATTTCATTGTGTACCTTGTGGACAATACTCCCACATCCATTGCAGAGGCATTTGCATCTCCTGATGCTGATGACTGGAAAGAAGTTGTCCAAAATGAGATGGACTTGATTCTTTCTAATGGAACTTGGGAATTATCTGAGCGACCCTACGGCTGCAAACCTGTGGGTTGTAAGTGGGTGTTCAAGAAGAAGCTAAGGCCTGATGGTACTATTGAAAAGTACAAGGCACGGCTTGTGGCCAAGGGCTACACCCAGCGTGAAGGCGAAGATTATTTTGACACCTATTCACCTGTTGCTCGACTCACCACCATTCGTGTACTACTTTCCCTCGCTGCCTCCTATAATCTTTTCGTTCATCAAATGGACGTAAAGACAGCTTTCCTTAATGGAGAGTTGGAAGAGGAAATTTATATGGATCATCCTGATGGGTTTGTAGTAAAAGGTGAAGAGAGAAAGGTGTGCAAATTGTTAAAATATTTGTATGGGCTGAAGCAAGCACCTAAGCAATGGCATGAGAAGTTTGACAGAACTTTAACTTCTGCAGGCTTTGCCATTAATGAGGCTGATAGGTGTGTATATTATCGCCATGGTGGGGGCGATAGTGATAAATGAGGTCAAGTCTTTTCTGTCAAAGAGCTTTGATATGAAAGATCTGGGACAAGCTGATGTGATCCTGAACATTAAGTTGATTAGAGATGAGAGTGGGATTACGTTAACGCAATCACACTATGTTGAGAAGGTCTTGAACCGCTTTGGTTATATAGACAGCAAACCTTCTCCAACACCCTATGATCCCAGTGTGACACTCAGAAAGAACAAGAAGGAAACGAGAGATCAATTAAGATACTCTCAAGTGATCGGTTCACTCATGTACCTTGCTAGCGCGACGAGACCTGATATCTCTTTTGCTGTGAGCAAATTGAGCAGGTTCATGTCTAACCCGGGTATTGATCATTGGCATGCACTTGAAAGGGTCATGCGCTATCTGAACGGTACAATGAGTTATGGGATTCACTATTCAGGGCACCCTGCGGTGCTTGAGGGATACTGTGATGCGAACTGGATCTCAGACGTTGATGAGCTCTACGCCACAAGTGGATATGCATTTATTCTTGGAGGTGGCGCAGTGTCATGGAGGTCTTGCAAACAGACCACTCTGACGAGGTCAACCATGGAAGCAGAACTTGCTGCGTTAGATACAGCTTCTGTTGAGGCAGAATGGCTGCGTGAGCTCTTGATGGACTTGCTGGTGGTTGAGAAACCATTACCGGCCATCCTTATGAACTGTGACAACCAAACGGTTATTACGAAAGTGAACAGTGCTAAGGATAATGCGAAGTCATCAAGACACGTCAAGAGACGCTTGAAGTCTGTCAGGAAAATGAGAAACTCCGGAGTAATAACTGTTAGTTATATTCAAATAGACAAAAATCTGGCAGATCCCTTTACGAAGGGACTATCACGTAATGTGATAGATAGTGCATCGAGGGAGATGGGGTTGAGACCCGTGAGCGTTACACCATAGTGGTAACCCAACCTATGTGATCGGAGATCCCGTGAATAAGGACCTGGGAAGAACAAGCTAGTGGTTTAACTGAGGAGAGTTATTTTGTAACCCTCTCCGTGGGAAGATGCATAACTCTCACATTCTGTAAGGCAGGTTGGCAATGTGGCTTAATGTGTTTCTGTTGGTTATTCGTAGCAAAGGTGCTATCCTACAGAGCGACCTTGAAAGAACACACCTATATGAGTCCGACTGTTAAACGTCGCAGTCTATGAGATTTGGGTGATCTCTAGTAAGCTCATGAAGAGACCAGGGAGTATGACGCTGATAGCCCTTAAATGGCGTAGGTTGAGACCCCAATAGCAGAGTGTGTAGTACGGGCAAGACAATTTTCCCCACGAAGGTGACTCGAGGGTTTATATCGAACTCTCGGGGAATCAGTAGTGGAAGCTTTACCTCCTTATCCTTCCCTTGGAAACCTGCAAACAAAGATAAATTGTTTTGTGCCCTCAACCTCACCAAGTGGTTGTCAAGCACAAGGTGTGAGTAAGTTATGAATACAAAACAATAAATAAAAATGCAATGATGGTAAATAAATATGCAAGGATGATGGAAACAATGATAAATGATATTTTTGGTTTTATATGATGAATGAAAGATGCAAAAGTATTTTTGTATTTTCGGATTTAATTATGGCTGAAAATGAAAAGTGGATGAAAGTTGTTGGAAAGTTGTTTCTTATGATTAAAAATGGACCGGGGTTCATGGTTTCACAAATGCACTCTCTCTTTAATGATGTGGTGGACAATGGAACACAAAAGTTAACATATGAGATTGCAACAAAGTTTCATGACAAGTTATAATCATATGGGCATCACGTCCTAACATAGAGATCTTTTGGTTATTAATCTCTCTTATACTCCACTAAGATGCGAACTAAATCATAACACCTTAGTATTAAGATAAATCAGAGCATAGCAATAAGTTTCATGACATGAAGTTGAAATAAGAACATGCTAGATCTAGTCATGGAGTAGTGGCATGGTCACACCCACATCTCCGGTAGCAAGGTATTTCTTTTTATCCCTAGTGAGGCAACAAAGTAAGGTAAAATACCCAAGTGGATCGCGGAACTTTCTCTCACGTTCACCGCACTAGCCACCCCCCGTTACTCCATCTAATGCACACGTTCCCCCTCACACGCTCTCATAAACATGCTTGATCATAACAAGTAAACAAGAACGGGGTACATAATATGCATCTACTTTCATAACTGAAGTAAAACAATTGCAATCTCACACATATATTAACTCATAAAGATCCACCACAAAGGTATTACATAGATGACCGTAATCATGTTCGGCAGCTCATACGGTGCTAATTAGTGAAGCACAAGAGAGAGAGATACATAAGTTACTTCCACAAACCCATAGTCCAGGGGTGGACTACTCCCTCTTCATCATGGAGTCGATGGAGATGTCGTTGGAGGAGGTGGAGACCTCTCCGGCAGCGCCCCCCGGAGTTTTCCCCCTCCAATCTGCAGCTCCTGATCTCTGTTTCGGTGTTTCTGTGTTTGTGCGGCGCTCCTTCTCGAAACGCCAGGGGACTTTTTTATAGGCGTTTTAGGTCAAGACGGAGTCGGTGGAGAAAGATCGACGGCAAAGAGCCACGAGGGCCAAATGGTGGGTCCCACGCGGCACAGTACCTGGCCGCGTGGGCCACCCTCTTTTGGTCCTCTGGGCTCCGTTTGCTTGCTTCCTTCGCTCCTAGGTCTTCTCCTTCCAAAATATTGACGCCTGTATTTTTCCATAATTTTTGGACGTCGTTTGGGTCCCTGAAACATAAAAGGAAAGAAATAGGGTTTTCTGCCTGCGCAGGGTTAATTCCATAAAAATAGGGGAACTTGTGAATTATTCCCAAAATCATTATAAATCAATAATATAACCCTTATATGATGCAAATATGATGGGAATATGAATAAAATAATGCAAAGTTCATGTATGCATTTTACATGCATCAGCATCCCCAAGCTTAACCCATGCTCGTCCTCGAGTATGAAGGTGATAAAACTAACATGGACTTTGCATTTCAATACTATCAATGGATATCAAAGATGATTACTATTGCTACATAGAGTCAAATGGTTCATTCTTAATAAGATGTAACAATATGCAAGATAGTTTATGAAGTGATATCAAATATTCAATGTAAGGATGTTCAATGATAATTCACAAAGTGTAACATAAATGAAAAAGTACTATGGACTTCAAGTATGCATAATGATAAGTAAGAACATCCTATAATGGTCATAGAGTGTAGATGGAAATCTGAATATAAAAGGTGGACACTTTGGAAAGATATATATGAGTAGAGGTAAACATGAATAAGTTTCATCTAACTTCTGAACTTCTCTACTTAAGTTAATGATTGTAATATGGTACTCCTTGGTGTCAAGCTCTCATTGCCCCTATCATAGCATCTTGAATGATTAAGTTTAAAGTGAAAGCAAATATGAGTAATGTGCTTGACAAAGTATGGTTGAAAGTCTCATGCCCCTTGAATACGAGTACCTACACCATGTGCTACTCAACTCGGGAAACAAAGCAAGTTCAATTTATATCATTGTAAGTAAAATAGTATCATCAAGAGCGTCAACTGGGGTACCTCTTGTCCCAGGATATGGAACAAGCCCATATCCAAACAACAAGACAAACAGACAATGAACAATCTCAGCACTCTTTTATTTACCACTTGTGTAGCTTTTTATTGTGATGTGCATCACTGAATGTTCACTATGGTACGCTGTAAATTTCCACCATGATTGCATGGCTTAGATTAGCGGCCCAGGCGTCTCTCTAACCATTATACAAACTCATTTAAACTACTCCATTTCCACTTTTATTTCACCATGATAAGCATCCATAAACAAAAGTGCATGACATCAACTAGATATAATGAAGTGCAATGTTGAAAGCGTTCCATGTGATACACATTTCTGCTAACTCTCAACCAAAGACGTTTGTCAACTCATAACATCATAATTTTAATCACAATGGGTCATGTTTATTAGTGCAATAAAATAAAGTGTGCATCAAGTTCGTGAGAGCTATATAACCAACTTTTTCCCATAACAATCAACAACATAAGCATTTTAATTCAGAGGTATAAATGATACAAAATAACATGGTAAACATACTCGGAATAGCATAAAGCTAATAGGTAGATATGGTGGACTCACTGGAAAAACTTTGGTTGAAGGTGTTGGAAACAAGTTTTTACTTGTTGGAATTTTTGGGCTAGCAAGAGGGAGAAAGTTGACCGTCTAAAAGCATGCATGAGTGTCCATAGAACTAACTAATTCATGTTAAACAAAGTAAAGTAACATTCAACATCAAAACATGAATAAAAGATAGCTCTTGATAAAACACTAACAAATTATTACTCATTAACAAGCTCATGAATCATGCAACTATATGTATCTTTTAAAATCAACTCAAACATCCCTTTTCCCAATCTTATAATGGCATCCAACATATTTCAACCCATATTTCCAGTAGCTCTCTCATATATAAATGATAATGTGGTGGTCTCAAAAATAAAAATCAAAACAAACAAAAAACAAAAAGACGCTCCAAGTTTATACGATAAAGTGCATTGATCGAAAAACAGAAGTTAGACGTGTGCAAACCGAGAGTGTTTTGGTCCAGTGGGTTGTCTTCACATCCCCAAGCTTATGGTTTTCACCATCCTTAGATAACTCTTGGTGCATCTCCTCTAATCCCTGTGAAAAAACTTCAAAACACCGTTTCTCCCATTTCTTTTCTGTGGGGTGACATTAGTAGTGATAAACAAATAGGTTTCTTGCTGCATATAATCCTTAGACAAAATTTATATGAATGTCCAGTAAGTATATATGTTGTATGCCTACTCATAAACTCATTTGGATCTGAAAGATTCAAGCTAAAAGTTCTAAGCATGCATCAAACAAAATGGGACAGAATCTGTCCAGAAAAACAGCAGTAGCAAAACGTATTTTTCTACCCCACTTAACTTTGTCAAAAAATTCTGAAAAAATTCATGCATACAGAGGATGAAAAGTTCTTCTACAGTTTAAATATCAGCTCATTCGGAGTTACAGAATAGGAATTAAAAATCAAACCGTGCACTGACTTGTGCTGGAATAATATCTCCGAATGCTATAAGCAACTTTTTCAAACCAAAATGGGTAAAACTTGGCACTTTATTAAAAATTCCAGAAACAAAACTATAAAAAAGTCTCTTGTGACAGCAAGAGGACACAAAGAAAATCAAAAATAAACAACCGGGTTGCCTCCCGTAAAGCGCTTTCTTTATAGCCATATAGCTAGGCTTCTTACTTGATAGTTATTGTGGACGAAGCTCATGAGGGAGCTTGAACTTTGGTGTGCCCCTCTTCCTTGGGAAGTGTTCCATGCATTTCTTGTGTGGAAACTGAAACTTCACATTCCCTTCTTTTGAATCAATGATAGCACCTGTGGTACGAAGAAAAGGTCTTCCAAGAATAATTGGACTAGAGGTTTTATTCCCCATATCCATGATTAGAAAATCAACAGGCACAAAAGTCATATGTAACTCTACCATAACATCACTTACTCTTCCTATAGCATGTTTAATGGAATCATCAGCAAGTGCAAGTTCAATAGAGCATTTTTCAAGATTTTTAATTCAAGTACTTCATATAGTTCTTTAGATAAAACTGAGACACTAGATCCTAGATCTAATATAGCATGGTGTGTCTCTTTTCCAATGGTAACAAGTACTTTGGGAATCCATACATCCCCAAGCTTAGGTGGTATCATAGCTTCTTGTTGGTACCTAGCAATCTTTTCTTTTAAGACATGTTCAGCAATATAAGAACCAAAACCAGCTTGATTAGCATTAATAGAAGGATCACTTGCACATTTTTGTAAGATAGATATTAATTCATGCAAGCTACAATTCTCTAAGTCAAGCAATGATTCCTTGACTTCACTTAGCATTTTCACTTCCTCAACTTTCTTATCTCTATTGTATAGGTTAAATATTTCATAACGATCATCAAAGACACACTAGTAGGAAAACCCAATTCTATGAAAGCTTATTCTGTGGCGCACCTTATAGCCGTGCGCCACAGAATAAGATTCTGTGGCGCACCAGCCACGGTGCGCCACAGAATAGCCTTATTCTGTGGCGCACGGCTATAAGGTGCGCCACAGAATAAGCGCGGGCCCCACACCAACGAACGGGTCTGCCACTTTTGACCTTATTCTGTGGCGCACTGGGTCAGGTGCGCCACAGAATAGGTTTATTCTGTGGCGCATCCATGCAGGTGCGCCACAGAATAAGGTGCTCTGGCCCCACAAATAATTGGGGGGAACTATTCTGTGGCGCACCTGACCCAGTGCGCCACAGAATTAGATTATTCTGTGGCGCACCAGTTAGGGGTGCGCCACAGAATAATGTACCAGATATTTTATAAGGCCATCTCCACCCACTTTCCCCTACCCATTTCTCATTTCCTCTTCTTCCTCCTCTCCTCCCAACTCGTGGTGCTCCTCCTTCCCATCCATTTTTGACCATATATTTCTCCTTTTTTTTAGTTAAACTTATTTTGGTTGATAGACTCCTCCATACATAGTCTCCTTTCTCCCATCTTCTATTTTGGATCAAATCTACAAGGTGAGAAAGGTTATTGTGCTTTGACCATCTTGTTGGAAATGTTTGGAGGTACCTTGAGAGACCCTTGAGATTGCCGGAACGTCGATTAACTTCCGTTCCGGCAACTTCGGGTACTCCATATGTCCCTTTTTTAGCAAAGGTCATGCCGGATTTTTTCGTGAAATTTGGCATGACTTTGTTAAAAATAGGACATGTGGGTATTAATTGTGCTTGTGCTTCCGACCATCGTGTCGTTGAGATGCCGGACTTAGATGTGTTGTGTGTGTTTGTGTGTGCATGCATGTTGCGGCTCTAATTAAGTTATGTACTCTCGTTTCTTCTCTATGTATAGCGCGTAGTCAACCATGGTCATAATGATGAGCTCCAGTCAAATCAGAACATACAAGGACCAAGCGAAGGCGGACATGATTCGGTCCAACGGGAGGCAGATAAGATGTCCGTGTCGAAAATGCAAACATGAGAGGTGGATACACCCTGATTCTGGATTATTGGAGGAGCACCTGCTCAGGCACGGTTTCATGCCGGAACAAGCCAAACAAGATCATCGTCATGACGAAGGAGATGCCCGCGGCGGACAAGATGATCATGACGAAGGAGATGCCCGCGGCGGACAAGATGATGACGAAGGAGATGCCGGTGACGGACAAGATCATCATGATGACGAAGGAGATGCCGGCGGACATGATCATCATGACGAAGGAGACGAGCAGACCCCGCTAAGTTTGGGCTTGCATGATGCTCATTTTCAAGAACTGCTTCTCAGTCAGACGAGCAACGACAGAGAGAAAGCCAAGCTAGCGCAAATGGGGATAGACGGGATCACTCCGTTGTATCCTGGGTGCCGGCCTCAGGATACGCGCTTGCAAGTAACGCTTAATGCTATGGAGATGAAGTCGGGAAACAGTTGGACCGACAAGAGCTTCAACCAGAACCTGAAATTCTGGCACGATATTCTCCCCGAGGGTAACACATTACCAACTACTATCGAGGAGGCCAAGAAAGTCCTGTGCCCTCTTGACCTACCGCACGAGAGATACCACGCCTGCATCAATGATTGCGTAATTTATCGGGGCGATTACGAGGACTTGACCAAATGTCCGGTGTGCGGTCACGGACGGTACAAGAGTGGAAAGAAGAAAAATCCTCGAAAAGTGGTATGGTACTTTCCTATCACTCCCCGTCTTCAGCGGTGGTTCGTGGATCCTAAGGAAGCAAAGCTCATGCAATGGCACGCGGAAAGGGAGAAGCCCGCAGAAGATCCGGAGAAGGGCACCATCCTGACACACCCTGCAGACGCTATCAATTGGCAAGCATTGGACATCGCCTTCGAAGATTTTGGGCGCGACGCAAGGAACGTCAGGCTGGGTATGTGCACAGATGGAATGAATCCGTTCTTCAATGGCACACATAGCACCTGGCCCGTGTTTGTATGGCCTTACAACCTTCCCCCGTGGCTGTGCACGAAGTCAAAGTACATACACATGAGTATGCTTATTCAGGGTCCGAAACAACCAGGTGTCGACATACATCTGTATTTCGAGCTGTTGAAAGAGGAGTTAGAAACGTTATGGAAGACGCCTGTCCGTACGTGGGACGCCTACACTAAAGAATATTTCAATATGAGCGCCGCGTTGCTCACGACGGTGCAGGACTATCCTGGAATGTCGTCTGTATCGGCCCAGGTGGGCCACGGATTCTGTGGATGTATCAGGTGCATGGATGAGACCCCGCATATCCAGCTACCAAGAATACAAGGGTCTTCGAAAACCGTGTACCCAGGGGCTCGAAGGTGGCTTCGCATGGACCACCCGTGGAGAAAACGCGGGGATTTGTTCGATGGTCAAGAAGAAAGAGAAACAAAACCGATCCCGAGGACCGGCATAGAAATTGATGAGCTTTTGACAAATTGGGAGGAGTGCCCTGCGCCGGGAAAGAAGCGACCGAGGGTAAAACCGCTGCTGGGTGTATGGAAAGCGAGGTGTGCTTTCCATGACTTGGAGTACTGGAAGGTCCTCCACACGCCCCATAGCCTCGATGTAATGCACATTACGAAGAATGTTACCGAGGCTGTTCTTGGCACTCTTTCAAACATGCCGGAAAAGACCAAGGATGGGAAGAAAGCACGATACGATCTGAAATGGCTTGGCATCAAGAAAGATATTCACGGCCCCGATAGTGATGATGATGATGATAATGATGACCAGACGGAAGGGACTCAAGGTCGCCGCAAAAGGAGGAAGAAGAGCGCGGTTGTGCTTCCACCTACCTGCTTCACTATGAGTCCGGAGGAGCTCAAGCAGTTCTACAAGTGCCTCTTAGGAGTCAAATTTCCTTACGGTTACGCGGGGAAGACAAGCAGATATCTGGACGAAACAAAGAAGAGGTTCAGCGGGATGAAGTCTCACGATTGTCATGTGCTTATGACGCAGATAATTCCCGTTGCGATCCGAGGGATAATGGACGAGCACGTCCGTGATACGCTGTCTGCACTTTGCAACTTTTTTGACGTCATCAACCGTAAGTCGATCGGCGTGAGGCAGCTCCAGAAGATACAGGATGAGATCGTGGGGATACTATGCGAGCTCGAGATTTACTTCCCGCCCGCGTTCTTTGACATCTGCGTGCATCTCCTTCTCCACGTCGTTGATGACATACTGAAGCTCGGTCCGACGTTCCTGCACTACATGATGCCGTTCGAAAGGCAGAACGGTGTCATCAAAGGATTCGTTCGCAACAGGGCCCGTCCAGACGCAAGCATGGCCAAGGGCTTTCTGACCAAAGAGTGCATCACCTTCTGCCAGAGTTATCTAAGCACCGAGAACGAGGATGTTGGTCTGGCCACCAGGCCGCACGTCGGCAGGCTCGCTGGTTTTGGTCACCGTGAGGGCTACCGCTCACTCCCTGTCTTGATTGATGGTCGACACGTCGACTTCGATAGGGCTCACCGGGTCGCGCTACAACACTTAGAATTGATCGAACCTTGGGTGGAAGAGCACAGAAGCATAATCGAGAAGAACTACATCGACCTGGGCCGGCCGAGGAAGAACGGAGACGTAACCAGAGAGCACAACTCCAGCTTCACGCGTTGGTTCAGGGAAAAACAACTGTCCGAATCACGGGTCAGAAAGCCAAGTACGGAAGATGAAAAACTCATATTCTCCATATCACAGGGCCCCGCGCAGAACGTGAAGACCTATCAGACGTACGACATCAATGCTTACAGATTCTGCACCGAGGAAAAGGACAGGAGTAGCGAATATCAAAACTCAGGAGTAACTATGCTATCCTACGCCGATGACGAGGCTACCGTCAAACAAAGATACTTCGGAAGGATAGAGGAGATATGGGACTCAACTACTGTGGAGAGTCGGTGCCAATGTTCCGTGTGAGATGGGCCAAGAACGTCGAAAAAGAAGGCCGGTATTTCACCACCATGGTTATACCCGAAGCCAACTCGAAGAAAGCCTCCGCGAAAAATGAGCCATGGGTACTCGCTAGCCAAGTCGATCAATGCTTCTTCATTACCGACCCGTCAAAGCCTAACCGTGTTGTCGTGAGGAGGGGCAAGAGGAGCATCATCGGAATGGAAGGAGACGCCAATGAGGAGGACCTGGACGGCGATCCGAAGATCGAGGAGGAATTCGACAACTACTTCGACATGCCTACTACTAATTCTAAAGAAAAAAGGAAGACCTCCCTACCTACCAAAGGTTGTCCGTTCACGCGAAGAAGTCTCAAGGTGACCGGCCTAAGCTATTCAACCGCCAAGAAGGGAAAGAAGAAATGCTAGTTTGGAACCGGCCGGGACGAAGATCGAAAACTTTTTTGTGTATTATATATGGTCTATGTAATTTGATATATATGGCACAGTTTCAATATTTGTATTAACTGTTTTTTATTAACATGTGTGTAAAAACAGAAAATTTAAATAAAAAAACCAACTATTAACTGTTTTTTTATTAACATGTGTGTAAAAACAGAAAATTTAAATAAAAAAACCAACTATTCTGTGGCGCACCCCTTATCGGGTGCGCCACAGAATAAGATAATTCTGTGGCGCACCGCCAGGGGGATGCGCCACAGAATAAGGTACCTTATCCAAAAACCGGCCGCGCCGCCGCCGTTTTCTTCTTCGTTCTCATTCTTCTTCCTCTCCCCATAACCCGCGCCGCCACCAACTCTCTCCCTCCCTCTTCTTCTTTTCTTCCCGAGAAAATCGACGCCATGGCCGTGACAAGCCCAAGCTCGCGGCCCCGGTGACTCCATCCACCTCGTGCTCTCCCTTCGCGCCAGGAGCCGCGCCTTGCCTTCCTCCGTCCTCGACAGCAAGCGGGAGACACGGGAAGCACGGACGACGCCACGCCAAGCTCGTCTTCTTCTTCCGGCCGGGTGCGCGCCGTCATCGTCCCCGTTGGTCCGCGCATCCCCGACCCAAGCCTCCATGTCCCGGCGATCCGTGCCGCTGTGATCCAGCTTCTCCGCCAAGAACAGGAGCCGGAGGAGCCCCAGGACAGCCGCAGCAACCTCGTCTTCTTCAACGCCGACCGTCCGCGGGAGCGCCAAGGCCACGATCTTCTTCCTCTACTTCCCGTCGCCGTTGTCCGCGGGCTGCACAACCACGACAACCGCAGCCTCTTGGTGAGCCTCCCGTCCTCCTGGACATCTTCCCCTTCCCCTCTTGCTCTAGGTGCTCTTGCCGTCCGTCACCGTCCGCCATGGCCGTCGCGTGCAAGCCGTGAGCTTGCACGTCCTTGCACAGCACGCCCGCGCTGGTGTTGCTCCTGCTCCCTCCTATACAAACCAGCACCCACACCACTCTAGCATCATCTCTGCACCCCGAAGACACCGTGTGCCGCCCGATGGCAAGCTACGTATTTTCCTTCTTTTATTTCCATGCAGCTAATATACTTGATGGCAATCAAAATAGTATTTTGTAGTAGATGCGACAAGCTTGAAATAACTATATAGTAAGTCCCTCTATCGTACATGTTTCAAAAAATTCTCACGATTTCTATGTCAATTGTTCATTTGTTTTGAGTGTTTCGGTGGTTTCCCAAAAGGAATTACAAATGTTAGTTTCTAAATGTTATGATATTTAACACCACAAATCAGAATCAGAATTGTATATGGGAAAGCAATCATCTAACACCTAAAATCAGAATTTGTCGTGAATCGTGACGCCTGCACGTACCAAAATGCACCTTAAAATATCGGACCGTATGAAAGAATGGCTACCGGTCTCGCACTCCACGCCATGATGGCAATGTGGCATTCAAGTTTGCGGACAATCCTCCATAATTATAGAAGAAACAATCAACATTTGAAATACTAAAAAAATGTGTTAATATATACTCCCTCATATTTTATATCAACATTTGATTAATTTTATTTTATTCTCTGCAATTGCTAAGTAATATCGTGACTGTGGAGATGCTTATGTGTTGTGTATGTGTGTAGGCCCCCCCGTTGCTTCCTGCTGCTCAAGGTGGTGCCCTCCTATATTTTGCGGATGTTCTTGTGATGTTGTTGACCGGGGATGCATGTGTTGTTGTGATGTTGTTGGCCGGGAATGCCGGCCAACATGATTTGTGAAATGTTTGCAGGTACCCCGAGAGGCCCTTGAGATTGCCGGAACGTCGATTAACTTCCGTTCCGGCAATTTCGGGTACTCCATATGTCCCTTTTTTAGCAAAGGTCATGCCGGATTTTTTCGTGAAATTTGGCATGACTTTGCTAAAAATAGGACATATGGGGTATTGTGCTTGTGCTCCGACCATCGTGTCGTTGAGATGCCGGCCGGAGGTGCCGGCCGTAGATGTGTTTTTTTTGTTGGAAATGCTTGCAGGTACCCCGAGAGGCCCTTGAGATTGCCGGAACGTCGATTAACTTCCGTTCCGGCAATTTCGGGTACTCCATATGTCCCTTTTTTAGCAAAGGTCATGCCGGATTTTTTCGTGAAATTTGGCATGACTTTGCTAAAAATAGGACATATGGGGTATTGCGACTAGTGCATGGGCCGGGGTATCTTAGTACTTAGTTAGGTGATTTTTTTTCACTTATATTTGTCATACTAACTTTTTGCCTCTTTTTAATGCAGTGCAAACATGGCCGACAATGACGAGGCTGGGGTTTCTGGAACAAGGGGCGAGGAACCGATGGAGCAAAATATTATGATTCCGAGTTTCATCTCAGCGGCGGTGACAAATACGCTCACGTCGCTCTTTACAACCATATGTGAGTCTGTCAGGGATTGGACTGAAGGAGGGAAAAAAGGGCCTGCCCCAGTGATCAGCTTCGGCTCCAGACAGTACCCAATACTGCCTCCGGAAGATACACCAGATACAGCAGAGAAGAAGAAGAAGCACAGGAAGAGGAGTAAGCCAGCTCCGAAGACGAAACTTAGCACACCGGGGTATGTCCGGAGTGACCCCATGATACCACCCCGTGCGGGTGACTTGTCGTCCCGGTTGCATGAAGCTGGTCAACCGATACTGCCTTCGGAGCTGCTCCACCTCGCAGATGGATGCATGGCCCCTTTGCAACTTGCTATCTTGAAGCTAGAGGACAACCTTCTTAAAGACGAGAATCCGAACTACCCGGTGTTCACTGTCAAGGTGCCAAGGGACTTGGTTGACTTCGTTGATGAATCTCCAGCGGATCTGTTCTTCATATCGTGCGAGGACGTCTTCAACTTGTTTCACTTTAAACGGCTGGACTATAACTTGGTCCGCCTATACGCGCTCAGCCAGGCGATGATGATCAGGAGAGAACAAACCCCGTACGTCAAGGTAGTGGATCCCTACTACATGCGGGACAGCCAGCTGGAGGAAGGATCACCGACACGGGCTAAGGCCACGGAGTACCTCCAGAGAATCATGCTGAACATGAGCACGAAGACCAGCCTTCTTCTGCCTTTCTTTTTCAAGTAAGTCCGCATCTAGTCGCCGCTGTCGTATCTTATGCTTTCTTATAGATTTCTTCTGTTGTGTTGATCCTTTCCAATATTCCGTTTCAATTGTGTTGAGCAGTGACAAGTACTCAGTACTCATCGCCGTGCACCCGAACTGGTCAACTGCCACATATTTAGACTCAGGGACTACGCCGAAAGACTACACTAGAATTAAGGGTGTTCTCGATGAGGCTCTCGAGGGCTACGCCAAAAACGGAGGTTCCTTCGAGAAGAAAGCGAAACGTATAATTGACAACACACACAAGTTTTACCATGGGACGGGGTTTCATTGCATCAAGCAAAAGTCTGGCAACGTGGATGCCTTCTACGTCCTCTTACACATGAAATCGTATGTCCGGGATGCAGTGATAACGAATTTGCCATATCGTCTCCAAGAATGGGCCAAATATGATGAGGATCTCACTGATGATGACCTTAGAGCAGACTTCCATCGCATCCAGTTACAGTTATCGAAAATCATCCTGGAAGATGTCAAGACAGCAGGGGGGTCCTTACACAACGCCAGAGGTAGAAACCTTGCTTCTTTCTTTTCTATATTAGATGAATAAATCATACTCTAGTTATATCATGCATTAATCAAATATATATCCCAACCGATTTTCAGCGTTGTCTAAGTGGGAGATCGAAGAACGCCTAGATAAGCAAATGACAGGAGGACGTGGATGACGAAAGACGGCATTTATCCGTTTCCGGAGCGGATCAGGAAGAAGGATCCATCATACGGGTTTTTCTCTATTTGATCTTTTTGTGGTAAGTTGATATAAAATATGAGGCATGATTTTTGTAAGTTGATACCAGTTAAGTATGAGGCATGATTGTTAGTTGACCTTAGCTAATTCATTTCTAGAATGCCGATGATTAAAATGTTGTGACACTATGTGACGCAGAGATGGCGTCAGTGAAACTTGTGATATGCAGGAATACAAACTCAAGGGCCTCTCGGCAAACCGTTCCCGGCGCCGCTCCGCTCGTAGCGCTCGCGAAGAAGGCTACATGAGATCGTCGTGTTCCCGCTATTGCTCACCGTCAACGCCGAGATGTAATCTATTCGATCCTAGTGTAGGCGGTGAACACTTCATTTTGTAACGTGGGCAACGATTCGATGAACTTTTGTATATCTCAACAATTGTGTAAAACTTCCGCACTTTTGTATCAACTTGTGATGACATATATTAGTAATGTGTTTGTTTTGATATATCTGTGAAAATATATCTCTGTTTCTGTTATATCTGTGTAAATATGAAATATACATGTATTCTGGTATTATACTGGTATTTGTATGAATATACGGGTACAGTACTGCGCAGTAATTCTGTGGCGCACCCATGACTATTCTGTGGCGCACCCTATTCTGTGGCGCATGGTTACACGGGTGCGCCACAGAATAGTTATTCTGTGGCGCACCAGTCGCGGTGCGCCACAGAATAGCCACTATTCTGTGGCGCATGGGTGGTGCGCCACAGAATAGCTTATTTAGTGGCGACTATTCTGTGGCGCACCACCCATGCGCCACAGAATAGCAAAATGGTGCGCCACAGAAAAGCTTTTCTGTACTAGTGACATCTTCAGGTACTTGGGCCTTTTCTAGACTTTCTTTAATTCTTACTTCCAAAAGTAGGCCATCAAGTAGGTAGAGGGTATTAATAGCAGAAGTATTCATAAAAGAACCAGCACATTCATTATCCAAAAAGGTTTTAGAGGTGTTAGACAATCCTCTAAAAAATATATGCATGAGCATCCAATCTTTAAGACCATGTTCCATCCCAAAAGCTATTCCTCTAAACCTTTCCCATGTTTTTACCAAAGGCTCATCCTCTTCATGTTTAAAGGTAATTACTACCTGTCTAAGATTGTAAATTTTTTCAGTGGAACAAAATCTTTCAATGAAAGCAGCTTTTAAATTAAACCAGGTGCTAAAATTTCCAGGTGGCCATCTTAATATCCAATCTAAGGCCTTTCCACCTAGGGAGTAAGGAAAAAGCTTAAGTTCAACATTAGCATGATTCATATTTAATATTTTGCACCTTTCTTTAAACTTCTTAAGATGAAGTATAGGATCTTCTTTTGGTTTCCCATAAAAATGGCATTCATAAATTGCTTTCATGACATTAGATCTACCACACATTTATCATAAGGGATATTCATATCTTGAGGAAAATTCTTAACACTGAATGGCCAAAAGGTTCTTTTTTCCATTTTTCCAAGTTTTTATGTATTTTTTTAATTTTATATGCAAAACTGAAAATAAAATATGCAACACAAAATGCAAGACAATAACAAAACAAAATAAACTAGTTTGCAAGTAAAGATGGATAAGATGGTGCTCACGTAGGTGCAACCTCCCCAAACTTAGGTGTTTGCACAACTTGGTGATGAAGTTCACTTGTTGTGAGATACCCTTGGATAAAACTTTCAGCAATGTCTCCCCGGCAACGGCGCCAGAAAATTAGTCTTGATAGCCCTTAAATGGCGTAGGTTGAGACCCCAATAGCAGAGTGTGTAGTACGGGCAAGACAATTTTCACCACGAAGGTGACTCGAGGGTTTATATCGAACTCTCGGGGAATCAGTAGTGGAAGCTTTACCTCCTTATCCTTCCCTTGGAAACCTGCAAACAAAGATAAATTGTTTTGTACCCTCAACCTCACCAAGTGGTTGTCAAGCACAAGGTGTGAGTAAGTTATGAATACAAAACAATAAATAAATATGCAATGATGGTAAATAAATATGCAAGGATGATGGAAACAATGATAAATGATATTTTTGGGTTTTATATGGTGAATGAAAGATGCAAAAGTATTTTTGTATTTTCGGATTTAATTATGGCTGAAAATGAAAAGTGGATAAAAGTTGTTGGAAAGTTGTTTCTTATGATTAAAAATGGACCGGGGTTCATGGTTTCACAAATGCACTCTCTCTTTAATGATGTGGTGGACAATGGAACACAAAAGTTAACATATGAGATTGCAACAAAGTTTCTTGACAAGTTATAATCATATGGCCATCACGTCCTAACATAGAGATCTTTTGGTTATTAATCTCTCTTATACTCCACTAAGATGCGAACAAAATCATAACACCTTAGTATTAAGATAAATCAGAGCATAGCAATAAGTTTCATGACATGAAGTTGAAATAAGAACATGCTAGATCTAGTCATGGAGTAGTGGCATGGTCACACCCACATCTCCGGTAGCAAGGTATTTCTTTTTATCCCTAGTGAGGCAACAAAGTAAGGTAAAATACCCAAGTGGATCACGGAACTTTCTCTCACGTTCACCGCACTAGCCACCCCCCGTTACTCCATCTAATGCACACGTTCCCCCTCACACGCTCTCATAAACATGTTTGATCATAACAAGTAAACAAGAACGGGGTACATAATATGCATCTACTTTCATAACTGAAGTAAAACAATTGCAATCTCACACATATATTAACTCATAAAGATCCACCACAAAGGTATTACAAAGATGACCGTAATCATGTTCGGCAGCTCATACGGTGCTAATTAGTGAAGCACAAGAGAGAGAGATACATAAGTTACTTCCACAAACCCATAGTCCAGGGGTGGACTACTCCCTCTTCATCATGGAGTCGATGGAGATGTCGTTGGAGGAGGTGGAGGCCTCTCCGGCAGCGCCCCGCCGGAGTTTTCCCCCTCCAATCTGCAGCTCCTGATCTTTGTTTCGGTGTTTCTGTGTTTGTGCGGCGCTCCCTTCTCGAAACGCCAGGCGACCTTTTTTATAGGCGTTTTTAGGTCAAGACGGAGTCGGTGGAGGAAAGATCGACGGCAGAAGAGCCACGAGGGCCAAAATGGTGGTCCCACGCGGCCACAGTACCTGGCCGCGTGGGCCACCCTCTTTTTGCCTTCTGGCTCCGTTTGCTTGCTTCCTTCGCTCCTAGGTCTTCCTCCTTCCAAAATATTGACGCCTGTATTTTTCCATAATTTTTGGACGTCATTTGGGTCCCTGAAACATAAAAGGAAAGAAATAGGGTTTTCTGCCTGCGCAGGGTTAATTCCATAAAAATAGGGGAACTTGTGAATTATTCCCAAAATCATTATAAATCAATAATATAACCCTTATATGATGCAAATATGATGGGAATATGAATAAAATAATGCAAAGTTCATGTATGCATTTTACATGCATCAGACGCATATGCTCCACCCGCGGGGTAGGCTACTGGCAGCCACGTACTGGTTATGACTTTGAGTGAAGTCTATTGGCACCAAACTTGCAATTCAAGGTTCGTCCATTCTTCAAGTTGCTGGTAGATGTAGCTTGAAGCTCTAGGCGGAAGTTCAACTTAACAGTCTCTGCTGAAACACTGGTATATAAACAAGAAACGAGGTTTGGAAAAATCTCTAAATGGGAATTTGAGATCTGGTGGGGGATTGTTAGAATATGAGCCCATTTATGGACAACCCATATAAGCAATTTCAGAAAATCTCAAAGCCCATTTTTGTGGCAGCACACATGGGAGTGGAGTGGGAGCTAAAGTTTAGTCCCACATTGCTAGTGGGAGGAGAGTTGCACCAACTTATATCGTGGAGTGTTGTGCTACTTGGTGTGCTTGTGAGAACAGAAGGCTCTCTCCCGCGCGCTCCTCCGCCGCTCGCACGCACGCACCGCACCGCCCGCCCGTCCGTCTCGTCACGACGCGCCGCGGGTTGCGGGAATCTCGCCGAGCCGAGCTTTATTTTTGCAGTCCGGGAAAAACGGTTTGGACGGACGCGTCACAGTTAGTCGGTTCGGGTCGCTCCCGGATCGTGGGCTACTGTAACCGACCCAAAACGTGCGCGACGTGGACTTGGCCCACGGTGTACGTGTTAGGGTTTCCCGAACCGCACTATATATTGCCGTGCACTGCGTGCGCCGTCATATATCGAACCAATATAGGTTTTGCCACCAATCTCGTGCCTTGCGCCGCCACCGTAGTCTACTCCATCCCGTGCGCCGGCGTGCACCGGCGAACGGGACAACAGGTCTCCGGAACCGCTCGTACTTGTGATCCTGTACGGGAGAGGGCGAATAAGGTTTTTGGGAAGCGCTCCACGCGACTGCTTTCAAGTTCTTCATCACAGCTCGACTTCCTGGACGATCTCCGGGTCCGCGGGCGACTCGTCTCCAACGTCGTCTTCTTCGAGCTGCGACCGTCGCCGCTCAAGCTGCTCCAACGACTTCTTCATTTACAATCGTTCGGTACGTTCGTCACATTCCGATGGCTGTGTTTGTAGATGTCTGGCTGGTGTTCATGTTAATTAATACGTCTAGTATTTTCGAGTTTAACATGTTAGTGGTTGTTGCGATCATGTTTACTATTCTGGAATTAATCATGGAAATTATGCCTATTATTCTAACATTTTGTTCGTCTGTCCATTTTTTTTTTACCTGCGTTTGTCCTATTTTGGCTTTTGGGCAAACATAATGATTATGTTCATCACTCAAGGAAACAATTTGCAATCCTATGTTGTTCGTGGAGACATTCCGTGGGTATTCTTAGCACGATGGTCAAACATGCTCAGGTACATGGTACACACAAGAACTACGTGCATTGCTTCATGTCTTGATTATGAAATTACAGAGCTTGATATGTCGGATTGGCTTTTGTATGGCAGGGTCATGTATGGCTATTCTTAAGGATTGTTCCGGCATAGTGAGAAATTGGTTTTATTTGTTTCGGATTAATCCACAAAATTATAGAGGAGGAGTCTCATGGACTGATTTTAAAATCGCCAGTCAAGTATCAGGTCCACCAAGGATAAAGATTTGATTTTTCGAGGCACCAACAAAAATTGTCATCGAAGAAGGGCTCTTCAGTGTCGTTCATGAAGGTCGTATGGATGGCTTAAGAACAACAAAAATAGTATTGGAGTTGTGTATGGGTTTTCCTATAAACTTGGTCAAACTACACATTCGTTTGATTTCTTAAAAATGTTATAAGGTTTCCTTTTAGAAACGGAGGGAGTATAGTGTTGATCCATAGCAAGCAAGTTAGTAGTAATATATGCACACTACTGGGAAAATGATACATAATTATTAGCAAAAACTACGCAGGCAAAAATGCAATCAAGGTCAAAATGAAATATATGGAATTGTAAACCTTCTCTTTAAAAAATTACTAAATAATTTTGAACTTGTATATCAAAATTCTGTAGTTGAAGAGAACGACGCTGCACATTATTTGATTTCGTAAAAATGTTATAAGCCTTCTTTTCAGAAACAGAGGAAGTATACGGCTGATCCGTATCAAAGCACAAGCACGTAGCTAGTAGTTATAAATGCCCACTACCGGTATAATAATCGATAATTATATGCAGGAACTGTCCAATGCTGCAAGATATTAATGTACATACCTTAAAATACCAGGTGCAATCATAGACGAATAATAGAGAGAGAAACAATGCGCGGAAAAAATGCAATCAAGGACAAATGAAAGACCACTAGAATTGTAAACCTTCTCTAGAAAAGTACTAAATGATTCCAAACTTGTATATCGTTGAAGAATCACAATGCACATAATGAATGAACAAATTTGCATGCATATAAACCTCTCAAATCTTGATCTTCCTCGCCCTACGACCTTGGACGTGACGTAGTCTCCAATGGTGAAAGAATCCACCACGTTATAAAGAAAAGTCGTCTTGGCCAGGTGACAGTATAACCTGCTAAAATTAAAAAAAAAACAGTATAACCTGCTGAAGAGTGAAGCAATCGAATTGACGTGCAGAGGGTGCTGCCGGGCGACATTCAGGTTAGGATCAGAACGACTGAATTTGGAAGAGGAATAAAAGGTAAGTGGTGAGATAAGGAGAGGCGAAGGGACTAGTGTCCAGCAGGAAGAGAAGATGTCATGAATTTTTGGACATGTAAGTTTCAATTAGGATTTTGATGAGTAACCAAGAAAGAAATAAACAAGCCGCAGAGGTTGAGAGGCGATAAATTCATGAATATAAATTAGTTTCATACGAATATTGCCCACCAAACTAAATCACCAAATGGAATCAGTGGGGATTCTGCGAGATTTGATGCATTGAAGATAAAAACTGCAACAAAGCACTAAAATGCTCTTGAATACACCATCAGATGGGAAGCGGGAATCGCTTACCCGAGAAGAATGTCGCCAGACTAATCTGGTTTGCCGTGCAGAGGTAGGAGTGCACAGACTCACGTCTTGGAGGAAATGGTGAAGACTTAGGATGATGGCGCCAGGGGCGGAGTTGCTTGGGCTGACCCTGATGCACATGCATCAGGGTGCAAGGAACTTTTTAGCCTTACTTAGCACAAAAATATCATTTTGCATCAGGTTAGGCCACCAAATGGTGCATCAAGCGGTCTAAGAGGGCATCAGGGTTACTATTAATCTAGCTCTGCCCCTGGAGGGCGCGGTAGATCCACCACCACCGCCCACGGATCTAGGGTTACACCACCACCGCTGACCAGATATCCATCGCCGCCGCATGCAGATACACCACTACCGACCAGCGCAGGATGAGATCTAACCCTAGGGCCGCCAGCATCAAATGAAATGAGTTAAGTGCAATGTCTATATTGCCGCCCCACAATTTGAAAATTATAATTAGTGCAAGTATTGGATTACCCTTAAAAATAATCAAGAGAGAAAGGACTCGGTCATTTAAACATGTTTTTAGGCGATTTTGCCCCTAACTACGCCAAAAAAAACTCATAGTATCTCGGCCCTGGTCCGTTCGATCGCACCTCACGGACGGCCCATATTAAGTTGATGCTCCAGAGAATATCCCTAATATTAAATAAATAATATTTCCTTGCTTGGGAACTAAGAAGCAATTTCTACTTGCCATATTGGATTTTAGGTAGGACATGATACCATGCATTTTCGACAAAATATACTATGATACCATGCGGCTGACCATAAAGTTGGGTCCTGGTATAATATTGGTGGTACGGCTATTTGTGTCAGACGCCAGATTACGATGCGTATATATGGTAACTAATCTCGCTGATTCTAGTTAAGAGCGGTGTTTAGATTTGCACTCCTATCCTGTGGGTTAGCCTGCAATGTTGTGCACTGTTCTCGAGTACCCTACCGTGTTTCTGCAGCTGATATGCAAGCAATCTGACAACAGCCTTCCGCGGTGTTTGCAATAAATCATTTTTAAAATTGATGCCAGCCACCGTGCCATGTTTCTAACAGAGTACCAGGAGTATTCCAAACGAGAGGAGTATCTGCCATAATAACGCATATATATTTACTACGACGTACCTATAATTATTCGATCTGCAAATCGCGTCGCAAGCAAATCAAATCGCAGCTTTGCCGTCATGCATGTATGGATTGTGCCAGTTTATAGTGTTTTATCAATTTAGTACCTTCCGATCGTTTCGCCAGGAGAGGAACAAAACCACCGCTTATAGTGCCTTCCAAAACTCTCTCTCTATTTAATATACCAAATCCCGCTTATACCAGATCTCCTAGCTAATTACAATCGTACCCTCCTCTTTATATATATACTCGGGCGAGAAGCGGTCGTGGCGGCATTGCCTTCGTTTAGCTCGTCGAAAGAAAAAACCCTAACAATGAAGGAGGGCAGCGTGGTGTACGTGGTTGCTGTATTGTTCCTGGCGTGCCTTGTAGTTGGTGGACAGTGTAAGCATACGATCACTGGACTATCCTATATTGTTTATACTTTTGCAGCTAGTCCACTATCTTTTATAAACTCTATTCATCCATATATATGAGGTATATATACATGCTTATTGTGCACTGACAACTATAGAATATTGCGTCTGTAGGTCGTCCTGAAACCCGGAGGAGCTACGAAGATGGTCGTGCCAACCTGACCATGTCGCTAGATGAGAGCAAGATTCATTTGAAATTTTGTGTCCCTAGGACTTGCAAGACCAAAGAAGATCCATGGACCAGAGAGTGCATCTGTTGCGTCACTCTGCCAGATGTACCGTGTTCTCATTCCATGAAAGATTGTCAGGCAAATTGCCCACCCCTGTAGTAAAAATAAGGGAGTGTATTACAATAACATATAAAACAGCATTGGTGGCAACTGAATCAAGTTTGTGTTTACTTCGAGTAATACTACGAGATTAATTGTATCCATAGCCTATGTTTCGTGTCTTACTGAAATATCTTTTCTTTTAACGAGAGGCTGCATGGAGATATTATTTCTTATATCGTGAGGTTGTGTACTTCATCATGTTTTTGGTTGCTGGCCTATCTTTACTATTAAAGGTGAGTCCGTCGTTGGTGTCACACTTTACGTCACGTAAAAACGGCGTTTAGTTTTCTCTCTCACAAACAAACACCTATATTTACGCCATCTCACTAACAAACCCCACCCATGCAAACCTCTCCCCGCGACCGCCTCCACGTCATCACGCTCGCGGAATTAATTGTCAAGATTCATGCACTAACCAACTATCCAAAAGACCGATCTGATATAAAGGGCTAGGCAATCCACTTACACACATCAACATTAATTTGCTAGACGCGCAAAAGAAGATAAAACCTCTGAACGAAGTAACCGAACCAAGCCAGTCCATGGAGGCCTCACCCACCGCGCGGTCAGGGACGTCGACACCACGTCGACGTGGACCCGGTGAGGAAGCTGAGCCGTGCCAAGCGAGGCCTCCGCTTGCTTGCCGTCGCAGTGACGCTCACGGCCGCCTAAGCATCATATCCGGCCTGACTAGGACGCCGTCGGAGGCGGCGATGGTGGCAACCATGGGGCCATCCGCCAGGTCGTGGCGGTGGAGGCCGTGATGGTGCCAGCGTGGATGGTGTGTGGCATATCGGCGCGACGCTAGCTGGCCCCGTTCACGGCGCAACTTTGGGCGGCCGTGGGTGGCGTGGCCGGTACTGGCGGGCAGGCTGAGCCGGGATGGCGTGCTGCGCATCTATGGCCACCCGCGCCGCTGCGTGCGTCCGCGGGTTCGGCCACGTGAACCCGTCGCCAGCGACCTTGCCATGCCCTGGGCCGTGTTCCTCGCCGTCATGAACTAGAAGATGTTGTACTACTACCATGGATAGTTTCTCGTGTATTGTACACGGACGGCGGCGTGCTGTCGTTTCTTGTGTATGCACACGTTCGTGGATAGTTTCTCGTGTCGAATACTACTACCATGCTGTACTATTGTGTACGTGCTCGGCTAGAATATGATCGTGTTTATGTGCTGCTTGTCTGTTCCGATCTACTCCAGCTACCGTCTGCACATCAAGAAGAGCCAGCCCGCGAGGCCACCGTTACAATGCAGAGAAGAGCAGCGACCCTCATGCATGGTAGTATGGTACTGTTGTTGTTAAATGGAAACAAGCATTTTTGAGGATACTATTGTTACACAATAACGAGGGCATATGCATTTTTTTTTCCTGCAGTTGTACATGGATCAAATTGCATACAATTATAGAGAGATGTCACGCCTGAAAACATATGAATTGAAGAAATAAATCCCCTTTTTCTTGTATCTTTTTTTCCACTTTCAGATATCACAATGCTTTTGCATTTGTTTCTTTAAATATAATATTGCAATCCGCTTCCTACAAATACTATAGCACTGCTAATTTTTCATGTTAAGTAAAGATGAGTGTACATAAATTGATATAGTAAAGTTTTTTTTTACAGGAAAAAAAACTTTACTATATCAATTTATGTAGTAAAGTTTTTAGTTGGACTGACTTGTTGTAGTTGTATCGACGGTAGGAGTTTGTAACCTCCATGCTATATATTTACTTCAAAAAAGATGTGAATTTTATGCATTATCAACTTAGCTAAACATTTTCAGAAGAATAATTACATGAAGACTGCGGTGATGCCCCCTTCGATGTCTTTGATGTCTGCGAGGTATAATTTGTGACTTTTTGACCAATATTTGTTGATTGTCTATATGCTTGTAGTTGCGTTGCAATGTACAAGTATTTAGTTAGGTAATTATTACATTTTGATATAAAAAATGTCTCTTGGCTATAAGAAGTCAATTGCTGAGGTATAATTTTTTCAAATATTGTACCTTGGTTATTAGGAGTGTGCGCTGATGGTTCCTTGGTAAAATATAATTTTCCATATCTTACTAAATGACTTCGTTTTTAACTACGAAACTCTACAGGTTTACATGGGTCCTACCTTAAATGAACTACCACACTCATTCAGGTGTTTTTAGTTCACCTCACTTTTTAATAGTTAGGGACGTAGTGTACAGAGTGTTTGTTAATCATACCGAAAGTATGAAGAAATCCTTTTAACTTTTGCTGATACTATGTATTCATATATATTTTTTTACAGGTAATGTATGGTGTCGCCAACTGGGAAGGAGCTAATGCAAGACGCGCAAAACGTGTTTCTCTAGCTAATATGGTAGATGTGAAGTTATTGAAGGTGGAGTGGACCTGCACGGTGTTTTCATATTTCATATCCGCGGAGGAGGGGAGCTGATTAGGAGGCACGGTAAGAGAAAAAAAATGTGACGATGTGACCATCCATTTATCATGACGATATTGTCATATCTCAGCGAAAAGATCCGAGTTAATAACAAATAACTTGTTTTGCCCTTACTTCTATGATTCTATCCATACAGGAGATCCAATTAGCTTTTACCGGAATACAATCAAAACAAATTTAATGTTTTTGGAATACTATGTATCTATAGTTTCTATAGAAGCGATTTTTCACATTTATTATATTAACATGTATTGTAAGTATAAAACTAGAAAACCCGTTGCAACGCGCGGGCATTGTGCTAGTTTTCTTTAGTAGGCGTTGATTTATGCACGTAAAACTTCATACTCACTCTTTTCTCCCACAAACCATCTATTATCTATTATATACTAAAAGCAATATATGGATGTCTAATAAAGCCACCATATTGAACCACATAGGCAAAAAAAGATGTACTTCATCGATCTTAAATTTAATGGCCCGAGATTCAATACCGGTAATCATTACGCAAAAATTGTCACGTACAACCTGCCATGCACACACATAATAAGAGAGAAGTGTTTCGCAAAATTCACGTAAAACTTGCCACATACAACCATATTAAGAGAGAGAAGATCAGCACTGGTGTTTCAAATTTTGGCCGAATATTTTTCAGTGGGAGGCGATTTTCGTCGATAGCGAGGCACATGTGGTAATTTCATCAATCACAAGACTCAACCGGTCGGTTCGGCGTTTCGGATATACGGGTAAGGTGTTTCGGAGGTGCTTGGAAAAAGGGTGTAATATAAGGCCAATTAATACAAGACGTACTGGACCAGGACACATGCATTAAATCGATTCCGCCCATCAGTTCTAATTTTTTTTATTCAGCCCATCAATGCTACCGATGGTGCAATTCATGATTTGGCTGAAAAAACTAATGCCTGTCCGACTGACCTGTTTTGTTGGATAAACCATGGGTTTGTTTTTCCTCTAGTATTTCCTTTCGGATTTGCTAATTCTCACTCAGGTGAGAACTAAGATAGAGCTCACTCACCTGCGGTACCGTTGGATCGTTTTGTGCTGAGATTCGCGCGCGGACGAGCTTGGCCTGTTTTTGTGTGTGTCTTTGCGCTACTCCACGTTTCGTGGCCGGCCCATGTTGCGGTTTTGTTTTGAGAAAATGACAAAAAACCACCATATTTGCGCGTGAGTTGTCACATAACCATCACATTTATGTTTTTGGACACATAACTACCACCTTTGTGGCTAGTCTGTGACGCAGAGCACTGATTTTTTTGTTTAACCCTGCTAACACGTTTTTTGACGGATCGGATCCACCTGTCAGTTCATTTTGGTACTATGTAAGATTACTATTATTCCATTTAATTTTAAATAACCGTAGGGGCTTCCCCTACGGTAGTTCGGTCTAAAAAAAAAATTGTGTTTCATGCTAGGACCAAACACATTGAGATAGACTATCACTTTGTTCGTGAAAGAGTTGCAGATAAGCTGCTTGACATCAAGTTCATTTCTAGCAAAGATCAGGTTGCAGATGGTTTTACAAAAGTGTTGCCAGTCAAAAATCTTCATGAGTTTGCTCGTAATCTCAACCTTTCAGAAGGTTGTGATTAAGGGAGGGTGTTAGATTGTAATACGGTTTTATTATATGTTTACGTATAAGAGTATGGAGTAGTACTCCACCTCGAATACGTCTTCCTGTACACGCCACGCTAGGGGCAGTTCCTAGCTTATTTAACATGCAGCCGATCGACCCTAGTGGGCAACGATCGTTCCACCAAAGTTTACAACGGCTTCTCCTTCAGAGCTCTTCTACTCCGCTGCATGTCTCGCTCCCCCCCCCCCCCCCCTCGGCTGGTCTAGCTCGCCGTCGCATGGCTACAACCCGACGTTTGGCATCCGTGTCTTCGGCCTCTCCTCCTGGCTTGGACCGCAGCTGCACTCGCTCTCCGGCTACTGAGGGCTTGAGCTCTGATGACGAGCTGTTCGCGCCCTCCCAGTCCATTGCTGCCCGACCCGGCGATTTTCCCGCGTCCTTCCCCACCTGCTCACTGGCGCAAGACTCTAGCAGTGGGTTTCACCACGCGCAGGTCCAGCGTGCGCATCAAGGAGGCGCGCCGCGAGTGGGTTTCACCACGCGCAGGTCCAGCGTGCGCATCAAGGAGGCCCACCGCGGCGCGCCCATCGCCAAAATGGCCGAGCGCAACCTGCTGCGCAAGATCGGCATCATCGACGACGGCGACACAGTCACAAAGGAGGCCATCGACGACTTTGTGAAGTTCTTCAGGAAGAAGCTGTCGCCTTTCGCCATTGCTGCGCTGCAAGCCATGTTTCGGGCATGACTGTGACCATGCTCAGGCCGTCGAGGACGCTCTGAATCGGGCTGGTGGTCAGGGTGCTCTGGACCTGGAAGGGCACGAGGAAGCTCAACGCGATTTTTCCACAACTAATAGGATCTCCACCTACTATCATGACCATTGATTATGCATCCAACGAACCATGTTATTCCTACTATTTTATGTGTTAAGAAAACTAAAAAAAATATGTTAACGCGTGGTTTTAATTTTTTTTCAATGCATGCACAGAAAATTCATATTAGTACATGAATCTAAAATTCATGTTACATAAATCCATCAATTATTGATAATGCGTTGACATTTGAAAATTCGTTGATGAATTTGTTGCACGAATCTTGATGAAATGAAGGGTGTGGATAGTTGGTGGACATGTTAGTTGTGGTGTTGCATTTTCGCGAGGAAGCTACACCTGCGTGGAGAGCGGTTTTTCCACACCCTTGTGGAGGTACCCGTCCTATCCTGTCCGTCCAGTGGTTGCAGATCAGGAAAAGGCGGATGCCTGGGCGCGGGCAGGTGACTTTGGCTAATGGGTACTATATATAAAAGTTGGAGGAATTCACCTCCCGTCGTGCGTCCACGTCACCCGAAAAATTCTAGCCGTTCGATGGACCGCACGGACGGCCCAGATCGCGCCAAGAATCATGCGTACTGTAGCAGTACTGTAGCACGGGAGTTTCTACCAATCGGAGCGCTCGCACGAATTTTGGCGCAGCCAACTTTACAGAACAACCTCGCAAACCCGAGTAATCAACCCGCAGTCCAAATTTTAACGCAGAGAGGTACCTATCTGCAATTCGAAGCAAACTCACGGACTTTTTTGCAAAACCACCCGCACAATCTCCCCTTCCCCTTTCTCTTTCGCGTGCGACGCGGAGGTCGCCGGCGCCGCCGCCGCGCTCCCCCGCCGCTCTATCGCTCCCCGCTCAGATCGACCGGTACGGGAGCTCCGCCGTCCTCTCTCTCTCCTCGCCGCATATCGGCCGGCGGGACGCCGCGCGCGCGCCGGAATCACCGCCGCCGTGCCCGCTGTACTCCGCCGCGTCCGCTCCGGCGACCCAGAAGCGGCGGCGCCGCCGCCTACAGGCACCCCGCGACCAGGCGCGTCGAACGCGCCCACGCGCGCGTCCCAGAACGCGGTGGCACACCGTCGGCGAGCACGACGCCGCCACGGCTGACCCCGGCCACAGTGATGTCACCGCGACGTCACAGTGGGCCTGGGTTGGGGGAGCTGGCTGCTTGCTGGGCTGGGCCGCTGTGTGTGCGGGCCGGTCGGCCTCCTTTTTTTTTCCTTTCTGTTTTTTTTCCTTATTATTGAAAACTTTTGAAACTTTTCAAAAACATCTACAAATCAATTCGAACAAATTTGTACAAAATTTTTGAAACCAAAATCTACACTTCAAATACCTTGGGACCTTTCCAAAATTATGTCCAAACTTAAAAAATTCAAATAGTACGTAAGGCCTCATTAATAGATTCCAAAAAAAAAACAGAAGTATTACAAACTTTTAATTTACTAATTACAATAATGCAAACAATACATACAAAATGCACAAAATAAAAATTGAATTTTTTCCGTAAGCTCCACAATAGAATTCAATAATTCACAGAATTAAAATCTTCGAATTTATGAAATACAACAATGCACACCATGTGTAAAAAAAAATGCACCGAAAAAATATTCTCTCCAAAATATTCATTTTCTTTCTACATTCCAACATAGATTTCAAAAATTCAAAAGAACTAAAAGCTTTAATTTAAAAATTAAATCTATGCAAACCTTACATATAAATAAAATGCACAAAAAAAACCCAAATAATTTTTCCTCCACAAAAAAAATATTCACAAGTTCCAATTAGTTTCAAAATATGTTCCAAACAAGATTTGTTGGATTTTTTAGCAGCAAATATTTCACCTCCCAATAAAATATTACACATTTTCGGTAAGCTCAAAATAATTTTGACACACAATTTGTTACAAATATTTATAGTAAATACAAAATTCCCCTAATTACAGAACAAATTTTAAAAAATGCACACAATAATATATTCCCTCCGATTATGGTGTCAAACAAAAAAATAATGATAGCATGGAACTATATTTCACCAATTCAAATTATTTAACATGTCTAAAGATAACAAAACTTAACTTTCTCCAACTATGTAGCTAAATGTCAAAATACTTTATTACATGAATATTTGAAGAAAATACAAATAAATTTCCTCTAATTATAAATTGAACTTAAATTGAATTTAATAACTGATCATAAAATGTATTTCCCCCCTGATTATAGAGTTAAATTAATTCCAACGGATTACAGTAAATTCCAACAGATTTCATCACCACACTAACTTCTTTCAAATTCACTACTTTTCAAACCTACCCAAATTCTAAAATTGCACGTTACCAAATTTAAATTTTATTTACTACACACGCGCAACATTGCCGCGCTAAGTTACCGAACCCGACCTGCCTTTTTCTTTTCCCCACCAAAAAAAAAAAACAAACGGAAAAAAACCTATAAATACCCATCGACAAAATATAGAAAACATATCAAAATATCTATTTTCACAAAAAACAAACAAGTTTGAATAACACAAATTGGCCTAAGTTTGACAATTTTATGAGAGAAAGAATCATATTTGAGAATTCCAACCCAAATTACAAATTTGAATTTTTCAAAATGTCATATGACTTTCAAACCTGCTCCTTTGGTAAACACTAAAACAATTCAAAATTGAATGAATTCCAAATTGTTCAGTTTCTAAAATCTATTTGAGCATCTCAGCTGAAAATTCGCATTTACATATTTCAGAATTTCAAGTACCTTCTAAATCTGATCATTCTGTAAACATTAAAAGAATACAAATTTGAATACATTCCAACACGGACAATTTTCAAAATCTCAACATTCCTTTGATCGCAAACTTTCCCAAATTCAAATAATATTCATATTCCAACATTTTTTTTACAAATATATTTCAAATTCATCAAACAGGCGCGGCATAGCCGCGCTAATATCCCTAGTGAACGAGAACTGCCTAAGTAGCGATCTAAACTGTACCTGGCAATTATGTCCCCCGTCTGGCCCTGTTTGTTTCTAGAGTTTTTCGGGGGATTGGTGGGGATTATCCCGGTCAAACCCCGAAATCCCCACATATTCAAAACATCGTTTGTTTCTAGTGTATTGGACAGGGTTTATCCCCACATTTCCCCACAAATCACCAAACTCTAGTTCATTTTTTCTCAATCCCCTAGGATATCCAATACACTACCCCTACCTAGTGGATTGGATCCCCAATCCCTAGAGTATTGGATGAAGTTTGGGGTTTCACCAATCCACTGCAGGATTATCCCACCAATCCCAAAAATACTGTAGAAACAAACAGGGCCCTCAGGGTTTCGCGCAGCGCCTGTACATGTGCCCGCCTCGGCCACTCGATTTTGTCTTCTCCTCCGAGCCTCTCCCCTCTCACCTCGCATGGCGGCGGCCGCCCCCCCTAGAAGCCATGGACGGAATGGAGAGCTCAGGTCTGTAGCAGCACGAGCATTCTCCTCAGCTTGGACCTCCGAGCAGCTCTCCTCTCACATCGCACGGCACCGGACCCCCGCCATGGACGGTTTGGAGAGCTACACCGAGCTCCTCTCTAGATTCGGTGTCCCCGGAGTCACGCGGTGAGTCCTCAGATCAGTAGCAACCCCAGCATTCTTCTCAGCTCGGACGTCCTCGTGTTCTTACTTGCTCTTCATGGTTTTTAGATTCGATGGCCTGAGCTATAGAGTAGACGAGGGCGCAGGCTGTAGCGCAATTGGATCAGCTGGATCTGACTTCTGCTTCGATGACGGGCCGAGTTACAGGTACACCACTTCTTCCAGAGTAACGAATCTTTCTTTGATTTTTGTTGTTTTCGGGTGTCCTGTTCTTAATCTGCGATCTCCCTGTTTCCACCGCACTAGGTAGTACTGGATAGGCTTTCTGTTTTATATGATTTTGCATCCATGCTAAAAAGTAGAGAACATCTTCCCATTATATATCAGTTCGCTTCATTTTCTGTGTTGGTTGGCTTAGATTTCAGTTTTCATTGGGTTTGGACAATTTTTATATAAAAAAAAAACATCTTCAGCATTACGATGGAATCAGAGTAGGTACTTTATGGGACATTATAAGGTCAAACAAAACATCATGGTAATCTTGGGCTTGCTTCGAGTTCTGAATAAACTCGCTCTGATGTACATGTTCACAAGACACTTGCAGGATAAGTTTTGTGCTCTGCATAGTTAGCTTGGATTTCAGTTTCAACGAGTTTCATAGAAAAATAGATAGTTTCATATGTACAAATAAGTTACATGATCCAAAAAAGGAAAATCTCACCAGCCTATTCCCTGTTAGTATTGGATAGGCTTCATTTATGCGAATTTTTGCCTCCATTATTAAAAAAAGGCATCTTCCCATTTAAATATCAATTCGATTCATTTCCTGTACAGGTCATTGTTCATTGTGGAGTGTACAAGATTTCAGATCGTCATATATTGAAGAGATGGACCAGGGATGCACGTGACGTGCTTCCGCCGCACCTCTCAATGTATCAGAAGGATACATCTGCGATGCACTCGAGAACTTTTCCGCCACTCGCTGCTGCATACCAGTGCACTTGAGTCGGTTAGGCTAGGCGACAGTAACTTCGAATGTTACCAAGCGATGATGAGGCATTTTGCAGCAGGGCAGAAAGAGTGCAATGCTAAATGGCTGAACAGGTTGAACCGGAGCCGCAGCCAAACTATGATTCAAGTGATGCGGAATGGCACCGGGGGCGGGCAACAGGGTATCAATCTGAGCCAGAAATAGCATTGTCTGGGCATAGAATGTACGGTGTTTCAGGGATCAATTCGTCCATGACAACGGATGAGTTGTCCGCAATGAGGCCACCACAACTGTCGGCGAGGAAGAGTGGACGCCCAAAAGTAAAAAGGTTCCTTTCCCCAATAGAGCACCCGAGCAAGAAGTAGAAATCAACTGCAAGACCTGGTTAGGTTAGGCAAACCAGATTCTGTTCTCTGTGTCGCTCCAGTGGACACATCTTGTCTGGATGCCCTAAAACCCCCGAAAGGAAGGCACGGAAGCCACCGAGATGCAGCATTTGTGGTGTCTCTGACCACAAATCCAACACCTGCTTCACCAAAACACCAGACCTTGCAGAATACCAAGACTCCGATGACGATTGCAGCTCGTAGAGACTGTTCCACCTAGCAGCTATCCTGTTAGCTTAGCATTTGAGTCTGTGATGTGTATGGGTTTATTTAGTTTATTCTAAATCGTTTCGTAGCCAGGAATTTCATAGCGCGCACTGCTGTGATGGCATTTTTTTTGGACATGAAGATCAGCTGACGTGTGTGTCATCATGGACCTGTTGTGTCCATCCTATTTTAGCTGAAAAAATTCAGTTGTAATCCATTCTAATGTTATGACTCCAGACAGCAGCTATTGGATCATTCATACCTGAACCTCATTGTAACAGGATGAATCTTATTTTGTTTCGACAACAAATTTGTTCTGTGAGCCTAACTTCTAAGTTTACACCCTTTATTATGTTATCTACCTTTTGTTGTATGCACTATGTTTAATTTGATTTTCTGAATTTTTTGTCTAGCCATCCATCTTCCAAATGTTCCTTCTTTTTGTAATGTTACTTGAGTTGAATCGTGCCTGGCAACTGAAAACATCTCGGTACAGAATGGACTTGCAGTATACATGCAGGCGTGACGCCTGACTTTTTGAGTTTGCATCCTTTTTGGTTGTAAAATGCGTCTGTGTATATTTGATCAGAGCACACACCTTTATGTTGGGGTCGAAAAAAAATGATGAAACTTTGCTGGATCGATTCAATTCTTTGCATGAAAATTCGTAGAACATCCATTCTATGATGGGTACTTTTTGAATATGAACATCAAATGTCATTCGTGAATCATCATGGACCTTCTGTGTCCATCCTGTTAGCTGAAAACTTTCAGCTGTACTATTTAAGCTGGAAAATGTCATGCGTGACTGTTGTTGATCTTATAATGTTCCAAGTAGTATCTATTCTGTCATTACATCTGCTGGAGTTGTGGTTTTTCATTGAGTCCAACTCATTTAAACTGGAAAAAGTAAGCTAACCTAGCACAAAAACTTATACTGTTAGTGTCTTGTGAACCAGAGGAAAGCGATGATATTTGAGAGCGGTGCTTGGTGGTAGCAAGGAAGGCATGCCTGGGAGTTAGGCGGAAAAAAAGGCAGAACGGCCTGAGCGTGGGGTTAGACTCGCTAACAAAGATTGGTGGGCGCGGAGGCGAGCGTTGACTGGGACGGCGTTGCACGAATCGTAAAGTTTTCGACGCACCAGATAGGACGGGGACGCCAACGCGGGTGTGGTTTATGATTTTCGCCTGCGTGATGATCATGATAGCAAATCAGCTCTGTTTTAGTCGCCTGCTCTTATTCATGTGAGCTCAATTTCGTTCCCCTGTTCTGTTGCTGTGTGTGCGATGCCGCTGGGTGCTGTCCCTGTTCCTGAACCTGCTGTCTTCCTCTGTACTGAACCTGATGTTTACCTATTACTATGCTGCTGCTACTTCTATTTTACCAAGAGTCTCCCGACTTATGTTTAAATGCGTGACTTCCTAGCTGATCTTTCTATTATTTGCTGGAATGTCCGTGGCCTTAACGATCCAGACAGGTGCACCACTGTGAATGAAATGCTAGCATCCTCCCCTTGCTCGAAGAAGGGATTTGATTGGTTAGACGTTAAGCACCGGCCGCTTCTGGATAACCGGGACGTCCAAGAAGGGAGTCGATCGCCGGCCGGAGCAGCATGCCATGCAGGATGACGGGTCGAGCTGGCAGCATGATGACATGCATGTAGGGCCGACGGAGTGGCCTAGAGGCGAGATGTGACCTGCAGTGAGCAGGCTGACGAGCAAGGTCGATCGGGCATAGCAACACGCACCGGCCGGAAATACACGACAGGAGGAAGTCGATCGAGGAAAATTCGGTTTGCAGGATCTATTCCGCCGCGCGCTGTCCTCATTTTTTCTCGATTTCATTTAAAATGAAACAAAAGAATATTTTTTTTCAGCAATTTTCCCCTCAACCATAATCTCCCTCCACCTGGGACAACTACGCCAGACGACCACGCAAATTAAGCTCCACACTACCAGCAAAGTAAAGTGGAAATTGCTTCATTTAACGTACCGCAAATAGTGTTGGGCAAAGATTTTAAAAAAAAATTACAAGGATATATAAGAACTCATTCAGTGACCCATTGTCAAGATTGGTAATCTGCTCCAAGCCTCCAACCACTCCGTGGGTTGACAACCTTCCATGCTGTTTTTGTTGATGGTGAGGTCATGGTTGCTCAAGGTCTTTCGATAGCGTACGAGGTTCGCGTCGTCTCGCATACAGTCCTCAGACTGCTCATTTGATTATGGCTCTCAAGTTTGAGGCCAAGAGGAGATGTTGTGGTCGTCTCGACGGAATATTGCCCTTCGGTAGCATTGGTGGATTTTGGTGCCGCCATGTGACCTCGGCGGTGTGATGCCCTCTGATGAAGCCAATGCTCCTAGTTCTGCATGGTGTGGAGTGTTCGGTGGACATGCGGGGATGATTCTCTGTATTCTCACGACTAAAGTGTTCCCTTTGACGGATCCAACATCACTACTCCTTCCAGCTCTTCTTGGCCTATCCTGGTGGTGTTGGATGCTAAGCATAAGGCTTTGCATTGTTGTCTAGGAGTTTGCTCCTTTTTTCCTTCTTTTTCTTTATTGTCCTAAAACGGGGCAAAAGCTTTGCCTTTATATTGATATAGTAGGAACAAACATGACTGGCCTAGGCCAAAAGAAAAAAAAGGATCACATAGAAAACTCCTTAAGCAACAATCTCAGCTAAGTGCTTATCTCAGGCCAGGATCCAGTCTTTGCCTTCGTCTTTGATCTTCTGGATTAGAACAGATGGCATCGAGAAGGTGTTGTTGAAAACGCGGGCGTTCCTCTCCTTCCAGATTTCCTAACAACGTACTTGAGCCCCTTGGGATGCGCAGTGGGCGACTTGGCGGCCGCCTGCCAATAATCGAGGACAGTTGGCATCGGCTGCCCAAATCCTGGACAAGGGAAGGGCAAGATAGCCAGGATGCCGCCGCCTGCCAGATGCGCTTTGAGAACCTGCATTCGAAGAGGATGTGTCTTGCCGTGTCTCCCTGGCATTTGCAGAGCTGACAGAGGGGGGGGGGGGGGTGAGGCCATCCTCTCTTTGCAAGGCGGTCAGATGTCCACAACCTGCTTTGCACCACCAGCCAAGCGAAGAATCTGCATTTTGGAGGTGCCCAAGTTTTCCAGACGAGGTTGCTGAACGAGCAATGGTTGGAACCAATAAATTGCGCTTTGTAAGCAGATCCAGCCGAGTATTTCCCGTCCGATGACAGTGTCCAGGTGATGGTGTCAGCGGCGTTGGGGCCAAGGCAACCCCTTGAAGAAGATCCCATAGGTTGACGAATTGCGCGATGTGTTCCAGGATGAACTCATGAACCGCGATATCAGCCACCAGTTGAGGTTTTTCTTTATTGTGAGTGTGCTACTTTCGTAGCCGTTGTATTTGTATCTCGGTTCTTCTTTTAATAAAAAATGGTTTAGACTGCCTGGTGCCCTCCGTAGTTGCTTAAAAAAGATAGTAGTATGTAATAGTAAGTGTAAGTAGGCAGTGCACTCGATCCTTATTAATTAGCTACCAGTTGCTTGGCTCTCGAGGCCAATTGATGCCCCCCTGCTGAAGTATTTCTTCTCTTGGCTCTCTCGTGTTTTATAGCCTTGTTGCCACTTTGATCACCGTGATGTGGTCTACTCCCTCCGTCCCAAAATATAAGGCACGCTATTTTTATGTTGGTCTTCGAGGCTCAACTTTGACCATTAATATATAATAAATTATGTGGATCGAGGATATATAAATGATACCGCTGGATTCGTCTTACAAAATTCTTTCATATCATATATTTTTATACTAATTTTGTGGTCATATTATAAGTACAAATCATGGTCAAAGTTAGATGTCGTTGACCAGCGAAATTAAAGGGCGCCTTATATTTTGAGATGGAGGGAGTACATGACAAAAGATATAATGGACTAGTTGGACAAATCTCTTTATCACCACAGACTACTCCCAGATTGCCATATTTGTTCTTTTTTCACCTCAACCGCTACACTATACTATACTGCACAAAGCGGACTATTCTTTGTGTGAGCTCAGGCTGCACACAGTTCAATTGTGTGAACAAAAGAAGAATCCCGTTCAGTGGTTGTAGAGAAGAAAAAATAGGACCCAGCAGTCCCGCATGATCATTGATATTTCTGAAACGCGGAAATTACACCGCACATTCTCTACAACTTACTTCTACAACACAAGCAAAGCCGTGGCCGTGGGAGGTACAATCATGTTTTTTTTTAACCTTTGTTCAAGAGAAGCTCTGTCGTACTCGTTTTTCACCTCGTGCATTCACGGTTAATTAAATCGTTGTCATTTACCATATGTACATTGTGGCGCCCCGACCCGACTACTATACAGTGATGCTGTGTGTCACCGGTTAGGCGATACAACCGAAGGTTACGGGTTTACCAATCCCCGGCCAGAACCTCTGGCAGGCGTTGTTGGGCACACCTCTCCCAGACAACACAACACCCCGATTGATGCCATCACACTGGCACAACTATCAAAACATAATAGAGAGATCAAGACTTGTGGAACAACTGGCACATCACAGACTCTACGACACAAAACATTATAAGCAACTCCTATAATAGAGAAAGATAGCAAAAGTTACAAACAGGGGTCACCGACCCAACATTTCATCAAGCGGAAGCGAAGGGCGTTGTTCTAAACAACAAGATCCAAATATGGCCTAAGAGGCCTGCAAATAAACATCCAGCGCCAGCTGTTCCGGGATGTCCCAAGCTGCCACCTGGGAACCCCAGACTACTCGTCGACGTCCACAAAGAACCCACCTTCGAGGGCGGTGAAGTCCTCTCCTGAAAACAAGCAAACGACGTTGAGTTCGACGAACTCGCAAGATTAAGAGCTAATATATGCTCCATGATTGGCTTTCAAAGGTTTTATGGTTGTTTTGCATGAAGCTGATTTTATTTATAAAACACAACTCCATGGCATCGACTAATCAGATTATTTTTGAAAAGGGGTAAGAAGTAACTCTTTTCTTGTATCACATTTCTCAACATCACCATCATCATTGTACCTGTTCATCAAAGGCACCTCCCCGAATCACCCTCGAGGAAGTCGACCTTGCATTCGTGAAATGGTACCTCTAGCACCCAAGTTTTAGTCATTCCGTTAAAGTTATTCTATGATCCTACCTTCACTTCCCAAGTTCGTCCATAACCGCGGACACGGCTTTTCGAAAAGATTTAACCCTGCAGGGGTGTACAAAGTAGAAGTCCCCGGAGTCCCGAGGGGCCCCAGTTCCTTCGCCACGCGTACCGTCCGGCCCATTACCTGTACAATTAGCTCTCTTCCATGGAAAGCCGGCTGGGTGGGAGCGGTGTCGACTTCTCCCTCGTTAAGGACTCTCCAGGATCATCAGTGCCGGTAGGACAGGTTTGGTGACTCCTCCAACCCCCTGTCCCGCGGACACTTATTTTTCTTCTAATACCAACATCCTCATCTCAGTTCATCACACCATCATCACGCACGCGCAAATGGAAGCCCGAACTAGAGGACCCTGGCTAGCCCCGCTCGAGTTATTTAGTCTATGAGGGTTCCTGCAAATGCATAGGCCTCACGCATGGTTGCACGCTCAGTCTTGGTTCAAGAGGTATAGAACTCGCACTTAGGCGGCGGGAACGAGACAACCCACCACATCCCATGTGGCCTCTCATCCCCACCTTTAAGCAATTTATTAACCACCACCATCACTTTCCATCACATCCGGTTATTCCATACCTGTTCCAACAATTGAAACATCCACCGGACCTGCAAGCCTTTAAACTAAGCATGGCGAAGCATATACCTAGCAAATATACTTATCTGTGGCCAACACTTCAATCCTATGGATATTGGGAAGGATACAGGTAAATGGCAATAGATCTCTAATGCAACTAGTAGGATACTCTAGTCCAAGCAAAAGACATTTGGAACCGAATGCAATAATATAGTGGGGAAAATAATTGCAAAATATAGGAGGAGACATGCTCAGAGGGGGTATTACGCTTGCCTTGTTCGGGATACGGGTAGTAATACGGATCCTCGGGGTATTGTGGAGTAACCCCGGCTGCTTGATCTAGCGGAGCATAAACATGGAAACAACAATCAATCACCACACAAGCTTCACAATGCAATGCACAAACACATGATGGCATGACAATTTAAAATGCACCCTAATAGCTTTGAACATGAACAACAAGTTAAATGGGGTCCCCATTATATCCTTTGCATTATTTGGAATAACCCCATATTAAAACTTAGTGATTCCAGTGCTACTAGAAGTACATTATTGTTGTTGTGATCAGTTATGCATGATGATGATGATTCTGGGTGATTCATGTTTTTCTGAACATTTTGGTATAAGGGACACATTTTTCGGAGGCCCCGATCAACAGTTATTAATTTTAGAATTTCCTCTTTTTAATTATTTACTTTTAATTAATTTCAAGTATTTCAACAACAATAAATAAGTTTTAGTTACTCGTGTTCGAGAGGGAGAGATGAAATAGTAGGAATCATCGAGGATCGATGTCCCTAGGTGCGGGAGGGGGAGCGGGGACATGTGCTATCGAGAGGGAAAAAGAAAAAGAAACCTAGCAACTTTCTCTGTCCAGGCCGGAATTTCCGGTCCAAAAGTGCTCATGGGCCGGAGTTTCCGGTCCAGCTATTTTCAGCCCAGAACGGCATCCACTGGACCCGGTCCGGAGTTGCACCGGAGTTGGGCCGGAGTCTCCGGTTGGAAATATACCCGAAAAGAGCAAAGAGAGGAACGCACGGGCGACGCTACGGTGGCGAGCTACGCGATCGACGGTTACAGGATGCACGCGTGGCAGCAAAGGGCAGAGGGAGCTTCGTGGTCTCACCCTGAGCGTGTGGGTATGCTCGTCGGAGGCGGGGGTGGACGGAGACGGCCGGATTCGTGCGACGGAGCTCGGCCGGGGTCGGAGAGGAAATCGAGCGGCGTCGGCGATTTACGGCTTCCCCCGTCGATTCCTCCGGCGGAGAGGTTGCTGGCGACGTGGCGGAGCTGCCGGTGGTCGTGGATTTGTACGGGGCGAGCTCAGGCGACGGCGCCGAGCTCGGCCATGGCGGCGCGGGTGCGTCTCCGCGGAGAGAGACGAGAGTGAGAGGGAAAGGAGGGGAAAACGGGGGAGAGGCAGTGGGAGCAGGTGGGCGTCGTGCTGCTTGTGCTCCTGGCAGAGAGAGAGCAGCGAGGAGGGCCCCGACGCGGGCGTGCGCGAGGCAGCGCCACGGCATGGCGACAGTGCGCGGGAGGAGAGAGACGATGGCGATCTTGCGGATAACCCCCTGGCCAAATGTTGCTCATCACGAACTGGTCCCTGGCTGCATTTTCCTATTTACCGACAAGTCCTTTTCTGCACTGGATTAGAATACCCAGCACGGTTTTGGAATTAATTGGAGCAGTTAAACTCTTCCAAAAATTATGCCAATTTTTGGGTAGCCTCTTTATAATATTATGAAGCTCCCCTAATTTTTCCAGAATATTTGAAAATCATTTGGTATGAAAATAAAATAGGAGTTGCCCACAGGCAATTTGAGATTCTCTTCACTTATTTTATTTTCCAAATCGAAATAGTTTTGTCAAAATTAATTTTGGAACTTCCTTGACAAATATCAGATGTCAAGTATTTTGTTTTGCAAGTTAGAGTGCTTTCATTGTTTTGAAAGTTGTTAAACAAGTTTGGCATTTTGTTTCTAAAATGGTGCCAACCCACATGTTTAATTTGTTTAGCAATTTAATATGGATGCCATGATGCAATGCCACACAAAAAGTGGAAAAAATTACACAGGTTTTTCAGGTTCTTAACTTCGGGCTGTTACAATTCTACCCTCCTTACAGGAATCTCGTCCCGAGATTCTAAGAGTAGGAAAGAGGGAGACGGTTACAACGGTACTACACGATCTTCTCGGTGTAGATTGATTCAGCGCCTCCTGACGATCTTCATCGGCTACTCTTCAAGGTCATCGCTCAGCTACACCATAGGAGAGGGGGAACAACTCTGGGAGGATGGATCTTGGTGGAGATACAACGGCCGAGTACCTCCTAGTAGAACTTAGGATGATACTTCGAGCATCCCTTGAATTGACAGTTAGAAGACACATGCGGTGACGGGAGATTGATAAGAGTTTCCAGTTGGTAGACAACTGTTTCCTCAAGATTCAGAATATGAACTTTGCACAAGGCCTTAAATTTCTGAGGGAGAGTGTCGAAACAAGCTTCCAACAGATGAGGAGATAACTTGTACTAGTCGGCTTGAGTAGAAATTTCCTCACGGAGGAGCATTTCAGATCACTAGAGAAGGATCGAAAAGCTAGATCAAGAGAACTTTAGGAACTCCGCAAACGTTAGTATTGGGAACACTTCTTGATTTTCCAGACATCGGGACAAACTTCTTGAGGATCACCAACTGTCGTTTCTGTTTGAGATTTAAATCTGATCGGGTGTAGAGATACTCCGGATTCAACATGGATGAATAGGGAGTCTTTGCCACAGATACCACCGGATTACTTTTGCTAGAATCCCAGGAGCTGGACTAAAAGGTCTAACTCCAAAGGAGGAACGAGTTTGTGGAACCCGCGGATTAGCAACTTGTCAGGAGACAGCTGCCCTACTTGAGTATCTTGCAGCGGAACACGATTGAGTTCTTGATGGGAGACACCACGAAGACAAAAGGAGTTCTCAGACTTCCTCTCTTTCTGGAACAATTCAATCAGTGGCTTGGATGCATAGATGAAATTCCCAAGGATAGGAGGTAACAACATACCATCCCGGGAATATTCTGTATATGCATGATCGAGTTGAAATGATTCGGAGGAAACCAGACCATTCCACCCAGATCCACGGCGACATCTTTCAGCAATTGCACGTGAACCAGGAAAAGTCACTTCTAACATTCCGAACATTGCCTTGTGACGACACAAGGTTAGTTCTGACAAGCTTTCCAATCAAACAGGGAGGAAAAAGAATGTAGTGGATGGGCTCAACAACAAACTTATCCTGATACTCCACGACGGTAGACTCATATTTCACATGAACGAGGCTTTAGTATTGGTCAGACTAACATCTTTCTAATCTGAGTTTAACCTACTGAATGTGTTAGTCTGAGTTTGATTTGACGATAGCCCAAATCAAATCAAAAAATTTTAGGATAGCATATCCACAAAGGAGATACCACCTTGCTTCGACACAGGAGACTAGACATCCATTGAGAAGTGAACTATATCAGATAGAGCCTTTGGTCTTTTAACTCTCCAAGTGGTTTAAGCTCAACCGAATAATTCAGGACATCCCGCACGATCTTCTTGGAGAAAGGAGTTGTTCAGAGAACCAGCTTACCCATAAGCTCAACATCACGGTCAGGTGACAACCTGGCGATACTTCTGGAAAGACCTACAGAATATCACGATCCACCGCTAGGTTTCGAGTTCGAGAGAGAGAATCATGCCATACAAGGCACAACGAGGTGGTCTAGGGAGCTTGGGCGTGAACCTAGCTCTTTGACCGAGGGAGTGCATCAAAGCCAACGGACTTGGTAGCACTGTCAAACTCAACTTCTTGATCGGTTAACCAATCATGCTGAGGAGGACAAGGAATGTCCTTGGATTTCACGCACAGTAAGGACTGCTAAGAATATCCGATAGCCACATCATTGCTCACGACTTATCCTTCTCGAGTAACAAGTGTGAGAGCATCACTTCATCAAGAAGATCATGATGTTAAGCACGATACTTTGATATAAAAGAGTGTGACACTCTCAGGTGGAGCAGAGCAAAAACTAGACAAAGCCCTTACTCCGCAGATTTCATTACTTGACTAGATCCGAGAAGTGGACAATACACGGGAGTCTATTTCTTTTAACAAGACGAAGTGGAAAGTCTTGACGGATCAACAGGGTGACTTGCATCGGAACATACCAATACTCGATAGAACTTTATTGTCAACCGACAGACAAAGGTCGGGAAGCAAACCAGAGTGAGTAACATGCCCAGGAGAAATCCTAGGATGTTGAGGATGCACCGGTTATTACTCAATTGTGATAACCATGCCCAAAAGAGGAGAGATACATTAGAGTCAAACAAAACTGTAGTAAGATTGTTGTTGAATCGTAACTCACCCATAAGGACGCCGGAATCTTCTTCAGCTTCTTTAGCAGTGACGCGGTTCAGGCGACGACGCTCAATAGGTCCAGCCTTGCCAGCTGGAGTGGCATGGGCTCGCGCAGGATTTCCCGTGAGAGGTGCCTTCTGAGGGCAATCCCTGCAGTAGTGGCCAGCCTGACCACAGGTGTAGCAGATAAGCCCAGGTGGAGCAGGTAGCCGAGGACGATACCCACTTCCGCTTGGCCCAACTGTCGAAGTAGTGGGGCGCGTGGTGGCGTGCTGAGCAATCTTCTCCTGGGCATCCTTTACTGCCCCACTATGAACTCCATAGAACAATCAGCCGGGAAATGGTCATCTCCTTCGCATAGGTAGCAGGTGGCGCTAGCGGTTGGGCACTTGCCGAGTGGATGCTTGTTGACACAATGCGGGCAACTGCCGGGGCATTGACTCGCTTGATGTCCACCCTTTCCGCACTGACTACAGGCCTTTCCTTGTGGTAGTCCCCACTCTCCGGGGTAATTAAGGGGGCACTTCCGGTACGGATGTCCACGCTCCTTACAAGTGTAACACCTGAGTAAGGTATGGGATTTCTTGGGCAGAACTTTAAATGTAGGGGATTTCTGCCGATCAAAGGGTGGCGGGTGGGTCCCTGGGGTGGCTTCGAATTGATGCAGCAGAGGACGTTGTGCCATTCTGTAGATTTGACAAGGATGCAGTTAGTAGCCACCTCGGTATGGTTGAGATATTAGCATTAGCGTACTCAAGTACTCAGACTAGGGACGATAATACTTTGTGCACAACGAACAGAGAACCAACAAGATAGGACTTGGGTCGAAGATCAGCATCATGTACCAGTAGCGGGAGATTCAAATGGCTAAGAAACCACGTGATTCAACCCACACTATCCGGCACAATCCGGGACCTTATGTTCAAGCCCTTGGGTTAAAACCCAAAGAAAGGAGCAAATGATTAGATTTGATAGAAACATCTGAGTTGATTTGGGATTGCAACGCAGCGGGAGCAACGTGACACATAACACTAAAGGTCGAACCCAACCCCGTTTTACTCCTAATTTTGAAGTAACAGATGAGAAGTAAAACTTTTAAACTCAAATCGAGGTAAGATTGCTCCGAGATTAGAGGGTAACCAGATAAGGAGTAAAAAGAATCCTAAGATGGTTTTCACAACTCATTTTTAGGTTAAAAATATTTTCACAATCACTAGACTCAACATCGACCAGTAGAAGGGTTTCCTACAGGCAGTACTGCTCTGATACCAACTTGTGGCGCCCCGACCCGACTACTATACAGTGATGCTGTGTGTCACCGGTTAGGCGATACAACCGAAGGTTACGGGTTTACCAATCCCCGGCCAGAACCTCTGGCAGGCGTTGCTGGGCACACCTCTCCCAGACAACACAACACCCCGATTGATGCCATCACACAGGCACAACTATCAAAGCATAATAGAGAGATCAAGACTTGTGGAACAACTGGCACATCACAGACTCTACGACACAAAACATTATAAGCAACTCTTATAATAGAGAAAGATAGCAAAAGTTACAAACAGGGGTCACCGACCCAACATTTCATCAAGCGGAAGCGAAGGGCGTTGTTCTAAACAACAAGATCCAAATATGGCCTAAGAGGCCTGCAAATAAACATCCAGCGCCAGCTGTTCCGGGATGTCCCAAGCTGCCACCTGGGAACCCCAGACTACTCGTCGACGTCCACAAAGAACCCACCTTCGAGGGCGGTGAAGTCCTCTCCTGAAAACAAGCAAACGACGTTGAGTTCGACGAACTCGCAAGATTAAGAGCTAATATATGCTCCATGATTGGCTTTCAAAGGTTTTATGGCTGTTTTGCATAAAGCTGATTTTATTTATAAAACACAACTCCATGGCATCGACTAATCAATTATTTTTGAAAAGGGGTAAGAAGTAACTCTTTTCTTGTATCACCTTTCTCAACATCACCATCATCATTGTACCTGTTCATCAAAGGCACCTCCCCGAATCACCCTCGAGGAAGTCGACCTTGCATTCGTGAAATGGTACCTCTAGCACCCAAGTTTTAGTCATTCCGTTAAAGTTATTCTATGATCCTACCTTCACTTCCCAAGTTCGTCCATAACCGCGGACACGGCTTTTCGAAAAGATTTAACCCTGCAGGGGTGTACAAAGTAGAAGTCCCCGGAGTCCCGAGGGGCCCCAGTTCCTTCGCCACGCGTACCGTCCGGCCCATTACCTGTACAATTAGCTCTCTTCCATGGAAAGCCGGCTGGGTGGGAGCGGTGTCGACTTCTCCCTCGTTAAGGACTCTCCAGGATCATCAGTGCCGGTAGGACAGGTTTGGTGACTCCTCCAACCCCCTGTCCCGCGGACACTTATTTTTCTTCTAATACCAACATCCTCATCTCAGTTCATCCCACCATCATCACGCACGCGCAAATGGAAGCCCGAACTAGAGGACCCTGGCTAGCCCCGCTCGAGTTATTTAGTCTATGAGGGTTCCTGCAAATGCATAGGCCTCACGCATGGTTGCACGCTCAGTCTTGGTTCAAGAGGTATAGAACTCGCACTTAGGCGGCGGGAACGAGACAACCCACCACATCCCATGTGGCCTCTCATCCCCACCTTTAAGCAATTTATTAACCACCACCATCACTTTCCATCACATCCGGTTATTCCATACCTGTTCCAACAATTGAAACATCCACCGGACCTGCAAGCCTTTAAACTAAGCATGGCTAAGCATATACCTAGCAAATATACTTATCTGTGGCCAACACTTCAATCCTATGGATATTGGGAAGGATACAGGTAAATGGCAATAGATCTCTAATGCAACTAGTAGGATACTCTAGTCCAAGCAAAAGACATTTGGAACCGAATGCAATAATATAGTGGGGAAAATAATTGCAAAATATAGGAGGAGACATGCTCAGAGGGGGATTACGCTTGCCTTGTTCGGGATACGGGTAGTAATACGGATCCTCGGGGTATTGTGGAGTAACCCCGGCTGCTTGATCTAGCGGAGCATAAACATGGAAACAACAATCAATCACCACACAAGCTTCACAATGCAATGCACAAACACATGATGGCATGACAATTTAAAATGCACCCTAATAGCTTTGAACATGAACAACAAGTTAAATGGGGTCCCCATTATATCCTTTGCATTATTTGGAATAACCCCATATTAAAACTTAGTGATTCCAGTGCTACTAGAAGTACATTATTGTTGTTGTGATCAGTTATGCATGATGATGATGATTCTGGGTGATTCATGTTTTTCTGAACATTTTGGTATAAGGGACACATTTTTCGGAGGCCCCGATCAACAGTTATTAATTTTAGAATTTCCTCTTTTTAATTATTTACTTTTAATTAATTTCAAGTATTTCAACAACAATAAATAAGTTTTAGTTACTCGTGTTCGAGAGGGAGAGATGAAATAGTAGGAATCATCGAGGATCGATGTCCCTAGGTGCGGGAGGGGGAGCGGGGACATGTGCTATCGAGAGGGAAAAAGAAAAAGAAACCTAGCAACTTTCTCTGTCCAGGCCGGAATTTCCGGTCCAAAAGTGCTCATGGGCCGGAGTTTCCGGTCCAGCTATTTTCAGCCCAGAACGGCATCCACTGGACCCGGTCCGGAGTTGCACCGGAGTTGGGCCGGAGTCTCCGGTTGGAAATATACCCGAAAAGAGCAAAGAGAGCAACGCACGGGCGACGCTACGGTGGCGAGCTACGCGATCGACGGTTACAGGATGCACGCGAGGCAGCAAAGGGCAGAGGGAGCTTCGTGGTCTCACCCTGAGCGTGTGGGTATGCTCGTCGGAGGCGGGGGTGGACGGAGACGGCCGGAGTCGTGCGACGGAGCTCGGCCGGGGTCGGAGAGGAAATCGAGCGGCGTCGGCGATTTACGGCTTCCCCCGTCGATTCCTCCGGCGGAGAGGTTGCTGGCGACGTGGCGGAGCTGCCGGTGGTCGTGGATTTGTACGGGGCGAGCTCAGGCGACGGCGCCGAGCTCGGCCATGGCGGCGCGGGTGCGTCTCCGCGGAGAGAGACGAGAGTGAGAGGGAAAGGAGGGGAAAACGGGGGAGAGGCAGTGGGAGCAGGTGGGCGTCGTGCTGCTTGTGCTCCTGGCAGAGAGAGAGCAGCGAGGAGGGCCCCGACGCGGGCGTGCGCGAGGCAGCGCCACGGCATGGCGACAGTGCGCGGGAGGAGAGAGACGATGGCGATCTTGCGGATAACCCCCTGGCCAAATGTTGCTCATCACGAACTGGTCCCTGGCTGCATTTTCCTATTTACCGACAAGTCCTTTTCTGCACTGGATTAGAATACCCAGCACGGTTTTTGAATTAATTGGAGCAGTTAAACTCTTCCAAAAATTATGCCAATTTTTGGGTAGCCTCTTTATAATATTATGAAGCTCCCCTAATTTTTCCAGAATATTTGAAAATCATTTGGTATGAAAATAAAATAGGAGTTGCCCACAGGCAATTTGAGATTCTCTTCACTTATTTTATTTTCCAAATCGAAATAGTTTTGTCAAAATTAATTTTGGAACTTCCTTGACAAATATCAGATGTCAAGTATTTTGTTTTGCAAGTTAGAGTGCTTTCATTGTTTTGAAAGTTGTTAAACAAGTTTGGCATTTTGTTTCTAAAATGGTGCCAACCCACATGTTTAATTTGTTTAGCAATTTAATATGGATGCCATGATGCAATGCCACACAAAAAGTGGAAAAAATTACACAGGTTTTTCAGGTTCTTAACTTCGGGCTGTTACAATTCTACCCTCCTTACAGGAATCTCGTCCCGAGATTCTAAGAGTAGGAAAGAGGGAGACGGTTACAACGGTACTACACGATCTTCTCGGTGTAGATTGATTCAGCGCCTCCTGACGATCTTCATCGGCTACTCTTCAAGGTCATCGCTCAGCTACACCATAGGAGAGGGGGAACAACTCTGGGAGGATGGATCTTGGTGGAGATACAACGGCCGAGTACCTCCTAGTAGAACTTAGGATGATACTTCGAGCATCCCTTGAATTGACAGTTAGAAGACACATGCGGTGACGGGAGATTGATAAGAGTTTCCAGTTGGTAGACAACTGTTTCCTCAAGATTCAGAATATGAACTTTGCACAAGGCCTTAAATTTCTGAGGGAGAGTGTCGAAACAAGCTTCCAACAGATGAGGAGATAACTTGTACTAGTCGGCTTGAGTAGAAATTTCCTCACGGAGGAGCATTTCAGATCACTAGAGAAGGATCGAAAAGCTAGATCAAGAGAACTTTAGGAACTCCGCAAACGTTAGTATTGGGAACACTTCTTGATTTTCCAGACATCGGGACAAACTTCTTGAGGATCACCAACTGTCGTTTCTGTTTGAGATTTAAATCTGATCGGGTGTAGAGATACTCCGGATTCAACATGGATGAATAGGGAGTCTTTGCCACAGATACCACCGGATTACTTTTGCTAGAATCCCAGGAGCTGGACTAAAAGGTCTAACTCCAAAGGAGGAACGAGTTTGTGGAACCCGCGGATTAGCAACTTGTCAGGAGACAGCTGCCCTACTTGAGTATCTTGCAGCGGAACACGATTGAGTTCTTGATGGGAGACACCACGAAGACAAAAGGAGTTCTCAGACTTCCTCTCTTTCTGGAACAATTCAATCAGTGGCTTGGATGCATAGATGAAATTCCCAAGGATAGGAGGTAACAACATACCATCCCGGGAATATTCTGTATATGCATGATCGAGTTGAAATGATTCGGAGGAAACCAGACCATTCCACCCAGATCCACGGCGACATCTTTCAGCAATTGCACGTGAACCAGGAAAAGTCACTTCTAACATTCCGAACATTGCCTTGTGACGACACAAGGTTAGTTCTGACAAGCTTTCCAATCAAACAGGGAGGAAAAAGAATGTAGTGGATGGGCTCAACAACAAACTTATCCTGATACTCCACGACGGTAGACTCATATTTCACATGAACGAGGCTTTAGTATTGGTCAGACTAACATCTTTCTAATCTGAGTTTAACCTACTGAATGTGTTAGTCTGAGTTTGATTTGACGATAGCCCAAATCAAATCAAAAAAATTTAGGATAGCATATCCACAAAGGAGATACCACCTTGCTTCGACACAGGAGACTAGACATCCATTGAGAAGTGAACTATATCAGATAGAGCCTTTGGTCTTTTAACTCTCCAAGTGGTTTAAGCTCAACCGAATAATTCAGGACATCCCGCACGATCTTCTTGGAGAAAGGAGTTGTTCAGAGAACCAGCTTACCCATAAGCTCAACATCACGGTCAGGTGACAACCTGGCGATACTTCTGGAAAGACCTACAGAATATCACGATCCACCGCTAGGTTTCGAGTTCGAGAGAGAGAATCATGCCATACAAGGCACAACGAGGTGGTCTAGGGAGCTTGGGCGTGAACCTAGCTCTTTGACCGAGGGAGTGCATCAAAGCCAACGGACTTGGTAGCACTGTCAAACTCAACTTCTTGATCGGTTAACCAATCATGCTGAGGAGGACAAGGAATGTCCTTGGATTTCACGCACAGTAAGGACTGCTAAGAATATCCGATAGCCACATCATTGCTCACGACTTATCCTTCTCGAGTAACAAGTGTGAGAGCATCACTTCATCAAGAAGATCATGATGTTAAGCACGATACTTTGATATAAAAGAGTGTGACACTCTCAGGTGGAGCAGAGCAAAAACTAGACAAAGCCCTTACTCCGCAGATTTCATTACTTGACTAGATCCGAGAAGTGGACAATACACGGGAGTCTATTTCTTTTAACAAGACGAAGTGGAAAGTCTTGACGGATCAACAGGGTGACTTGCATCGGAACATACCAATACTCGATAGAACTTTATTGTCAACCGACAGACAAAGGTCGGGAAGCAAACCAGAGTGAGTAACATGCCCAGGAGAAATCCTAGGATGTTGAGGATGCACCGGTTATTACTCAATTGTGATAACCATGCCCAAAAGAGGAGAGATACATTAGAGTCAAACAAAACTGTAGTAAGATTGTTGTTGAATCGTAACTCACCCATAAGGACGCCGGAATCTTCTTCAGCTTCTTTAGCAGTGACGCGGTTCAGGCGACGACGCACAATAGGTCCAGCCTTGCCAGCTGGAGTGGCATGGGCTCGCGCAGGATTTCCCGTGAGAGGTGCCTTCTGAGGGTAATCCCTGCAGTAGTGGCCAGCCTGACCACAGGTGTAGCAGATAAGCCCAGGTGGAGCAGGTAGCCGAGGACGATACCCACTTCCGCTTGGCCCAACTGTCGAAGTAGTGGGGCGCGTGGTGGCGTGCTGAGCAATCTTCTCCTGGGCATCCTTTACTGCCCCCACTATGAACTCCATAGAACAATCAGCCGGGAAATGGTCATCTCCTTCGCATAGGTAGCAGGTGGCGCTAGCGGTTGGGCACTTGCCGAGTGGATGCTTGTTGACACAATGCGGGCAACTGCCGGGGCATTGACTCGCTTGATGTCCACCCTTTCCGCACTGACTACAGGCCTTTCCTTGTGGTAGTCCCCACTCTCCGGGGTAATTAAGGGGGCACTTCCGGTACGGATGTCCACGCTCCTTACAAGTGTAACACCTGAGTAAGGTATGGGATTTCTTGGGCAGAACTTTAAATGTAGGGGATTTCTGCCGATCAAAGGGTGGCGGGTGGGTCCCTGGGGTGGCTTCGAATTGATGCAGCAGAGGACGTTGTGCCATTCTGTAGATTTGACAAGGATGCAGTTAGTAGCCACCTCGGTATGGTTGAGATATTAGCATTAGCGTACTCAAGTACTCAGACTAGGGACGATAATACTTTGTGCACAACGAACAGAGAACCAACAAGATAGGACTTGGGTCGAAGATCAGCATCATGTACCAGTAGCGGGAGATTCAAATGGCTAAGAAACCACGTGATTCAACCCACACTATCCGGCACAATCCGGGACCTTATGTTCAAGCCCTTGGGTTAAAACCCAAAGAAAGGAGCAAATGATTAGATTTGATAGAAACATCTGAGTTGATTTGGGATTGCAACGCAGCGGGAGCAACGTGACACATAACACTAAAGGTCGAACCCAACCCCGTTTTACTCCTAATTTTGAAGTAACAGATGAGAAGTAAAACTTTTAAACTCAAATCGAGGTAAGATTGCTCCGAGATTAGAGGGTAACCAGATAAGGAGTAAAAAGAATCCTAAGATGGTTTTCACAACTCATTTTTAGGTTAAAAATATTTTCACAATCACTAGACTCAACATCGACCAGTAGAAGGGTTTCCTACAGGCAGTACTGCTCTGATACCAACTTGTGGCGCCCCGACCCGACTACTATACAGTGATGCTGTGTGTCACCGGTTAGGCGATACAACCGAAGGTTACGGGTTTACCAATCCCCGGCCAGAACCTCTGGCAGACGTTGCTGGGCACACCTCTCCCAGACAACACAACACCCCGATTGATGCCATCACACAGGCACAACTATCAAAGCATAATAGAGAGATCAAGACTTGTGGAACAACTGGCACATCACAGACTCTACGACACAAAACATTATAAGCAACTCTTATAATAGAGAAAGATAGCAAAAGTTACAAACAGGGGTCACCGACCCAACATTTCATCAAGCGGAAGCGAAGGACGTTGTTCTAAACAACAAGATCCAAATATGGCCTAAGAGGCCTGCAAATAAACATCCAGCGCCAGCTGTTCCGGGATGTCCCAAGCTGCCACCTGGGAACCCCAGACTACTCGTCGACGTCCACAAAGAACCCACCTTCGAGGGCGGTGAAGTCCTCTCCTGAAAACAAGCAAACGACGTTGAGTTCGACGAACTCGCAAGATTAAGAGCTAATATATGCTCCATGATTGGCTTTCAAAGGTTTTATGGCTGTTTTGCATAAAGCTGATTTTATTTATAAAACACAACTCCATGGCATCGACTAATCAGATTATTTTTGAAAAGGGGTAAGAAGTAACTCTTTTCTTGTATCACCTTTCTCAACATCACCATCATCATTGTACCTGTTCATCAAAGGCACCTCCCCGAATCACCCTCGAGGAAGTCGACCTTGCATTTGTGAAATGGTACCTCTAGCACCCAAGTTTTAGTCATTCCGTTAAAGTTATTCTATGATCCTACTTCACTTCCCAAGTTCGTCCATAACCGCGGACACGGCTTTTCGAAAAGATTTAACCCTGCAGGGGTGTACAAAGTAGAAGTCCCCGGAGTCCCGAGGGGCCCCAGTTCCTTCGCCACGCGTACCGTCCGGCCCATTACCTGTACAATTAGCTCTCTTCCATGGAAAGCCGGCTGGGTGGGAGCGGTGTCGACTTCTCCCTCGTTAAGGACTCTCCAGGATCATCAGTGCCGGTAGGACAGGTTTGGTGACTCCTCCAACCCCCTGTCCCGCGGACACTTATTTTTCTTCTAATACCAACATCCTCATCTCAGTTCATCCCACCATCATCACGCACGCGCAAATGGAAGCCCGAACTAGAGGACCCTGGCTAGCCCCGCTCGAGTTATTTAGTCTATGAGGGTTCCTGCAAATGCATAGGCCTCACGCATGGTTGCACGCTCAGTCTTGGTTCAAGAGGTATAGAACTCGCACTTAGGCGGCGGGAACGAGACAACCCACCACATCCCATGTGGCCTCTCATCCCCACCTTTAAGCAATTTATTAACCACCACCATCACTTTCCATCACATCCGGTTATTCCATACCTGTTCCAACAATTGAAACATCCACCGGACCTGCAAGCCTTTAAACTAAGCATGGCTAAGCATATACCTAGCAAATATACTTATCTGTGGCCAACACTTCAATCCTATGGATATTGGGAAGGATACAGGTAAATGGCAATAGATCTCTAATGCAACTAGTAGGATACTCTAGTCCAAGCAAAAGACATTTGGAACCGAATGCAATAATATAGTGGGGAAAATAATTGCAAAATATAGGAGGAGACATGCTCAGAGGGGGTATTACGCTTGCCTTGTTCGGGATACGGGTAGTAATACGGATCCTCGGGGTATTGTGGAGTAACCCCGGCTGCTTGATCTAGCGGAGCATAAACATGGAAACAACAATCAATCACCACACAAGCTTCACAATGCAATGCACAAACACATGATGGCATGACAATTTAAAATGCACCCTAATAGCTTTGAACATGAACAACAAGTTAAATGGGGTCCCCATTATATCCTTTGCATTATTTGGAATAACCCCATATTAAAACTTAGTGATTCCAGTGCTACTAGAAGTACATTATTGTTGTTGTGATCAGTTATGCATGATGATGATGATTCTGGGTGATTCATGTTTTTCTGAACATTTTGGTATAAGGGACACATTTTTCGGAGGCCCCGATCAACAGTTATTAATTTTAGAATTTCCTCTTTTTAATTATTTACTTTTAATTAATTTCAAGTATTTCAACAACAATAAATAAGTTTTAGTTACTCGTGTTCGAGAGGGAGAGATGAAATAGTAGGAATCATCGAGGATCGATGTCCCTAGGTGCGGGAGGGGAGCGGGGACATGTGCTATCGAGAGGGAAAAAGAAAAAGAAACCTAGCAACTTTCTCTGTCCAGGCCGGAATTTCCGGTCCAAAAGTGCTCATGGGCCGGAGTTTCCGGTCCAGCTATTTTCAGCCCAGAACGGCATCCACTGGACCCGGTCCGGAGTTGCACCGGAGTTGGGCCGGAGTCTCCGGTTGGAAATATACCCGAAAAGAGCAAAGAGAGGAACGCACGGGCGACGCTACGGTGGCGAGCTACGCGATCGACGGTTACAGGATGCACGCGTGGCAGCAAAGGGCAGAGGGAGCTTCGTGGTCTCACCCTGAGCGTGTGGGTATGCTCGTCGGAGGCGGGGGTGGACGGAGACGGCCGGATTCGTGCGACGGAGCTCGGCCGGGGTCGGAGAGGAAATCGAGCGGCGTCGGCGATTTACGGCTTCCCCCGTCGATTCCTCCGGCGGAGAGGTTGCTGGCGACGTGGCGGAGCTGCCGGTGGTCGTGGATTTGTACGGGGCGAGCTCAGGCGACGGCGCCGAGCTCGGCCATGGCGGCGCGGGTGCGTCTCCGCGGAGAGAGACGAGAGTGAGAGGGAAAGGAGGGGAAAACGGGGAGAGGCAGTGGGAGCAGGTGGGCGTCGTGCTGCTTGTGCTCCTGGCAGAGAGAGAGCAGCGAGGAGGGCCCCGACGCGGGCGTGCGCGAGGCAGCGCCACGGCATGGCGACAGTGCGCGGGAGGAGAGAGACGATGGCGATCTTGCGGATAACCCCCTGGCCAAATGTTGCTCATCACGAACTGGTCCCTGGCTGCATTTTCCTATTTACCGACAAGTCCTTTTCTGCACTGGATTAGAATACCCAGCACGGTTTTTGAATTAATTGGAGCAGTTAAACTCTTCCAAAAATTATGCCAATTTTTGGGTAGCCTCTTTATAATATTATGAAGCTCCCCTAATTTTTCCAAAATATTGAAAATCATTTGGTATGAAAATAAAATAGGAGTTGCCCACAGGCAATTTGAGATTCTCTTCACTTATTTTATTTTCCAAATCGAAATAGTTTTGTCAAAATTAATTTTGGAACTTCCTTGACAAATATCAGATGTCAAGTATTTTGTTTTGCAAGTTAGAGTGCTTTCATTGTTTTGAAAGTTGTTAAACAAGTTTGGCATTTTGTTTCTAAAATGGTGCCAACCCACATGTTTAATTTGTTTAGCAATTTAATATGGATGCCATGATGCAATGCCACACAAAAAGTGGAAAAAATTACACAGGTTTTTCAGGTTCTTAACTTCGGGCTGTTACAACATACTTAAAATAGATATGTGGAAGTAATTTTACCACACATATCAACCGTGGCATTTTTTGGTTTACGACAGCGGAAAATTTACAAATCAATATTATTGCATAACAAACCCAAGCTCGGTGGAAGAAAAATGGCATAGTCCATAGAACAACACAGAGACAAACTATATGGCATAGAACAAGTGAACAACACAATGATCAAATGCAAAGCTGCGGCACAGGAGCTAGCCGAACAGCAGACCCTGCAGGGTCCAGGGATTCAAACTTACTCTAACATAGTAACATGCAAATGCGCGCACACAAAACACGGGAGTAATTAAACATTAGTGCCAAGAACTCAGATGCTAGCTGGTCTTGGTAAGCAAACAACAAAACGGTAGAGCAGGTGAATCAGGGATCTAGTTGAGCAAAGGAGTCCGCATCGGGTGATCTTGTACTTTGCAGTTTGCACCAGCATCTCCCACGAGCACAAAGCGTTTGCACAAACAAAAGCCAGTGGCGCCGCAAGATAATGGCGAAAGCATGCATGTATGATTTTCTTGCTCTCGGACAGACTTGATGATCACATGCTGCCGGGTGACTAAGACCATGTCTAGTAGAACCCTTAAAACCCCAAACCCTTATAGCAGTTTTAAGGGTTGAAAATAGCCTTTTTTGTGCATTTTTACGGTTGAAAAACAGGGGCAAAGACTAGAACCCTTAAACCCAACCCTTATAACGGAATATTCCTCGAGCACGTCCGGTGCGGCGGCGGCGGGCTCGGAGGCGGCGGCCAAGGACTTCTTCCTCGGGGCCCGGGGCTTCGCCATCGCGGCCTTCTTCTTCGGTGCGGCGGCGGCGGCGGCCTTGGAGGCACCTCGCGGCCCCTGCCCGGCCACCTTGCGGCGGCTTTTCGGTGCGGCCGGGGCGGCCGCGACCATGGAGGCGGACGGGGCGGCGGTGCGGGCCGGGACGGACGGCGCGGAGGCGGGCGGGATGACATGCTTCCCCGCCCGCCGCCGCTTGGCCCCTACGCAGGCCGCGACGACGGCCTGGACGGCCGGGGCGGGAGGGGCGGACGGGGGGGCGGCGGGGCCGGGGCGGGGGCGGCGCTCGGGGCCGGGGACGGGCGGACGGGGGCGGCGGGGCTGGGGTCGGGGACGGGGCGGCGGTCGCCGGGGCGGGCGCAGCGGCGCCGGGGACGGCGGCCATGGCCGGCGGCGCGGGAGGGGCGGATGGGGGCGGCGGCGGTTGGGAAATTTCCCTCCCGCGCGAGATGGGGCGATGGGATCCGGGTTGACCCTCACCAACCCCTCCAACCCTCATTTTTAGAGGTTGGGACGGGATACCCGTGTCCAGCCTGCAAAAAAATTTACGGGTTAAGGGGTTCTAGTCTTTGGACTTTTTCCGACGAAAACTGTAAAAAAGCAGTTATTTTTTAGGGTTTGGGGTTTTAAGGGCTCTACTAGAGATGCTCTAACATGATACATAGTACAATTTTCCTTATCAAGCCTTACATCCACGCATGGGCTGCTGCATCTAGTTCCTCTAACTGGATGGCACTCCCCACCACGATAGGATACGCAGTAAGACATGCACGACTGCGACGTTTCAAGCCTTGTGTTGTGACCATTGCCGTCCACAATCGTCGTATTTTTCTTAGGCAAAAGGCTCAAAAGTGCCTGACTTTAAACTATGACCAAGCTTGCCAAAATCGCAACTTTTTTTATTTGAGGAAACAATAGCACTAGCTCTCCTATGATTTTTTATTGATTTGATGGAATGCAAGGGAGATTCAGCGCTGGAGAAAAAACGCTTCGTCCCTCCTCGCGTCGCCCCCTCCAGCCGACCGAGGAGGCGAACCCTACCCGCCCCCTGCCGCCGCCTCTTCCACCATCCTCCCTTCCTCTCCATCCCCGAAGGCGACCGCCGGACAAATGCCGCGCGCCGCCAATGAAGGGGGCGGCGGGGCACTTGCTCCAGCGGCCCGTTCCTGCAGCTTCGAAGGGAGGCTCCAGCCCCGGCCGCCGCATCCTCGCGCTCCGCTGCCGACCGCCTCCCCGGCGTACTCTCCCCGCCTCCCCCGTCCTCTGGCCCGCGTCCTTGCCCGTGCCGGCCTCCGTCTGGCGGCGTGGGCATCTGCGGCGGTGCCGGGCCGAGATGGGCTTGGCGGGCCATGGAAGTCATGTTCGTCGCTCGTGGAGGCTAGATCGACGGCGCCCTTCTGCTCCCTGCTGAGCTTGGTCGCCTCGATGCTCGGTGCCCCGGTGGTCCGGCTGTCGATCCCGGCCCCGGGGGCGCCGTCGGCTTTGTCGGCGCTAGGCCGTGCCCTCCGATGGTTGCAAGGGTCGCAACCTCTTCTCCCGGCCATCTTTCTGCAGCGGGGCGCCGTTGGGGAGGACTGGTGCCATGAGTAACCATAATCATTAACATAAATATAAGTATTGTTGTCCAACTGTAAATTGTTCACCAACACTGCCATATTATTTGGAGAAATGGCTCTAGTGAAACTATGACACCCAGTCAATCTTCTACCATTTTCGTCCTCCTTTATATATTACCTACATATTGAAATGTTTATTGATGTATGTTTATTTATCACTTTGTATCAAACCATATGTATTATCCTTATAACTAGCCAGATAGAAAGTATGACAATCTTCCTACAACGTTGGAAAAGTTGTTTTTGGTGGTTGCGTGCAAGTAGTGCTAATTGGTTAAAGTGTTATTAGTTCCTACTTGTTCAACAAAACTTGGTTCTCAACCGAGTAAAATAACGCGTCGGACATTAAAGAAAACGTTTGCACCATGTGAGAAATTTTTTAGCGTGCGTCCATGATTCATTGCAGCATTTTACATATCGCAAATTACTCAAAAAACTTACCTCCACCATCGACCATGCATGGAGAACCCACCGGTGGTGATTTAAATTCGTCGGCCACAGACGGACCATTCAACTCGAGGTGCAGGACACCAGAGGTTGTGGTATGGGCAACGAATTGTGCATATCAACGGGGGCCAAAGCAGGGGCGAATCTAGAATAAAATGGCGATGGGGTCGGCTAGTACAGAGATATGTGTAATCTAATTTAATGGAGTATCCGAACCATAATATTGCGATAAAAGATAATATAGTTGACGAAAGTGTGCAATAATTGAATAATAGTTTTATTAATCAAGATATGACATACCATTTAAATGATGCCTTAATCCACTCATTACAAATATTTTAATGAGACACTAAAGGTGGTACTCTGGAATCCTTTTTCGATCGGCCGGATCATACGGAAGTTCATCCAAATTACTCTCTCGTGGCAGACTAGCAGAACTTGCTGAATTACCTTGCCCAGTTGCAGGCGTAGACTGTCTAGAAGTCCCTACATCAACATCTGATCGTTTTCTTTTCACGGCAAATTGATCCATGTCCTAGAAAAATCAGGCTTTTTTTGTTTAGAATTTGTCGATTACAGATGACAAACCGAGCCAAGAGGGGGACTACAGAAATAATTGGCTGCGTTGTTTAGAATTTCGAATTGATTTTTGAAGTAGGCATTACCGTGCTGTGTGGTACCGATCTGCCGTCGCCTTTGGCTGTTGCTGGTCGCCCGCAAGATACCAAGAGACAGATATATGACTAAGATGAGAGCAAATATTGGGGTCTCAGCCTTCAGCCGTGCGCCGTCCTAGGGCCGTTATCGATTTAGGAATTGGGAATGAGGAGCTCATGTACGATCGAGTCGTTGGTTTCGTGGCCACTAACCAATCACGATATCACGTTAGGCAGGCCTTAGCATGGGCCCAATTGCTTTTGCTCAAGCCCATCACGCATGAATCAGCCAGACATAGATTTAGATGGGGTCAGGCTGAATTTTGGTCTGGGGTTAGTCTCGAATTTTACATGGGGTGCTTCGCGATTACATCGATCGCATTGGTGTCAGGTGCACCCATCGCTTATACGTGAGATTCGCCCCTGGGCCAAAGGACACAGTTGCCTTACAGAAATATACTTTCGTGTCTTACAAAAAAACCGGAGGCACGCACGAAATCCTGATAGCTAAAAAAACCAGAGTATTTCCGATGGTACACGGACCGAAGCCACGCGCGATCGGTGAAAAAACCAGCCGGTGTCCGATCCTTGGATAAAAATCCGAACGGCCAAAACTCGCTTCAAAACCGGAGCTCTATACTTTTCCACCCACGTTTCAATGTTCTGATCTTCTTTTAGTTGGCCCTGAGAATAACCCAGTCCGGTTCCTATTTGAACTTCTGATTCCATTATTAATAGGCTACTAGTGATTCCATACACACCCTTTTTCACAATCGCATAAACGTACCAACTCAGCTCAGCCGAGCCGATCGCACGGAAAAGCCAAGCCGAGCTGATCGCACCGAAAGAAGTCCCTCACGCTCGCGAAAAGAGCTACCGCGCGAAAAATAGGTTGCAGGGAGAAGGAATCGAACCTGCGACCTCCCTGCAGGAGGCGAGTGCACTGCAGCTGGGCTGACCACTTTGTGTTACGCTAGTTTCTGTCATACTAGTACACTTAGAGATTAAATACATTACATTTTCTCACATACTATTACTATTTCTGCACTGTTCTATTTTTTAAAAACCGGCAAGCCATGAGCGGGTGCATGCCGAAAGCTAGCGATCTTTCCATTGCCGACATTGATGTCGATAGAGTTGTAGAATAGTTGTTCCATTTCTAGCGTATCTGCTTGAGTAGTTCAAATTATCTCCATTGTCATATCGTTGCTAGCTAGCCGGCCGCAGCTTTTTTCTGCGAAAACGTAAGACGAATGAGACAGCTCCATCGCTTTTGGTTGGGGAAAAGATACAACACGAGTGAGGTGGTTTGGAAAATAAACATGGAGTGGCTGCTGTTGATGTTGGCAGCGTCACGCGAGCGACGAAGCCTAGTACAGTGCAGTATAGTGTGGGGGTGAGAGCAGCCAATCGAGTTCAGTTGACGACTCCCCAAGAGAGCAAAGTGAACCGAGTGAACCGGCGGTTTAGCCGGTGAACCTGAACCGAGACCCTCACCGGTTTGGTTGCCGGTCCGGTTTTCTAAACTATGTTCAGACGGTACGCGACGGCGACAAAGATTTCAACCGTTCTTTGACTCAGAAATTTAGACCAGATTATTCAAAACTAATTCTAAATAATTACCAACATGAAATTGAAATATAGATGAACCCAATTTCCTTAAAAACTTGATAATTATAACAAGTAGTTTTTTGAACCTACTAGAAATGACCCATTATTTTTTCTACAATATTATGATCAAATCAGGCATACTTGACAAAAGTACTTTATTTTGTGACAAGTCTAAATGGTTCGTAGTCTAGGTCTGGTGCATGTGGGTCTAAATGTATAGTAGTTCTTATAGGTATGTAGTTACCACCTTTGGTATATGTGAACCCATATGCAGCCCCCTAGCCATCTTAACTAGGATATTTGTGACATGTGAACCCACATGCAACACTAATAACCATCTATTTATATATCTACGATCTTTAGGACATGCGGACCCACATGTTCAACAAATGTTTCGAAAAAGTGCATTTTAGGTCAAGAATCTATGAAAAAATGACCAATTATTTTAGCGAATCTAGCGACAAGTGAGGCTCCATTTTAGGTACGCACGTGCTTCTATGGTCTAGCCTTACATAGTCAATGTGAAAAGCCAATTGGTCTACCCATTTCGATGATGTTCCAAGGGATAGACAACGCACGATAGAGAGATAATCACGGTTCGTCAAGAATCTCTGATATTATGCATCGAGACCAGTCAAAAAGTTAGACTTGATCCTAATATTCGCGTGTAGGTGTGGAGTGAATTTGAGGAGACAACATCGAACCTCCAAATTCATAGAATTCCAGTTTGCCATTATTCTCAGCATTTTTTTATGGAAATATTTAAAAAATATGAAAACATTGCAAACATAGCTAGAAGTGCTACGTCAAAATGGCTAGGGGTGTTGCATGTCAGTCCACATGTTTCAAAGGTTCTATAGACATATCTATATGACCTACTAGACATCTAGATCCATATGCACCATCCTTAGAAGCTTGAACTAGAACAAGCATGTGAGTCCCACAATATTCAACGTAAATAGGAGTGTTGCACGTGGGTCCACGTGTTCCAAAGGTGATAGATATACAACTAGATGGCTATGAGTGTTCCATGTGGGTCTATATGTCCCAGATGTGCTAGGGAAAGATGGCTTGGTCTGTTGCATGTGGTTCCACATGTTCTGAAGGTGGTAGAGACATGCGTTTATGATTTACTAGACATCTAGACGCACATACACGAGCCCTGGACAGTTTGATCTAGAATTATCATATGGGTCCCACGTATAAACAACAATAGGTTTGCCCCTACCAACTTTGTGGGTACAAGGCATGTGGACTAGCTTGGTCTACTGTTAGCACCCTTGGAACATGTGGACCCACACATGTCTACCCCTACCACCTTTGGGGCATGTGGACCAACATGCACCACTCCTATCTTGTCCCACATGAAAACACTCCTATCACGCCAGTTTGGTATACCGTTAGCACCCTTGGTACATGTGTTAGATAAGGTGGTAAGGGCAGACCTAGCAGGTCAGATAGGAGTGTTGCATGTGGTTCCACATGTCCCAAAGATGGTAGGGGTAGACATGTGTGGGTCCACATGTCCCAAGGATGCTAAGGGTAAACCAAGCTGGCGTGACAGGAGTGTTTTCGTGTGGGTCCGCATGTCCAAAATGGGGTAGATGCACAACTAGCTGGCTAGGAGTGTTGCATGTGGGTCCACATGTCACAAAGGTAATATATGTACAGATGGATGGTTATGAGAGTTGTATATGGGTCCACATATGCCAAAGATGGTAGACCTACCACCTTTCATATATGTGGACCCAGATGCAACACCCCTATACAATTAGGTCTGCCCCTAGACTCTTTGATACATGTGGATCCACATAAACACTCGTTTCCGTCTAGGTACAGATCTACCACCTCTGGAACATGTGGACCCACATGCACGCCTATTTGCTAGTCAGGTTTATTCACATGCCCCAAAGGTTATAGGAGTGGACCTAGATGGCTGAGAGTGTGGCATATGTACGCACGTGCTTCTATGGCCTACTCTTACACAGTCAATGAGAAAAGTCAATTGGTCTACCCATTTCGACGATGTTCCAAGGGGTAGACAACACACGATAGAGAGATCATCACAATTCGTTAGGAATCTATGATATTATGCATCGAGACCAGTCGAAAAGTTAGACTTGATCTTAATATTCACGTGTAGGTGTGAAGTGAATTTGAGGAGACAATCCCAAAGATGGCACGGCGCAATACTAGGGAATCTGGTGGCTGACGTGGAACCTGCCCCAAAGGTGATAGATGTACAACTGTATCATTAGGAGTGTGTATCATTAGGAGTGTTGTATATGGGTCCACATATACCAAAGGTGGTACAGGGTAGACCTAACACCTTACCCCTACCACATTTCATACATGTGGACCCACATGTAACACCTCTAGACAACTAGGTCTGCCCCTACCACATTTGGGGCATTTGGACCTAAATTCAACACTCTGACCATCTAGATACACATCTAAGTACTGCAGCATGCGAGTCCACATGTCTCTAAGGTGGTATTAGCTTGCAAGGGTCCACATGCAACCAAGGGTGGCATGGGTAAACCTAGGATAGATGAATGTGCGTCCACATGCCCCAAATGCGTCAGATGTACAACTAGATGGCTAGGAGTGTCGCATGTGGGTCCACATGCTCCAAAGGTGATAGATGCACAACTGTATGGTTAGAAGTGGTGTATACGAGTCCACATATATACCAAAGGTGGTACAGGGTAGACCTAACACCTTACCCCTTCCACCTTTCATACATGTGGACCCACATGTAATACCTCTAAACAACTAGGTCTGCCCCTACTACCTTTGCTGCATGTGGACCCAAATTCAACACTCCTGACCATCTAGGTACACATCTAAGTACTGCAGCATCTGGGTCCACATGTCTCAAAGATGGTAGGGGTAGACATAGCTTGCAAGGGTACACATACAACTAAGAGTACACATGCAATTTCTTTCAAATATACAATCCCGCAACTAAGTATACCCACTAACTATCCTGGCCACCCAAATGCTTTGTGATCCATGCACAATTTTATCAACGAATTTCCAAATATCAATGCATATCAATAATTGATAGATTTATGTAATTTCAATTTTAGATTCATGTACTAAGAAGAAATTTATGTGTATGCATGAGAAAAAAAATTAAAACTACACATTAACAATTGTTTTATTTTATCAACACATAAAATAGTAGGAATAATATTTTCTCTTGGATGCAAAATCAATGGTTGAGATAAGCGTTGGGTATCCTCCTAGTGTGAGAAAATTGTGTTGTGTTTTATTCTATTTAATAGGACCCCAACCATTTGAAAGGTGGTAGGGATAGACATAGCTTGCAAGGGTCCACATGCAACCAAAGGTGGCATGGGTAAACCTAGCTGGCTAGAATAGATGAATGTGGGTCCACATGCCCCAAATGTTGCAGATGTACAACTAGATGGGCATGAGTGTCGCATGTGGTTCCACATGCCCCAAAGGTGATAGATGTACAACTGTATCATTAGGAGTGTTGTATATGGGTCCACATATACCAAAGGTGGTACAGGGTAGACCTAACACCTTACCCCTACCACGTTTCATACATGTGGACCCACATGTAATACCTCTAGACAACTAGGTCTGTCCCTACCACCTTTGGGGATTTGGACCTAAATTCAACACTCCTGACACTCCTGACCATCTAGATACACATCTAAGTACTGCAGCATGTGAGTCCACATGTCTCTAAGGTGGTAGGGGTAGACATAGCTTGCAAGGGTCCACATGCAACCAAGGGTGGCATGGGTAAACCTAGTTGGTTAGGATAGATGAATGTGCGTCCACATGCCCCAAATGCGTCAGATGTACAACTAGATGGCAAGGAGTGTCGCATGTGGGTCCACATGCTCCAAAGGTGATAGATGCACAACTGTATGGTTAGAAGTGGTGTATACGAGTCCACATATATACCAAAGGTGGTACAGGGTAGACCTAACACCTTACCCCTTCCACCTTTCATACATGTGGACCCACATGTAATACCTCTAAACAACTAGGTCTGCCCCTACTACCTTTGGGGCATGTGGACCCAAATTCAACACTCCTGACCATCTAGGTACACATCTAAGTACTGCAGCATCTGGATCCACATGTCTCAAAGATGGTAGGGGTAGACATAGCTTGCAAGGGTACACATACAACTAAGAGTACACATGCAATTTCTTTCAAATATACAATCCCGCAACTAAGTATACCCACTAACTATCCTGGCCACCCAAATGCTTTGTGATCCATGCACAATTTTATCAACGAATTTCCAAACATCAATGCATATCAATAATTGATAGATTTATGTAATTTCAATTTTAGATTCATGTACTAAGAAGAAATTTATGTGTATGCATGAGAAAAAAAATTAAAACTACACATTAACAATTGTTTTATTTTATCAACACATAAAATAGTAGGAATAATATTTTCTCTTGGATGCAAAATCAATGGTTGAGATAAGCGCTGGGTATCCTCCTAGTTGTGAGAAAATTGTGTTGTGTTTTATTCTATTTAATAGGACCCCAACCATTGAAAAAACCAACTGTAGCTCGGGCTGCATGTAGGACTATAATCTTTTTTTAAACAGTATGTAAAAGTTTCAAAAAATTCTAAATTAAATCTGGATGTATCCAGTACCATATACTACAATTGTGCAAAGTTTCAATCCGAAAGTCTTTGTACTTTAGGTTACATAAAAAAAAAGATTCTTACAAGATTTGAAGGTGTACTGTTCACACACGAGATGTACAATTTTGTCTTTTTATATAGCGTAGAATACAACGTATTTAGGATTAAGATTTTGCACACTTGTAGTATATATCCATGGCTACACCTAGATTTTTTTTAGTTTTTTTGAAACTTTAAATTTGTATTTCTAATTTTTAAATTAAAGGCTACATGTAGCCCAGGCTACAAAACACCCCTCTCCTCAACCATCCTCTTCACCAACGCGCTGCCTCCTCCTCTCCCCCACCAAATCCACCGCCCCTCCATCCTCTTCCACACCATGCTGCCTCCTCCCCTCCACCACCATATCCACCGCCCCTACACAAACACCAGCCGCCTTCGCCCCCATGGCCGGAGGCTCCCTCCGCAAGTCCCCATCTCTAATCCGTATCGGTGACCCACGGCGCGTAGTGCACGGCGGCTAATCTTCCACTTCAGCCACCGCAGGACTGCCCCTTGCTCCGCACCCAGCAGCCCGGCACACACAACTGCAGCACTACACACACACCCGCCACGAGTTCATGGATCGTGCAGCCCGAAGTCTGAAGCCTTTCTGTTTGAAATTCAGTAGACGTCACTCGCTATGTTTATATAGCCTTGGATTCTATTCCAATCACAAATTGAGATGTAGCCCGGTGGCTATGCTCCCTGTGTCTCGCCTTGGAGACCCAGGTTCGAAACCTGGCAGACACATATTTTCGTATTTTTTTTCTCAGGAGCCGTCTCAGCTACATATTGTCCAGGCAAGCCTCCACGGCTCAGCTAGATATTTTCCTGGCTCGGCTCGAGCCGACTGAGTTGGCTTGGCTCCTTGTGAGATTAAATCTCAGCCGTCCTTGTGTTTCCCCTCCACGATAACCCTTCGCCTAGGGTGTGTATGGAATCACTAGCCTTATTAATATTTGCTCTCTTTCCACAACTATTGGAGTTGGGGTATTAGGGCACCCCGCAAAACGCCATTACTATGTAGATATCATATGCAACTAAATCATCAGTTTTCTATTATAGATGTTTTTAGTTTTTTCTCGAAATTTTATCAAACTTTATTGGTTTAACTTTAGTATTGGTCAATCTCAAGACCTGATTAGCTAGCGGGCCCCGTCTTTATGAGATCCTCATACAGGTAGGGTATGCGCATGTATGTTCATAGAGGTGGGTGTATGCACGTGTTTGCCAGCCCTCCGTCTTTATTGTGTTTCACAAAAAGATGTCTACTATCGACTAACTTAATTTATAAGATAATAAATATCGACTGTTAATCTACTATCGATTATACTACCTCAACCAATGCCGTTCCACGTGCCTTATGTTTGCTCCGAAGCATATTATTAAGTTTATATACCAACGACACCGTTTCTACATGTTATATTGTCATGCTTAACGTGTGATTTATCTCGAATGGAGATTGATGCACATTTTTTTAAATAGATGAAAATATCAAATGTACTCAATGAAAAATCTCTCTACCAAACTCCGCCACAGCTCAAAATGTTTGGCATGCATGTAGAAGGAAAATACACAAGCTGCTTTGTAAAGTAATGAATGATTTGAAGTATATATATACATAATTTGATTATACTAACATAGCCAATTATCAACTATAATTCTAACTAAAAGTAACTAGCTAGCCTTAGTTGGAATCTGTGTCGAGCCTCCTGCCCACAACCACGGCATTGTACCACCTTGCCTCTTTCGTCCACTCTCCACCTACCAGTACCATGAGCAAGCAGGGAATCGGCATATGTGTAACAAAATGAGTACATGGCCGTACAATTATTGCGTTAAAAAAAGCTTACATGCATAGGTATAATTCACAATAAATAATGTGAAGCCTGAGTAGAATTGTAATTTTCAATGGGCTCTGTACATCCATTATCTATATTGCTGAATCCGCCATTTGGGTATATATATATCCCCCATCGATCATTTATCCTTTTTATTTTACCATGTCCTCCCCGGCCGTCTCCTCACCACTTTTTTACCGACTACAGATCCATCTCCTCCCATCATCATACCGCAGTTTCAGGTGAGGTTGTGGTCAAGAAGACAAGAGCTGATCCGAAGCCACGGAGGACATCACCATCTTGGGAGCCAAGAACTCACATGCTAGTTGGTCGTGGTCTTGCTAAGCAAACAACAAAATGGTAGAGCAGGTGAATCAAGGATCCCCGAGTTGAGCAAAGGAGTCCACCTCATCGGGTGATCTTGTGCTCGATTTGCACCAGCATCTCCCACGAGGACACACAAACGACAGATGCTGCAGCGCGGTAGATCGAGAGACGATGGAGGAAAAAGCTAGTACATGATTGCGACGTTGCAATGCAAGCTCGTACGCCTGACTTTAAAGTATGACCAAGTTTGGCAAAATCGCTACTTTTTTTATTTGAGGAAACAATAGCACTAGCTCTACTATGATTTCTACTGATATTTTTGCAAAGTTACGTAGAGGAAACCGTAGCCGCGGTTTTTGAGAGTATGCCTATTAACTTGCAATTTAGACGGCACCTTGTTGGAAATACTAGAGAATCTTGGTTTCGCCTAGTTGAGCGTCTTATGCGAGTACACTTGACGGATGAACCGGATAGTTTTAGATGGAGATTAACGCAATCGGGTGTTTTCTCTGTCAAGTCATATTATACCGAGCTTCTTAATTAATGGTCGATATTTGCGCAAGTATCTGTGGAAGTTGAAGGTTCCTCTTAAGATTAGGATTTTCTTGTGGTTCTTGCATAGAAAAGAGTTGTTGACTAAAGATAATTTGGCAAAGTGGAGGTGGACCGGATGTAAGAAATGCGTTTTCTGTGATGCAGATGAGTCTGTGCAGCATCTGTTCATCTCTTGCATGCCCTTTTGCAAGTGATATTTGGCGTTTGGAACATTTCACTTTTAACATCTATCCACCGACTAGTGTTGCTAATATGTTTGGTACTTGGTTGAATGGGATTGATGCAAAGACTAAAGCATGCATTAGGATTGGCGTAGCGGCCGTCTTATCCGCTATCTGGAACTGCCGTAATGATGTGGTGTTTAATAACACGCAATCTATTCATTATTTGCAGATTATAAACAAGGCGACCTACTGGATTCACATGTGGTCTTATCTTCTCCCTGTGGAGCAGCGTGGACTCATGGATTCCGGATGTACTCGAATGATGATGGTCGTACGGGTTATCTTCTGCCGGGGTGGGTGGCTACAGCACAAGAGGATCGATGGATAAAACTTTTTTAAGTGGTTGATTTTTGTATTCACTTTGAGTGATCCTTGAATTGTAATCGAATATTTACTTGATACTCTACAATAAATGCGACGGATGTGTGCATCATTTTGATGCAGAGCCCGGGGATCCGCACCCTTTTCTTAAAAAAAACGTAGAGGAAGAAATAACTAAACAGGAAAAGGAGAGCTAGCTCTACAATGCTTGCACGTCACTGTCACGTATAGTCCCTCTGTTCTAAAATATTTGGTACAGATTGTCCAAATGCACATGTATTTAGATAGTTTTTAGTGTGTAGATACATCCAGATGGATATAAATCTGAGTCAAATATTCTGTAACGGAGAGAGTAATACATATGATATGAATGGATAATCTTACGAACACTTGGGCATCACAGCAAGCCGGCAATCTTTATCGCGTACATTTTCTTGACGGATCAAACCACAAGGTCCGCCAGCTTGGTAAATTAGCGTGATAGCTTGGTAAACGATTATCTTTTTGGGAAAGCGTACGTGTTTCCCTGTAGTATACGAAGCGAGTGGCGAGTTGGGGGATTTAAAAGAGAGCTGAGTGGGGCAATTTACGTATAAGCATGTAAGGTGTGAAAAAAAGAAATATTGAGGAACGACACGTGCCTCTTGCAATGGATTCTAGCGTGTTCATCGATCCAGTAATGCCGGGCTATCTTTGAGTTGCAGATCGCCAGGTCCAAAAGTCCAAAGCCCAAAGGCATCGGCCAGATCAGCGCATGCGCGAGGTCACCATTAGCTAAAGGATTCTGGCCCAGTAACAAGGTCTACAGACAGAATTTCTACACCACATCGTAATAAATTTCTACACCATTAGCTAAAAAATCTTGTATAGTTTTTCCCCTAGGCTAGCCTAGGGTTCCCAAGTTCCTCTGGCGGCGAGCCCGTCGGAGTCAAAAAATCCGATCTCTCTTGTCGATCTCACGTGTGATCTCTCTCGTAGCGATCTCGGCGTGATTCCCTTCATCTGGGCGATCCGTTGGATACACTGCATGGCGGACGCAACAGGAAGTGTGCCGGCTGCCGCGAGTGCCTCTGCAGGCGACGCCGGCGAACAGCGAACCACTGAGGTAAATCTGGGAGAACCTCCATGGGGAGGAGGAAGAAGAACTGGATCTGTCGGGCGAGGTTGAAGAGTTGATCAAGGAAACCCGATGGATCGCCATATTTAGGGTTCATAATGGGGGTTCCTGATGGTCTGATGAAAAACGTGGATGTGGCAACAAAAATTGCTAGGAAAGTTGGAATCCCTCCGATCAAGGTTATTGTGAATGAGGGGCGGTTAAACCCTTCGAAATATCTTAGGGCGCGGGTATATGTCAAGCTAGATACACCACTGGTTAGGTTTGTCCCCATAACTTTGAAGGAAAAGAAGAACTACCCGGTGAAATATGAGAAGTTGCCGGACTTTTGTAATTTCTGCGTCTTGATTGGGCACACAGTTACTGAGTGTGGAGATGGTATCCACCAACCGGATGCATGTGGTTGGGGAGGTTGGCTCCTTGTGGATTTTGATGTAGCACCTGGAAGGGGTAATGGATGACGGGGTTCTTTCACCCGTGGTGGAGCAGCAGGCAGAGGTAGGGGTTTTGGTAGAGGGAGAGGCAACCCTGGTGACTCAAATGATCTTGAAGATGAAGATATGGTGTTGGGTGAGGATGGGTTGCAGCACAATGGAGAAGTTGTACCCTCTGCACGCAAACGATTGATTGATGGGAATGAGAGGAACGGAGATCCCTCAGCTCCGGCCTCAGGCTTTGTTACTGATAAGGTGCTACTACTAGAAAATAGTCCTGGAGGACCAGTGGACAAAAGTCAGCTAAGTACACCTCAAAAGATTCATGACCAGAAGAGACACCAATCAGAGAATGGTGATGGCAGCTCTACCCAAAAGAATTTATCGGCGACCTCCTTCGAGGGGGATCGCCGTCAGCAATGAAAACCGTAGGATGGAACAGTTGTCATGCCCCGAGACCCGGCCCGGTGACATTCGCCGCGCGCCTATAGACCCGAAAGACTATACACGCGCAAGGCTAGAAAGCAGGATGAACCAGCACGGTGGATCTCAAACAGCTCATTTACTCATTTTTACAGGACTCTTTACATTTAAAGAAATAAAAGGTTATCTACACGTTCCCACCCACTAGTCCAGCCTACTCTTCGGACATCGTCTTCCGCTGCGTACTCTGATACATACAAAAACATAGGAAGCAAGGGTGAGTACGATAAAATCATACTCAGCAAGTAAATACTTTACTAAGCAACAAAAGAGGAGATAAATACAGCTGCAAAGAAATAACTGTATTTAAAGAAAATCAATGAAACTGGATTAAATAAGAGAAACAAAGTAGCAGCAAGACCAGATTTAAACGAATGGGTCATTCACCAAGGAAATGGACTTAAAGATGGTAAATGACCATGTATCGGTATCACACCTGACAGCAAGGTTCCCTACCCGGACTCACAGGGGTGAATATTCACACTTTTACGCTCTTAAAAGGGGTACTCCGACATCAACAGCCTCGACCAGAATCACACCGGGCGCCAGTCGAGCAGGGCTCTTTTGCCCGCTCAGGCACCGGACACCTTGACCTACTCATGTCGGTCGCTTCTATGGATCCATCACTGACACTTTCCCGAACAAGGATCATCCCTCGCGGAGAACTCAGACAGTCCCATTCCTAAACTGTGACCGGTACAATACGTTTGCCGTCGTGACGCCAATACACAGATAGAATTTATCTTGTGGAGCAATAAGATATGAAGCCAAAATATCAAGATCACGCCTCCGCGTGAGGCCAACTAAATCGTGGTGATTTCTCGCTTATCATCACACACTTATCTCAAGAGGTACCATGGTCAACGGCACCCATGGACCAAGAGCAACAACGAGATACGATCAAAGTATCTCTTCAAGAACATGAGAGTCAACGATGATACCAACAGTAATACAGTGCAAGTAGCAGTACTGATGTATTAACAGCAAGAATATATAAGCTAGAAGTAGTTAAGACTACTACCAGCCAGAATCAAGGACTAGCAAACCAACTAATCATAGGAATCAACGGATTAGTAGAGCATCTACTTGCAAGAATTAAGGGATTAGGGATCAGGAAAGTATCCACTTGCCTCAAGGTCACGAGATCATGAACCATCTGAGCAATACTCCGATCGATCAATCACGCCTGCAATAGTCCAGCCGACAGCCATGCCTTCAAATACATGTAGATATTCTACAAGTACGACTCGGCTGCTCCACGGCATCTCGGCGTCGCCGTCCGTATCTCTTCCGACATGCACGCAGCTCCTCGCCGGCCTTTCTCCATCACCATCTCATTCTCTCTGTTGCTCACTATAGCTCACGAGAAAGCTCACTCTCTCTCTCTCCGTGTCTTACTCAGTTCATCTGGACGATCGACAGCGTTGGAGTGAACTCCACGAGCAGCTAGCAGCAGCCGTAGCAGATGTATATAGAAGATGATCATCAGTTGCCGGGCTAAAATATCTGAGGCTTGACCCTTCGACGTGAAGCAAACACTGATAAATATCTTTTGCTGACGTCACCGTTTACGTGTCAGTCAGTCACAGGCTGATCGCCATGCACACTTCCACGTAGGAGACCAATAGTCAATCAGCAACTAGCACTGCCCAAGCTGATCCTCGTAGCAAAGCCACGCGCATCCTTGTGGCCAATCACCTCACGTTGCTGGTGTAAGCATGTATGCATGATCTCTTCCAGAGAATGCATGCACCACGTACTAGTCGCGGCACCAATATAACTGCAATATTGCCGGGCAGATCAAATATCGCGTCTGACAACCTTGTTACGGCCCCGATCCATAAGGAGGATAGTGGGAGTGCCGGCAGCCCGGCAACCACGACAATAGACGCAACGAGAACGAGCCAGTGGCTCGGTGGTTGGCCCTGGCGGTGTCCAGGCCACCCGTCCCGGGTTCGATCCCCAGCGGGGATGTTTTCCTGGGATGTCTCACTAAGGAATTTGTGGAGGGCTTTTGGGGAGACTGAGCCCTTAATCAGTCTGTCCCAGTTCGTGTTTCTGGGCCAAATTCCACCGTGGTTCAGTCAGAGGTATTGTGGTGTGCCCACCACCGCAGGGTTTCCCAGTAGGTCTAGGCTCACGGAGGCCCAGAAAGCTTAGTATAGTCTGGTTAGGTCTAGCTTGCGCACAGGTGGCGTGCGTGTGGTGTTGAGTGTGTGTGGTGTGAGTTGTGCGTGAGTTCAGATACTACAGCTGTACTGTAAAAGACCAGGAATTCTCAAAAAAAAAAAAAAGACAATAGACGCAACGTCGTATGTTGACATACGGGACTCATCTGACATGGACTCAAACCCGATTTATTGCGGGCTAGGGCGGAACGTGTTCATGTTTTAATGGCGCACTGTCGGATCCTGACAGACATGACTGGTCTGCCATTGACTCAAACCCGATTTATTGTGGGCTAAGGTGGACAATGTTCACGTTTTAATGGCCCATCCGTTCCCTGGTTCACGGACGCGTCGTGCCTCGCCTTCCACGACGTGCGTTCCCTCTCGTCAAGGTTAACAAAGAGAAGTCGTCGCCCTCCTCGTGGCCGTTTTTACCTTGGCCGCAAAATTCCTAAGAAGGAGGGCACGCCCGCCGGAGCCAGAGATGATGAAGGAGGAGGTCGAGGTAGAGTTCCAGCGGCAGATCGCCAAGGCGCATTGCATCTCCTTTGACACCATCCAGCTTGCCGAGAATGGTTGGGCGGAGGAGTTGTCCTGTGGTCGGCAAAAGACTGCAGGATCGTGGTCGTCGCATACGCCGACGCAGGTGGCGACGATGATAAACTTGACTTCTTTGTCTTTTATCGTAATAATTTCTATTAGGCATACATTTAAGTCAAATTCCGTTAAAAAATTGTTAGATATCTCATTTGAATGGAGTTCGTCTGTTCTCATTACAAATATAATTGAGATTTTTTGGTCGCACGTCTATTGAGGCCACAGGTGGGGGAAGCTGGTCCTAGTAGAGCGGCAACGTGTGTCGGCGCTCGCAATAGAACTTGCCCGACACACTTGCCGGACGATCTATTGGGAGCGTCAGTGTGGATGCTCTAAGGTCCCCGACCCTTCTGCATTTTTCATTCTGGAGAGAAAGAAGACGTATGTAAAGGTCAAATCATGTAAGGTTTGACAATTTTTGTAGTATAAAAACTATCAAACTGACAAGGTCAAATCAATCTTATTAGTTGAATCATCAAATATATTTTTCTAAGGAATATTATATTTATAGAATATCAAAATTATTGATACGTTTTCAACTTGGACAGACTGATTTCAAAAAAATAGCATGCGTCCTGTTTTTGGTAACGGAGGTAATACAAAGAACAGGACGGGCAGAGGCCAAGTCGAATTCATACGTTTTGAAGACAAAACTGAGTCCGAATCGAGGATAAGTAAATTCTTGCAGGATCGGAGCCAAGTCGGATCGACGACACACCGACGAACGAACAATATATTCAGATCCGCCTTTTGCAGGACGCGCTAGAGCCTAGAAGGCGAAAGTACGCAGTTGACCCAATTTATTCAGATCCGCCTTTTTTTTTATTAATTGGCGGCAGCAATACAACCCGGTCTGGCATTGGCGGGGGACGACCACGACGACGGCGGCTGCAGTGTGGAACATCCGTAAGTGGCTCTTTTCCCTGCCAGTCTTTTCTCTCTCTCTTCTCCGGCAGGCGTTGCCGCCGGTGTGTATGCGCCGTCCCACCATAACCTAGCTACGGCGGTAAGCAGGAGTTGAAGTCTGAAGTCTGAACTAAGCCATATGTTGTGAACTTGTGTTTCAGGTATCAGGAAAGTTTAAATGTGGTGCCAGAGGAGCCAAAGCAACACCAAGTTGCAGTCTCACATGCCGCTTCGAAGGGGAGATACGCAAGGTAAGAATCCTAACCTCTTCAGTTTTTTGTGTATCGCTTTTCCTAACTCTAACGCTCGGTCGAAATTTCCGGCTGTACGATCGGTAATCACAGTTTGGCGATTGTAACGTATCAGGGAGCTTTTTTTTTTAGAGCCACGTACCAGGGAGCTGTATGAGGGAGCTGGCTGTTGTTTGGCGATTGTTAACCTACAAGGGGGAGCTGGTTGTTTCGGCCCATCTTACTCGGTTACGGCCTAACTGCAATTTGTGCTCTCTTTTTTTTTTCCTCTTTTTTTTTTCTTGTTTTGCTCGGTTATGGCCTGTTTGCTTGCTAGCAGTTCAGTTTTTTTTTTCTTTTTTGTTAATTTTTTAAGGTGATGTTTTTTTGCTTTGGCTGCAGTCGCCTTTTTCTTCTTCTTTTTGGGTTTGTTTGAGTTATTTTTTAGGTTAGGGCGATTTGTTGTTTTCTTTTCTTTTACCGTTCTCGGCTGGCTTCAACGGGGAGATAGTACTCGCCGTCGGAGAAGGCTGACGAGCAAACCTTATTAGTGTGCAATCGCAGCTAACATGCATATTTTTTTCTTATGTCATTTCTAATCGCAACGTTGTGTGCACCTACATTTTTTTAGTAATTGATTGTTTCCATATCTTATAATTGTAGGTTCTATGCATGCCGTTTTCTTGTGCGTATCTATAATTGCACATGGAACCATTCGCAATTGCATATGAAACCATTCACAATTGCATATGTACTCTTATAGTGTGTAACTGAATTATTTCCCTTTGTGTGTAGTTGTAATTGCACTTGAAATTAGTGCGCAATTGCACATTCACTTTTTCGCGTGTAATTTCATATTTTCATCCCTTTTTATAATTGCACTCGCAATTTGCGTAAGGAACCATCGTGCAATTCCACATGCATTTTTATGTTTTGGCTTTTTATGTGGCCTTTCTTTCTGGTTTTGGCTGGGCTTTTTTGTTTGCGTTGGGCTTTTGTATTTATCTTTTCACTGGCCGAGTGGAATCCTATGTGTCGTCTCGGCTACGGTGTCGGTTGCCACACTATGTTCTCTCTAGAGGCAAAATGCGGGGTGGGACCCAGAGGTAAATGGTGTGGGAGTATGGAGGAGGTCCCACGAACGGGTGGAATATGTTCCGTTGTCTTCTCTTTGTAGGTATGTCCCAAGAACGGTGAGCCGCATGAGTATTTTGCTTATGAGCGTGTAATTGCACATGTTGTTTATGAGTGTGCAATTGCTTTTATAATGTTCTTTTTCCAACGTGCAATTTCACATGATTTCTTCTTATAGCGTGTAATTACACATAATTCTTGTTAGCGTGCAATTACATATATAATTTTTTAAACGTGTAATTAAGCATGATTCTCGATAGCATGCAAGTACGCAAAATATAAATGTGCAATTGCACATGACTCTCGTTAGCGTGCAATCGCACATAATTCGTTAGCATGCAATTACACATGCATTTTTAACATGCATGCATGAAACTACGTATGTTTTTTAATCCGCAATTGCACGTGATTTTCACATGCATTTTTTAAACCTGCAATTGCACATGATTCTCGTTACTGGGTAATTGCACATGATTATTGTTAGCGTGTAATTACACATAAACACAAAAAATAGGTGAATCCTTATTGTAAATCATCTTACTTCTCCACTTAGAGGTTATAACCGCAAGGAAAGATACGCACACCCCGGACACATGGCACCACGTCCGTACCCACTGATAATTGCACATGGATTTTCTTTTTTCATCGAGCCTTTTGCACATTTTGTGTGCAATTGCACACATTTTTTTATCCGTGTGCAATTACACACATTTTTTTATTAGTGTGCAATTGCAAATGATTTTTCAACAAACTTTTTCCAGCGTTCTTGCTAACGCTCGGTTGCCCTAGATTTAGCGTATCGCTCGGTTGACGATTTATTCCGCGTGATCGATCCATCGATTGATAAGGTTTCCCGACTGTTGACTCAGTCACGCATGTAGATGTTTGTTTCGGCCCGTTTTGATCTCGGGTTGTGGCCCGTTTGTAGTTTGGCTTTTCCTTTCCTTTCGTTTTTGTTTCGGCTATTTATTGGGCCTTTTGATTTTCTGGATTTTGCTGGGTTTTTTTTAAGTTGCGTTTGAGCCTTTTGATATGTGATAAAGATTTTTGTAAAACATTTTTTAGCATGCAAATGCATAAGAAGTTTTAGCGGGTAATTACGTACATTTTTTATTTAAGCATGTAAGTGCACATGAATATTTAGCGTGCAGTTACACAAGAATTTTAGCGTGCAATTGCATACTAACTTTTTTAACGTGCAATGGCACATCAATTTTGTTTAGCATGCAAATGCATAAGAAGTTTTAACGTGTAATTACATACATTTTTATTTAAGCAATGTTCATTTGCTCAAGTAAAAAATAAACTCATTTGCTTCTCCTCTTCTAATCAACAAGAGTAGGAAATGTTTGACCCTGATGAGTTGCTGAGATTGCAGCTCAAAGCAGTCGATCCGGGGCATGAAATATCTACGTTTGGAAAATTGGATTCTCAGTTCTAAGCTGGTCACTTGACAAGAAAATGGTGGGATTGTTGAGGAAAACTTCATTTTCGGTGTGGTTAACAGTTGAGCAGGAAAAAAATGTAGATGAATCTCTGATAGAAGTTTATTTGTTTCACATCCCTGCTCTGGAAATTTGCTTATTAAAGAAGAGGTCCTGGCTACTGCAGCAATAGTCAATCCATGTGCAGCGATAGATAATAATGTGATCAGAAGGGTACCAGAAAATTTATGAACTGCGACAAAATTATCCATCTTTTGACATATCAATCCTCATTTGGATCACAGAGGGTGCCACAAAGCTAGATGGAAGCGAGATGACAGTATAATTGACAAACGACAGTCGTAGAAATAAAGACACTCCTAATTGTTGTAACTTGCGTAGACAGGTAGAAACAAAAACTAGCTGATTGTTGTAACTTGTAAAAGAACGTGCTAGACGAGGAAATTGTAGTATCAGAAGCTAAACCTGACGAGAACAACTGGAGGATCTACCGCAAAGACAACAAACAAAATTCCAGAAAAACACACAGCGAAATAGAGCAAAAGCTGACTGAACACATGTTACTCAGCATAAGGGTTTCTCCCATTGAGGCTTTTAAAGCAGCAAAATTACAGGACGATAAAACAAAAACCAGCTGCTCCAATTTACCATTCGCAGCACCTGAGTTACAGGGGTAGATCAAGCACCAAAAAGACTACTACGATGTATCATGAAAGCGAAGTTTCATTTCATATTATTAAAAACGAGGTTCGATATCCGAAGGATATATAGGACTCAGAAAACCAAACAATAATACTGGTATGCAGAAAGGCCCAAACCGACCGCAGCGCCGAAGGCAGATCAGTACTTGTAGTCCTTGACGTGGAGGCTCTCGGAAGCGCCCTCTCCCAGGGTGGCGTCGCCCTTGTAGGTGCCAAGGGTGGCCTCGGAGTTGGCCTTGCACCTCACCAGGAACGCCTTCTGGGCCTTCTCCACGTTCTCCTCCTTGCCAGACCAGGCCTTGAGGGTGCTCTGCTGGAGGGCACGCCCGAAGGAGAAGGACAGGAACCACGGCTTCTTGGTCTGGAGCTTGTTCATGGCGTTCAGGTTCACGGTCGCCTCCTCCTCGCTCTGTCCACCAGAGAGGAAGACAATGGCAGGCACGGCAGGTGGGACAGTCCTCTGGAGGGTGCGGACGGTGTACTCAGCAATCACCTCAGGGGTAACCTTCTTGGCATCGGATCCAGGGGTAACCATGTTGGGCTTCAGGAGGGTACCCTCAAGGAGAACATGCTGGTCGTTGAGGGCCTTGTAGCAGGCAGCAAGGACCACCTCGGTCACGTAAGCACAGCGATCAATGTCATGGGGTCCATCAACAAGGATCTCAGGCTCAACAATGGGCACCAGACCGTTCTCCTGGCAGATGATGGCATAGCGAGCAAGACCCTGAGCGTTCTGGTCAATGGAAAGCTGTGATGGCTCGTTGGGGCCGATCTTGAGGACAGCACGCCACTTGGCGAAGCGGGCACCAGCCTCATAGTACTTGGCGCAGCGCTTGCCGAGGTCATCATGGCCCTGGGTGGTGGTCTCCTTGTCAGTTCCAGCGAGCTCAACGGTGCCCTTGTCCACCTTGATGCCAGGGAGAACATTGGCCTCCTTGAGGATGTCGACGAAGGGCTTGCCAGCCTTGGAGCTCTGGTAGAGGGTCTCCTCGAAGAGTATCACACCGCTGATGCAGTCGAGGGCGCCAGGGGTGGTGAAGAGGAGCTCACGGAGGGCACGGCGGTTGTCCTCAACGTTCTCGACGTTGATGCTGGCGAAGCGCTTGCCGATGGTGCCAGTGGACTCGTCCGCAGCGAGGATACCCTTGCCAGGAGTGCCGATGTAGTGAGCGTTCTTGATGAGCTCATCTGCAGGATAACCAACATGAGTATTACAGGCAATTGACTCAACCGATCAGATCATCGGATAAATAGGGCTCAAAATTTACAAAGCAATAGACAACTTGAGTGTAACCATCCACAACAATTAGCTAACAGTAAAGCATGGATAACGTCACATCACAACAGAAAATAAATAATACAACTTGGATTCTATAAAAGCTGTGTACTGCTTAGCAGGAGAAACCACAACGATCTACGTAGATCTAGTTTTACAGATGCAAAGCTTTCAACTCTTAACTAATCCAAACAGGAACAGGTATAGATGTACCAACGTGGTATAACAACTTCACCAAAAAAAAACTATTCCTACAGAGGGAACCAAAAAACAATTCTACAGAGGGGATGGGTATTATCATGACTCATATAATAATCATCACTAGCTAGCACTTAACAGTAGCAATGAATTATCAGCATGCGAAAATTAAACTGATGCAAATCGTGATTCCTACAGAATTATAAGCACGCAAAGCATCATCCGACTAGACTAATGATTCCCCACACACCCGATGTAACTCCCAGCGAATAAAACAAACAACCTACGAGGGGGGAGGAGATGGATCGTACCCTTGTACTTTCCGCAGTAGGCCGACATGGTCGAAGTTGGGGACGATTCTAGAGCTGGCTGCGACGGGAGGGAGGGGAGATTTGGGGTTGGCAGGGGGATGCCGGGTGGTGGGGGTTATAAAGAGGCCCAGCCTTGGACGAGGGGAAAGAAACACGGGCGGATCCGATCTGGGGCCTGTGAGGTCGCTCACCGATGTGAGCAATAACCAGATAGATCTTGAAGCAACAGAGTAGACGAGAGGGAGGTGATACGCGGAGGCGGGCTGCCGGCGACGGGATGTAGCTGGCGTGGAGAGTGGAGCCGAGACGGAGGAGAGAGACGCGAGACAGGATCGAGAGGGAGGTGGCGGCGCTGTGAGGAAGAGGATCAGATCGGCCGTCGGCGAGGGTTGACTCGCGTGTACTCGTGTGTGCCGTGGGCTGGGATAGTATTGGGCCGTGGCTGGGCCTACTGGGGCTGGGTTGGCCTGCTACAAGGAAAAAAAGTCCCACATGTCAGCACTTGGCGGGTATCCACGGAGGCTCCACGGGGCGAATTTGTCCCCCATGGAGGCAATTTGCCCCCATCCCCGCTTCTTAGCGGGTATATACCCGCCCCCACGGGAAAACTGCCATCTTGATATGGTATCTGGGCATCAGGTGCGATGGAAGGATCAAGTATTGTGAACCTTTGGATGCGAGACAGATGGTACGGATCGTATTGGCTGGACTGCTGGTACAGTTTCGCAAATAAGACCCCGTTGTTCTCTATATTGTACTTGTGTACCCTCCCATTCTCACTCTGAATCCTAATTCCCAAATCGGCGAAGCCGATAGCGACGGCGGCGGCTATAGATTCTGTACCAGTCCGCCCCCATCTGGTGTCGACGTGCATCGAGGGAAACGGCGATGACCTTCCCTCTCCCATTCTCTCTCTTTTGGCGTCAATGGAGTTCTAGAGACGGTGGCTACAGCCTACAGCTCCTCAAACCAACTTGGGACGGCGCCAAAAGATCGCCTGTTGAATAGCGTCATGTCCTAATACATCCGTGTTTTATTGTTCTTTACTAGATTCTATGGAGTTTCTGATCCAATTTTGGAGCCTGTTACTAGCTACACTGTGCAGAAATTAATTGATTTTATGCATTTATTGTGTTGCTATATAACCTGTAATGCAAACAATTAAGTCCCTCAGTTACCTTCTCTAATACAAAGGTGCATTTCCTTTAGACTAGATCCGGTAGAAGGTCATTGGATTTAATGTTCTGTTACTCATGGTTCTTCTAAATGGAGGGAACTAGCAGCACATCACCAGCCCTTGCATGCCCGGCCAATCCACGTACTGTGCCAACCATCTCAGGTAAATTATTGGCATCAATAGTGCAGATATATCTGGTTCTTCATGCCAAACATGTCTGCTTCAACTTGTTATTTTTTTATATTTGCAGCATCCGTCAATAGCTTGGGAATGACAGAAATGTGTGATGCCAACTCTGTTTCAGAGATAAATTCGTGGATGCTTCCTCTCAGTGAATTCTCTACACCCAAAAAGAGACAATGCTTTTCTCAAGATGTAAGTGTACTGCTGATTGTATGATTTTCTTTTGGCATAATTCAAAAAAACAATTTATAATTGTCAGCTGGATTTATGTGTTTTTATCTTTTGGCATGAGCACATGATATTTCAATTTGAAGAAACATGTATATAACCTGAAAATGGTGAATTTAAATCCCTAAGATCATGGCATGTTGGATAGAAGGGATTTACGTGTATACAATGTGCTCGGACATCTTAACTTTGAATGGTGTGTTTATCTGTTTATTTTTGCAGGGTTCATTATTTAAACCAGTGTGCGACGATGCATTCAAACCAACAGTAGGAATGAAATTTGATGACATTGCTTCTGTAGAGGCATTTTACAAGAACTATGCTCATCATGTGGGATTTGGTGTCCGTCTAGGACCGCAAAGGATGGTGAACGATGTAATTCACTGGAAGCGTTTCCTATGCGCAAGGGAGGGATACAGGTCCACGAAAGGTACTCATATAATTAACCATTTGAACAAGAATGATTCAAATAAAAGACGAAAGGTCAAAGTAACAAGGTGTGCATGTGATGCTCATATTTCTGTAAATCGGGACAGTGAAGGCAAATATAGCATTGCTTCAACGGTTGAGCACCACGCTCATGAATTAGTTTCCCCAAGGAAGCAGCACCTAATTAGATCAACCAGGAAAATAAGTGAGAAAGCGAAGTCAACACTATTTGATTGTCACAAAGCTAGCATTGGACCATCCCAAGCATATAGGTTACTGCATGTTGGAGTAGGGGGCTTTGACAAAGTTGGATGCACGAAGAAAGACCTGCAAAATTACTATTCTGAGTTCAAAAATAAAATTAAGAATTGTGATGCTCAAATGCTAGTGGACCAGTTCAGTAGATTGAAGCAACTCAACGCTGCTTTTTTCTTTGAGTATGATGTCCGATGAAGCTGGTACATTATTGCGGTTGTTCTGGGCAGATGCAACTAGTAGAAAAAACTCGAGTCGAGGACTAGACTTACTCAATTCGGGTCTGCGTGATCTCGAATAAGTTGTTTCCCAGTCTTCACTTGCTATAGCACATACATCGCAAGATGAACAAGAATCATTTGTTGGTAGCTCCTTCCCTACCCAAGTTGACATCCTAACGCCGAGCAGCGTCGACGCGAGGGGCACATGCTCAAGGATTAGGGGCCATAGAGACAAGGAAAATAAGGCAGAGTCGAAAAAGAAATTAGGTGTTACTACATGTAAGTGCACATGAATATTTAGCGTGCAATTACACAAGAATTTTAGCGTGCAATTGCATACTAACTATTTTAACGTGCAATGGCACATCAATTTTGTTTAGCGCGCAGTTGCACATAATTTTTTAGCGTGCAATTGCATACTAAATTTTTTCAAAGTGCAATTGCACATGAATTTTTCAGCATGCAATTACATATGAATATCTAAGCGGTTACACATGAATTTGCCTAGCGTGCGGTTGCACATGGAGCCACATCTTAGTTGCATATGTCTTTTTATAGTTTATACTAGTTTTTGGGACTTTTGATTTTCTAGGTTTTGGCTGCGCTTTTTTGTGTTAGGTTGGCCCGTTTGATATATCATACAGAATTTTATAAATATATTTTGTAGTGAAACCGTCAGTGTCGTTTCGTTTTCCAAGGAGGGACGCTGCCACGCTGGAATTTAGCATGCGATTGCATATAACTTTGTTTACGTGTAATTGCTTATGTTTTTATTTAAGCATGTAATTGCACGTGAATATTTAGCGTGCAGTTACTCAAAAAATTGAGCGTGCATTCAAACTCGACTTTTTTTAGCAATGCAATTTACACATGATTTTTTAACGTGCAATTGCACATCAATTTTGCTTAGAGTGCAGTTGCACATAAATTTTTAGCGTGTAATTGCATACAACTTTTTTTAATGTGCAATTGCACATGAATTTTTCTAGCACGCAATTGCACATGAATATCTAGCGTGCGGTTGCACATGAATTTTTAGCGTGCAAATGCATACTAACTTTTTTTAATGTGTAATTGCACATGAATTTTTTTTTAGCACACAATTACACATGAATATCTAGCGTGCGGTTGCACATGGATTTTCTTAGCGTGTAGTTCCACATGGAACCACATCGTAGTTGCACATACACATTTTTATAGTGTGCATTTTTTCTTGCGTGATATTAAATTATATATCAAATCAGCATGCAATTGCATATTTTATGATTCTATTTTTTATATCGTGCAAGGACTTTTTTTTGCTACAACGCAATACAGAACCAAGAGCGATGGGCTTTTTTTTCTTTTATTAATTGACGGCAACGTGAGCCAGGTTAATTTTGCTAGTTAGATTTGTACGTTTACATGCAGTTGGGCGATAAAAACGAAAAACACAACGAGCTAGCTAGCTAGCTACAGTATTAGATTCAATCGATCCATCTTGCCACCATGAATTGAACACACGTATTGTGATTGGGCCGGCCGTTTCGCACAGCTCCAGAGGCACTACGCGCGCAGCACACCTGCACAGTGCACACGCAGACGGGAAAATTGTCTGCGTGCCTGCGTCCTCGATCGCGCAGAGCGGCAGAGGTAGCTCGACCGAGCGCTAAGAAAAATCTCGGTCAACCGAGAGTTAGGCACGTCCTTTTCCTAACTTTTTTTCCTAGAAAATGGGTAATGCAATTCCTCACGTTCCCAAATGGTTAGCTGAATTTTTCCTTTTTGAAAAACCATTCTATACTGGAAGATGCATCGATGACGGACGGCTGAGGGGCTAAGAATTCTACTGAAAACTAAGCAATCTGTTCGATGAAATAATACCTCAACTGCTCATGTTTCGCTCTCATATATTGCGTTAAGTTATATCCTTTGCCTGTTTCTGTCATGCAGCTGGTTTCTAGCCACACCTAGTAGCTATTAACCTCATCATGTGAAATTTCAATCCCAAACAAACTTGACAATTTTTAAACATGTTTCATGAAGTCTGCATGAACAGTCATCATAAAAGAGAAACAACCAGGTAAATGGTACTAAATTTCATGCATTATGCCACTGTATTTGACATAACAATCTCTTAACCATATGGAATCAGGAGTCGAGCTGGATGGATGTCCAAGGAGAGGAGCACTCCTGAAGGTATCAACTTGCAGGATGAGGAACATGCCCGTAGGTTTGGGTTCTCTTTTCCCGAACCCCCGATGGACCTTTCCCTGGAATTGGAAATTTTCTCAGGACCTCCAGTTGTAATGAACAAGAGGAAACCTAAGGAGGTGAGGGACGCGCTCCGCGAAAGAAGAGTGGCGTCCAGACAAAAAGTTGCACGTAACCATGGGTCTTTCTCTCTTTCTCTGTTGAGGTGTGACAAGTCAGTATTTGTATAGTCTGATGGTGCTCTAGACCTTAGCTTGGCGATAATGTGCATGTTATTTTGGGATTTTCATCCAGCTTTCATCCAATTAAGCGAGCATTTTAAAGGTTTTCAAACTGATAATTAATCCTTTCTAACTGTATCTTTTTCGTTTTTATTTTTTCAGTTTGAGCTGGTGGAGATACGAGTGATCTCGATATTTTTTGAGTTTGGAGAGGGGGCTGCAGCATCCATTATATATATATTTTTTTGACGTTTTCCCCGGGGGGGACAAAGCCCCACCTGAATTTTCCATTGATTTCTATGTATGAGCCGACCCAAAAGGCCGAGTTTTCCTGTATAACAAGGGGATGGTTAAGCAGCTAAGCAGCCTGAAGATCATAATCACTCTGCTGATGTGGGCTGCACCAAGCTATTCTTCTCTGAAGATAACTACTGGTAGCTCTGTCAACTGCGCATGAACCTACTTGCTTTCGTCCAAGGAACTGGAGGAACCATCACCAAAAACAGCAGTACACGACACGCATGGAGGGTAGAACCTACAGGTTACCCTTAATTACCCTCTCAGAATTGGTGCGTGCTGGACCTTTAACCTGAATTCTTGCTACGTACAGGTGCACAGGTCCCAATCGGACCGGACATATCGCATATATCTTGACTGACCCGCCAAAGCCGTTGATGGATTTCAGGCCAGACTATACACGCAGTGGCGGCGAGAGAACCACAAACGTACGACACAGGGTAATAGATTTTTGTGCTGACTGTGCGACTTTTCTGTTATTCCTTGCTCTGTATAAATGCTTTACAAAGGAGCCTAACAAACTAGCTCCTGATTAGTCGCCCCATGACATGATACGTCTGCCAAGCTACTTGCCTAACAAACTTTTCTGTTATTCCCACGGCTGCTTCTCACGTCGCTTATCTAACCGAATAAACTATGGATGAGTGAAAGGAACGTCATCTGTGTGCACTTCCTGCTAGCTACTTGCATGTAACTGTCACACACGACCATGCAGCGGTTAATTCAACACAAACATATATGCTGTTATCAGATTATATAGGTCTTATTGTCTTACTTTTTTTTTTTGTGAAACGATGCAGACGCTAACATACTACACTCACCCAACGCACGTAGGCTGAAGTCTGAAGAAACACGTGTACCAAACTTGGGGGTTGAACTCTGGTAAGAAAGGGGCACACGATCCACCTAACCATCCTACGGTAGACAAATTCTTATCTAGTACTACACTCAACTAATGCATTGAGGTAAAGACTAACACAATATCTGAACAAAACCTTATGACAAGATTAGCACCAGCCGCTACGTCATCTTAACCCCATGATGCTTATGACAGGGTCTGCCATGCAGCCCTACACACAAACCATCCACACCACTTGCTTTCAACTGTCATCGAGTCCAGTTGCCCACCTGCCCAAATCCCATCGCAAAACAGTGGCACTGTCCCACTCGTGCAACTCCATTTCGCTCCAGTTAGACCACTAATCCGCAAGTGTTCTTCTTTCGTTATCAATATCTTCAATGTTTTTGGAGGTGACAGAGGAAACAGCCATATATAGTTGTCCATGGGTGAATACCGGAGTTGGCACGCAGAGCCTCGTATTCTCTCTGAGCTCTAGGTGTCTAGATGTCTACTTGGCGACCTGCGCCTTATCACTTGACACATTGCGTAACACAAAATGAAAAGCAAAGTCTAGAACCAGAAATATACTCCAAAATTCAACAAAAGCAATATATTCCAAACTGAAAGCTCGTTTAATTATCCCGTTTTTTAAAACGATGAGATCATGGTCCACAAATGGGAGTCATGCTATAATAATTCTTAAGAACATAACTGACAACAAACAAGAAATAAACAAATAATAGTTTTCTGAACATAGGCAAATTCTTGCTATTTTCATTAATAAAGAAGAAGTGGGAGTTGGCCAGTTTATTAGCGGAAACCCGGCTGAGAACCGGAATTACACCCTCGCCAACCGTCATGGAACACGACTGTCGAGAGGGCACACACAGCCACCCTCGCTACCCACACAAGCTGCACACACCACCGAAGTGAGGGTCGTCGTTCAGGTTGCACTCTTGTGGCATCGTCATCACTCTGCAGCGACTCCGACTCACCAGAAGACCACCAAGGAGACCATCGCGGAAGCTATGTAGTGAAGCCCGTGCCGGCCTATGCCAAACAGATGGCTCTTCGCGTAGAGGTAGACAACTTTGATTCTGCAAGACTTGCGTAGAGGAAGAACTTCCCCACCGGACCACCCCCTGCAGGTCATCGTGCGCCGCTAAAACAAAGAGTCTTGATTAACATAGCGGCTCTGACTTCATAACATGGAGAGATCAGCACAAAGCCACTAGGACATGCCGGAGATCTAACAAGATCTTGCCGTGGCCACACCCTTTCCCACCACCATCATCGTTGTCAAACTAACACAACACGGAAGCTCCACATCGACAATTGACCGCTGCCAACCTCGATGTCGCGTGAGAGTCCTTCCTACGGGTAAGCATGCAGGAAACTCCATCTTCGATCAACATGATACCCATAGGAGGGGAGGCGACACAGATCGACGCTGTCGACTGAGGAGAAACGAGGATCTCCACGATGACCCCTCAAGAGGGAGAACAACGTCCAGGACATCGCGTCGTCAAGCTTTCGCCCTGAGCAGTGAAGATTCCTTACCGCACGCAACCGGACCAAGGCAGGGGAGACCCACAGCGCCCGCCGATCTACGCACCCACGGGCCCAATCACATCATGCGCGATGGAGGTGCAACCGCAACACATGAGCAAACCATCCTCGCCGTCAACAAAATCCGACGAGCGAGATTGGGCGGACACGAATCTGGCACCCCGAGAGCGGACGGCCCAAAGTTCCCACGTCCGAGCAGCTTTACGATGCCGTCCATGCCACCAGGAAGCAGGAGAGGGCCCGCCACCAACCCCACCATGCCGAGCAGGGAAATCCCGTCGGCGACGCCGCACCGGATTGGCGAAGGAGCTAGGAGAGGACAATCTTGAGCCGAGCAGGATGCCGCGTGAGGGAGACGGCGACCAATGAGGAGGCCGCGCCATCCGCAGCATGGCCGAGCCCTCCCCCACCAGGGTTCCGAGAGTGGCTCCACCCAAAGTAGAGCCACACGCGCGAAGAGGCCCCGTCGCTCGTGTCCGCCGCGAGAGCACTTTGCCCGACGGTTTCCCGTGGCGTTAACGCTGGCTGGGTGGTCGGAGAGTACATGGGGAGATGGCGGCGACATCTAGGGTTTCCCCCGGGTCGCCTAGGGAGGGCGACACTGAGTCGGGAAAAATGGGCAAGAGAAAGTATTAAACAAGGAATAGTGACTAAAAGGGAGCACTACATGTACATATCATTGTAAATGGACCTTATCTCGAGTTGTTATGCATGAATCTCCTCTGGCCATGTGGAGCGTAGCCTACAAATCAGGAAATGTGAAACGAGTTACACATTATCGGCAACTCAAGCAGCACATGATGGTTGCCAGCAACTTGCAGGCATATTGGTGCAAATAAAGCTAAATGGATACCGAAAAGGTTGTGGCAACTAATGTTAGACACAATCAGGCCTGCACCGTCAGCTCAGTTGATACCATTGTCCAATCAGGCGTCTCCATTCCCCCAACGAAATGCCTAGTCCTATAGACACAACCATCTCCCTCGCCCACCGTGCCACCTGGCAGAGATGGCAAGATCTCTACTGAACCAATGGCATAAAAGATTATGATTTTCTCTCTCTCACTCTCTTGTCAGCCAACAGGGCAAGATCAATCACATGTGTTAGCTCGTAGCTCCATCTTCCTCATATCTAAACCATCTTCACATTACTCTTCGGAGAACACACAACACACCTCAATAGCGACCACCACCATGCCCCTCTCATGTTCGACCTTCACCAAGAGCCCAAGAAGACAGTGAAGAATCTTGCATCATCAACTCTCTTTCGAGATATGTGTGACCATGCGCAAGACGACGATGAATGCCAAGCAGGTTTTGTCAGAACCATGGTATGACACTGTGCTCTACTCCGGTCCTCTTTTCTGGTGAGCCCCAAAGCTGCATGGCCGGCGAGTTCTCTGATGACTACGACTAAGACATTGTCGGGCCCTCGGCTCACCCTGAAATGTTCGCCACGAACCGTGAAATGAAGGTGATCTACTCCCGATGAGATATGTTTGGCGCACTCGCTGTGTCTTCTCTGAGCTTCTCAACCGAAGTGGCGTCAAATTCAGCGAGGTCGTTGGTTCAAGGCTAGTTCCAAAATCTTTAATGAGATGGGCTCGACTACCAGGGCAACCTAGGCCCACTCTACCCAGACGGGTGCTTCGACCCACTCAGACTGGCCGAGTACCGGAGGCATTCGATCGGCTGAAGGTGGAGAAAATCAACAACGGTTGGCTCGCCATGCTATTCCATGTCCAGCTTCTTTTGCAGGCCATTAATTGTCAGGGGTAAGGCCTTGATGCATTCGCTCAGCTGAAGGTGAAGGAGGTCAAGAACGGTCGGCTCGACATGTTATCCATGTTCAGCTTGTTTGTGCAAACCACTGTCACCGGTAAGCCCCCCTCGAGAACACGTGGACGATTTGTCACCAACTTTGCTCCTGGCAAGTAAGAAGCCATTGACATGTGTGACTTGTAGTTTATCGAGCCTACATGTGGTGGAGTTTGGGCTAGCTGATTTGATTTGTGCTATCATGATGTAGATTATGAGGATTTAATATGCCACTTTCGGAAGTCCTTTGTGCATTTTTTTCTGAGAAAGTTTTTTGTGTGCAATTTGGTTTCCCATGGTACCATGAGAACAACATTTATGTGTTACTTGAGCAGTAGCGCTCTACAAAATACTGAGTTTTCTTATAGAAATTGTTACATAGATATAATGTGAAACCATGGCCAGCGCAAATATCATACTCCCTCCGTTCAGTATGATTGGCTTGCCAATACGTTTTACATTAGTGAACAGAGGAAGTATCAAATTCGACTTGTTCTTTGAGGGAAAAAAAGATAGTGTCGTTCGGCGGAATTCACAATGTGTAGTTTACTAGAGTTCAGTCAGCTTTTGCGTTCTTGGGTAGTTGGGTGCTCGCGTGTTTGTGTGTTTCCGCTTCAGAGTAAAAGACTGAGTGTCTCCAACTTAGGATGGCAAATAGGCTCTGTGAATACGGACTAGCTCGGAGCATATATCTGGCTCTCTGCCACCCCTCCTAGGATGAAAAAATATCACTATAGCTGGATACAGGGGCGGGCCTAGCATTTTGTCAATGGGTATTCAAAATAAAAATATATATAAAAAAGTAAAAAAAATATTGAGAGAAAATAAAACTTGAACACGAGACATACTAACGCAAATTGTCTTGCACTAACCAACTACACAACGCTAGCTTGTGTCATCATTTGGACTGATCTTTATACAAAGTAAATCTAAAATTATGGCTATATCATATGATTTAAAATGTTTGCAAATTTTTTTTTTTTTTTTTTTTTTTGAGAACTAAACCTGCATACACTCAACAAAGAAGAACAGAAACAAGAACAGACGCATACACAGGCTCACACACACACTGTCGAAACCTAAGCACCGGAGCAACAGCTGAGAAGCTGAACCACCAGGAAACACGCCGCCGAAGGAAGAAGGAGCACCACCATGCCTTCAAGAAACTGGAGTCACCCGCCGTCGAACGCCGGGATATAGAACGATGAACGACCGTCGGCCAAGATGCTCCCACCACTCGAAGCAGCAGAAGAAGCCGAAGAACCGACCCTCCCGCAGCAGATCGACCACCATCACACCACCAACCCTGCACCAGAGCCAGATCCGAACCGAAAGAGCTCCAGGAGCCAACCTCACAAGCTTCACGGAGACGAGGGAGCAGTCGCCGCCGTAGCAGGGAAGAAGCCGGAGGACAAAAGTCCAAACGGTGGTCGCCGCCACCGCCTCGCCGACCACCGCTAGACACCAAAGGGCCACCGATTCCTCGCTGCCCCACCAAGGCAAAGCAGCGAGATGAGGAGAACCGAGACCACCTTATTCGCCGCCGCGCCGCCGCCGTCCCCATCCAGGCCGCAGCGCACGAAACCCTACTCCTACTATCTACACGCCGAGACCGAAGCACCGAGGTTCCCCCACCCTCCCGCCGCCGAAGCGACCGACGGAGGAGGAGGAAACCGCCGGCCTTGGCCGCGGCGGAGCGAGGAACTGGAGCCGCCGCCCTGGTCGCCTACCTTATCGCCTCAGAGCGAAAGGATAAGGGAGCGAAAGGATTGTTTGCAAAAATTTGGGTATTCACTTGAATACCCATGAATACATGTGTGCCCGCCCATGGCTGGATACACTGTTTTTAACAAAAACAGTAAACAGAATCCTAGAGCAGATTTGGAATTTGGCCAGGGTAGTTCTCAAATTTGGAATTTGGCCACGCTCTGTTCCTCTGCCGTTTCCTGTTCCCTGCTCCTCGTCGGCGATACAATTTAGTTCAGCATGAAGCTCAAGCTCGTCGGAAACGACTCCGCTGGCGCCGGCGTCGTACGTACGTACACCAGGTTGACCGCACATGGCAGAATGGGACTTGTCGACTCAACGGATTGCGTCACATCATGGAGCACCAGAGCATGCAGTGTCCTCTCCTCGGGATCAGGGAGTGGGTGGCCCCACGGCCAGCAGACTGCATGATCGTGCACATGCGGGCCAGGTGAACATGAGCAGAATCTATAGCTCGGAGCATATATCTGATTTGTCTGGCTCTGTCGTGTCCGTGTGCACATGTGGGCCACTTGCACATGAACAAATCATTAAAACTATATGCGTCTGGTGCACATGTCAAAGGAATCCCAACTGAACTTAAAATCCCAACTATGTGCGTCTGGTGCACATATCAAAACAAAATTTAGCTAAAAATACAACTAAACTTAAAATCAAAACAAATGCTAACCTAGTCTAATCTAGACGTCGGGACGAGGTAGCTCGCTTGGGCCAACCTCATTGTCGTTCACCGATGATGGCCTGAGAGTGGTCAGTCTCGTCGTCGTTTGCCCCCAGACCCAATGTGGCATTGCACCAATGCCAAAATCACCACCGCACCGGGAAAAGGTTGCAGACATGCCACGGCGTAGAGTCCAACAAGTTATGCGCTATTGTTCGGGGAAAAAAAAAACTTGTCTCGGCCGCGTGTACGACTGTGGGGACCTCCGTCAATCGCAGGGCGCCACCCGTGCCGGCGATTGTGGGGGTGGAGCTGATGTGGGATGGGAAGCAGGCCGGCGATGAGCTGCACCGCAGCCAGGCTCCTCCTCCTCGGGCGGTACCGAGACAACGATCGATGCTTCTGGTCTGGTCTTGTCCGGCAGCAGCACAAGATTTGTTGTTCTTGTTCATAGTTGGTTAATTACAGGTCATCTTGTGTTTGGGTGGATGTGCAGTAGGAATTGCGTACAAGTTCACACTCTGATCATGCTACCATGCTACCGGTTAGGTTAGTGTTTAGCCTGTTTGGGCGCAACTCTACCCAGTTTTATGACGTCTGCTAGACTGCTACCATTTTGACTCCATAAAAATAATGACACCCACGAAAATTTTAGTTTCCATACAATCACAATATGTACAACTGCCAAAGTGTCACAATTATGGATGTGCTAGTGGTGCCATTGGTAGTTGCCGATCTTTACCATACGGTGTTTCCGTTGCTGTGTGTGTATGGTCATGTCAGGTCAGCCATGGTGCTGCCACCATAATTGCCTGGTGCGGTGCTTTGTTTGCTTCTTTCGGGTGTCGCTGCTGGTGCTAGTTGCTTTGCTCCTTGATTTTAAGGCAGCCTAGCTAGTGGTTCGGTACGAGTTGCTGCCTAGCTGGCACCCATGGACTGACGCATGCATGCTGGCCATCATACATCTTGCACGTGTGAGAGAGCCCTACATCTCATGTTCAATTGCTTTACTTTTCCTTCCCGCGCGCGATTCAAACACTTCTTAATGAAAACTTCACTAGTCTCAAAATCCTATAGGATTCAACCGGACATGACAGTATAATCAACCGCTTGTCCTATTCCTATCCTACATTAGAATCCTATAGCTAGTACTCAACCTGGGATATCAAGACCGAACATATATATACAGATTACACTACGCATGCAAGTGAAGCTGGCCATTTTGTTGGCCGCCACGTACGCAATAGGAAGCAGCTGGCTGATGCCTGATGGGTTGAAGGTTCATGCATGCATGGTGTTGATCGATGTTTCGCCGGGAAGATCACGCACGCCAAAGCGTGGTGTTAATCGTCACCGCGTTTTTGTGTGTGTTTCGGCTTTATTTCCTAAGTACATTGGTGCTAAGAATGTGTACGCAGCAGGGGCAATAATTGCTCCCGGCCCTAGCTAGCTAGCAGCCGCACATGTGACATGACACACACACTCGCGCATTTGTTCAGTTCACTCTCACTCTCACCAGCTGGTGGAGGTGGGTAAAAACGGCTACCGTTTCAACCGGGAGATGGATGAACTTGCAACACAAAGTAGACAGACTCTCCAAGCCTACTGATCGAGTCCTCGATCGTGCGTCCACTACACATAGCCATGCATGTGCATGCATGCGCGCGTAGCCGTCCGTGAAGTTCCAAAAAAGAACAGCACCACCAATCGATTCGTATGTTTAGCTCAAAGTACATTCTCATAAAATTCTATACAACTGATTCAGCACTATGGCCGACGTCTGTGACCTTGTGGCCAAATGTGGTCTCACGCTCTATGACAGAAGGTGTGGGGGCGGAGAAATAGATATCGTCACTGAGAGGGAGAAGTAGGACCAAGACCTAGCTCACGCGCGTGAAGATGTGCCCACAGTACTCGGATGGAGTCCTGCAGTGTACCGTGTGCTGACTCGGATACTCCGTATTGGGAAAAAAAATCAAAACAAACCTTGAACTTGTCGATGAAAACTAAATTAAACCCTCAACTATGAATTCCTGAAATTGAAATTTTAAACTTGTCAAGTTCGGTCTATTTTTTACCCTAAACCTGTTTGGTGCAACCGGAATATTACAGCCTCGGGCGGGATAACATGCCTATTTCACTGATGATTTATGGCCCACATGTCATGTAGATCCCCTTCCTCAATCCCTTTTGACTACTCCTTGCCTATCACCGTGCCCCCTATTGCCGCATAGCGGGCCAGACACGATGCCCGTCCGACCTCGTCTGTGCCGCACCGCACCTGCTACAGCCGCGCCCGAGTGGGCCCCGAATTCATTTGGCCACAAGGTCACAAACATCGACGCAGTCACACGGGGCTTTTCATTGCTCGTCCGCCTTGGGTCGCGCGACCGAGACGGATCCTGGTAGCGCTCACACTCTATGCCATGCAACGGAGTCGCGCTCGGTCTGCGTACGGCGCCTTAGGCTTCGGGTGACCATGAGAACATGCGAGGAGAGTGTGGGTCAGGGGTCGCTCATGCATCGATTCTTCCCCGCAACGGAGAAATAGATAACGTCACTGAGGACCGAGACATAGCTCACGCGTGTGAAGATGTGCCCACAGTACTCGGATGGACTCCTGAAGTGTACCATGTGCTGACTAGGATACTCCGTATGGGAAAAAAATCAAAACAAACCTTGAACTTGTCGATGAAAACTAAATCAAACCCTGAACTATGAATTCCCGAAATTGACACTCTAAACTTGTCAATCCGATCTATTTTGTACCCTAAACCTATTTGGCGCAACCGGAATACTACATCCTAGGCGGGATAACGTGCCTCGTTCACTGACGATTTATGGCTCACATATCATGTACATCCCCTTCCTCAATACATTTTGACCACTCCCTGCCTATCATGCGTCGCGGTGCCCCCTATTGCCACCCGACGGCCAAACACGACGCCCGTCCGACGAGCTTGACGCCCGTCTGTGCCGCGGAGGCCATCGCACCGCACATGCCGCGGTCGTGTCCCAGTGAGCCCCGAATCAATTTGGCTAACCACAAACGTCGACACGGACAGTCGGGACTTGCCGCTGCTCGACCGCCTTAGGTCGCCCGATAGAGACAGATCCCGATAGCGAAGTCGCACTCGCAGCAAAGTCACGCTCGGGATGCGGGTGGTGGACGAGCTCCGCAGAGCACGGGCCAAGATGGCAGCATCCGATGAGAATATAGGCGATCACGCGGTAACGGCCTTAAGTTTCAGGCGACCATGAGAATGGGTGGGGAGAGTGTGGGTCAGGGGTCGCTCCTGCAACATTTCTTCCTTGTCACCTACCACCGGTCGCCGCCATCGATTCAGCCTCCTCCGTTGGCCAGCCCATCGAGAGAGTGGGACATGATTTGAGAAGGCAGGACGGGTGTGTCAGAGGAAGGAGATGTTGACTTTTTGATTATTTTTATTTCTAGATTTTTTAATTGGGATGACAAGTAGGCCTTCTTTGTACGTGAGAGCAGCAAATTATTGAATTTAGGAATTATTTATTTTTTACAAGCCAAACAGGTCTATGGTCCAAAATACACCGAGATTGACAAGTTCGTAATGCCATTTTCACGGTACAAAGTCCAGGCGACCACCAACCATAACTTTTCTTTCACTTGATTCAGACCGCTCGTGCTCATACCAACTAAAATAGTTGGCAAGTTAAGTAGTAACACATTGCACTTGTACAAACTTTGTAACTTTGTTGTATAGGCAGTATTCTGTATGAGTATATGTCTCAAGACGTATAGGATATTCCCATAGAACAGAACTCTCAGCTATGCCTAGGAGAAATTAGTCTTCCGTTGCATTTATTCGGTGGTATCACTGCACTGTAACAAGTAATTATGCATTGCTACACTTCGCCAATTGTTTTATTATAAAGTTTTTTCTCCAGCATGTTCCAATATCATTTATATTTCAAGCTTTGTTCTGTACCAGGCAATGCTTGCTCGGATTGGAGTCTTTGGTACCATTCTTGGCCAACATTTTGCACGTAGCCGTTTTACCCACACTTCTGTCTTAAGCAGTGATTACTCAACAAAATTTATTGCATTTTTTAAAGAAAATATCATTAAACTTTATCATTCTTCCGGATTCATCTATGATAAACATGGGTTAAGAAACACAACATAAAGGACAGTGCTTGAAATCTGTCAATGTCATAGGGAATAGCAAAACTTTATTTCATTACAATCTGGAATACCCATGCACAAAATAACTACTTTAGGCCCCGTTCGGTTCACGGGAGAAGCGAGGGAACTTTGCAGGTTTCCATTCCTTTGGAAAGTTATCCTATGGTAGCGTTCGGTTCAAAGGAATAGTCTCACCGGTTCCTTAGGAAAGTTTTACTATACTTTTTACAGGAAACGAAACATCCACCAGGACCCATGTTTTCGTGGAGGCTCGAGGCAAAACTCTGCCGTTCAGTTAAATAAGTGAGTCACCTCTACATGTATGAAGAGAGAGTGTATTCATGCAGAATAAACAATGATAATCATGCTTCATGGTCGCATGAATCATACTTTAACTGGATAAATAATTACCCCTTTCCTTTGCTATGGAGTAGTACTCCAGTATGCATCTGTAAACTCAAATCATAACTCGAATATTTTTTATACTACCGTAGCAACAACCTCGCACGGGTTATTTGCTAGCTAGTAATCAGTAACTAGGGATACTGCTGCGCTCCCCTCCACCCCAACCCTCAACGGCGTCGTAGCGCCTTGGCTTCACGTCACGCCAGTCTTGGCGAAGGGACGATCCGCTCGTCCAGCACCGCCGGTACCCGCAGCCGACGGCCGCCTCGCCGTCTACTAAGTAGCTAGAGTAGTTACTACTAACCGACCTTGCTGTATTTCAGACGTTGTCGTCGTCGGGCGTGGACGGGACGGAGTAGATAACGACGTCGTCGAGCGGCGGCGGCGAGGTGACGCGTGGCCGGCGGGGCTCGATGACGAGCGGCGGCGGCGGCGGGATCGGCTCCGTTTCCTTGCGGCGGCGGCGCGCACGCACGTACAGGCAGAGTGCCAGGATGATGCCGGCAGCGGCTAAGATGGTGGCGCCGGCTATCACAGCTACCTTCACGAGGAGCTTCATTGTGGGGGCTGGCTTGTTCTCGAGGGTGTAGGAGCAGGGGACGAGTGAGCTCTGTGCAGGGAGGAGCTTTTGTAGACGGAAGTGAGGAACACCGGCTCTCCACGTGTGACACGCGTCCGGTGTGAGGCTTTTGTTGGATCCAGTGTGAAAAGCGCAGAGCGGGCTGAAGGTGGGTGTGCGCATATGCATGGTTTCGCTAGCTTTTTCTTGATTTGACGGTACGTCATGGAGCAAAGCCACTACTCCTGTTCCGCCTCGGGCGTGGACGAACAAACCATTCTAGTCCACACTAGTAAAACGTCACTCGTAAGTAGTAAAACCAAAGCACATTCTAGAAAATCGTCAGCAATTAATGTGGTCACAAATCAAATAAAATGAGTGACCAATATATACTTCTCCCTTGCAATATTTGAAGAGAGCAGAACGTGTGAATCTGTGACTGTCCCCGACAGAGTCGGCACTGAAGCCTTCGCACAGGTGGTCTCAAAAATATTCCGCACAATAAGTACGTGCAGCTGTTAGGACTCAATTAGCACTAACGTTGTTCACATCTTTTTCAGCGGGAACGGATGAAGCCAAAGTGGAGCAGGTCTATGCATGTGGGCACTCGGCCACTTGCCGGCGACGAGGCCGTGGATGCGTATTGGCGGGACGGGACGTACGGTCTCGATCGGGTCTGCAAATTGAAGGTGGTTGTTCGACGCGACTATACGGCGCAGCTGGAGTAGCCAGCTAGAGCTGTCGTGGATCGAGGCTGTCCGGGGAAGCTAGCTAGGACCGAGCTCCTACCACCGCCCCCCGTCTCTGCTCCGAGGCGGGCCGTGTGTACAATGTACCTTTATATACTTTGGTGGCAGGAAACAGAAAACAAAAGAAATTACTCTGGTGGGTCATGCTATAATAATTCTTAAGAACAGATGGAACTGACAACAAACCAGAAATAAACAAACGCAAAATCTATTCCGTGCCCTCTCGTCCTTACAAAGTGCTCACAGCGCGCGCCGTCCGATCGCAATCTTGGAGGTTTGGAGGTTTGAGAGCGGCGAGATTCCCCAGCGGCTAGTTGTTTTCGGTTTGGAGGTTTGAGAGCGGCAAAGTGCCTCCCTCCCCCGTCTCCTTCTCGTGCTCGCCGCGAAATCGCACACCATTGCTGGCGAGTTTCCTTCGCCTCTGACCTACGAATCCCGGCGGATTTGCGGGGAGAGCTTCTCCATCGGGCGGTTGCTGTTGTTTGGGCGGTGTGGGAGCGGCAGATTTCGCGACTCCATTCCTTCGATTTAACTACATCGAGTTTTGTTCCTTCCATCACCACCCAGGTGAGTGACGCTGGAACCCTAACTAGTCGTTTACTGGTCGTTAACTAGTGGCGACTGATTTTTGGCGCCTTCTAAATCCATAGTCTCTTGTTGTGTATCGTTTGCAGGTTCTCTGTGCTGAAGGACTAGCAAGTTTTGCCGAGTTTTGAACCGGTGAGCCCTAATCTGCATGTACATCTCCATATATGTAGTTATTAGCCTCGTGATAGATGTAGTTCTGCCCCTGCAAAATGGATGAATAGAGTTTGTGTAGTTTTGTAATTGTGGTAGATATATTTTTGTCAACTGGCATGTTGGTATCCACACGTTGGATCGATACAGTTTTTGATCCGAGGACTTGAAAAGCATATACTTAATTCTTATGAATTATTTTTGACGGATATGCTTGCTTTATATAAGCAACGAAATCAACATAAGAGCACATGTCATTTCAATTGGATTAAGAGTTTTGAACTATGCTATCCAATCTGGGTAGACATTTTGCATAGCAGATGAAATATATGTGACAGAGGTGTGTAGAACCATTGAATGAAGATAATGATAAGTTAAGAGTCAAGAAAACTTAGTAGTTCTTCTCTAACTTTGACTATTAAAGTATAAATATATTACCAAATATGTCTAGAAAAGGTAATTGATCTTTAGCAGTACATTCATATACAAATAATGGCCAACTTTTCATCACGTTCATGTTTCTATAACATTGCACATTGTCACTTGGAGTAAGTAAATGAGAGGAAGAAACATCATAACAAGATAACTCTCACTTATTAATGTGCCCTACCTATTAAGAAGGATATACCGTTTTTCTCTTAATTCAATGTTTTTTATCAAAGATAACTAATTTCCGATAGTGATCTAACATCGTGTAAGAACTATAGTTCAGTTTACAGATCTAATATTATTTACATGGGTATTTCAACATATGGCATGATCATCTTTGCCCCGGAATTTCAGATTGCCCAACATGTTACTCGCATACGTGATATTTTGCTTACCAAAATTTGGAATAGGTGTAGAATTTTTGTTTATCGTCACATAATGGGAAATAATATGATAAAGATGAATCTTATTTTTTTTTCTGAACACTTTCAACTTTTGAATGAATATCATGATAAGTAAGAGTCTGAAAAACTTAGAATAGTACTTCTCTAACTTTGACTATTAATGTATAAACATGTTAACTAATATGCCTAGAAAAAGTAATTTATCTTTAGAAATTTATTCATAATTAAAAATAATGGCCAACATTTCACCACGTTCATGTTTCTAAAACGTTGCAGATTGTGACATGGAGCGAGTAAATGAGAGTAAGAAACATCACAACAAGAAATTCTGACTCTTTAATGTGATCTGCCTATTAAGGAGGATATATAGACTTTTATATCTTAATTCAATGTTTTTATCAAAGATAACTAATCTCCCATACTGATCTACATCATGTACTCCCTAAATTTCGGTTTATAATGATCATAAGGGCCAACACTGGTTTTTTTTGACACATAGGGCCAACACTGTGACAAACGGGAAATGTTAGTGGGCAAGAAAGATTTGACTTTTAAATTTTTCAGCCAATCAGTTTCATCGCATCCATCACAATTAATGGCCTATGAATGAGATAACCTGATTTTCGTTAGATGCCTAATGAACCGAGACTTAGGGAGTAACAATTATAGTTCAGTTTACAGATCCAGTATTACTTACATGTGTGTTTCAACATATAACATGATAATATTTGTCCAAAAAATTAAGATTGCCATATATGTTACTGGCATACGTAATATTTTGCTTACAAATTTTTTGGGACAGTTGTAGAACAAATTTATTTATTGTCACAGATTGAGAATTAATATGAGTATCAATAAAAACCTTTTTTTTCTGAACACTTTCAACCAACGACAAATTATGCCCTCGCATTTGCGAGGGCCACCATGCTAGTTTCTAAGGAAAAACACATCGTTAGTGACTGGAATGAACCTAGGACTTTAGGACCGTGATACCCATGTGATATAATTTTAGCCATCGATTTTCGGCGCTGACATAAGCTGCAACCAAGAAATATAATGCTCAAGATCGGGGTACTCGCCACGACATCTAATGGAGCCTACTTGGCGACCTGCGCCTTATCACTTGACACATTGCGTAACACAAAATGAAAAGCAAAGTCTAGAACCAGAAATATACTCCAAAATTCAACAAAAGCAATATATTCCAAGCTCGTTTAATTATCCAGTTTTTTAAAATGATGAGATCATGGTCCACAAATGGGAGTCATGCTATAATAATTCTTAAGAACATAACTGACAGCAAACAAGAAATAAACAAATAATAGTTTTCTGAACATAGGCAAATTCTTGCTATTTTCATTAATAAAGAAGAAGTGGGAGTTGGCCAGTTTATTAGCGGAAACCCGGCTGAGAACCGGAATTACACCCTCGCCAACCGTCATGGAATAACACGACTGTCGAGAGGGCACACACAGCCACCATCTCTACCCACACAAGCTGCACACACCACCAAAGTGAGGGTCGTCGTTCAGGTTGCACTCTCGTGGCATATACAGTGCACACAGATGTATTTCTTCGTGTATCTTGTACGTATGATGTTTATCAGTTGGTCAATTTGATTTTCTGCATATATTAGATGTAGATTGCATCTAGTAGATGTAAATTTGATACAAAAACTACAATGCAACTTATTTTAGGGGTACTTCATTAATTTTCATCACCAGTTTTTGGGAGATGTAGCAGGTGTAGTTTCCATAGGGAGTGATGTTTTTTTGCCATGGCATGTAGATGTATTTTTCTAGTTTTTTTTTGCCATGGCTTGTTCCATAAGTAGGTATATTTGCATGTATTTTTAGATTCAAAATTCTCAGACAAAAGTTAATATATTATGTTACATTAATATCTTTTATTTTTCAGTGGCACTTCAATGAACTTTTTCGGTTACAGATAGCTCTTGATTTTGTCTGTCAGTAGATGTAGATTCTGTGTGCATACTCAATTGCGATTTTCAAGGGTACTGCCACTAGAAGTGATATAACATGATTGTATTCATACCATTTGGTTTTAGCAGGAAAACTGTAGAGAGTTATGATGTAGCCAGTCATACCTAAGAAACATTCTCGGACACCTAAGAGTTTGCCCAAGCAATCGAAATTCAAAAGATTGAAGCAAATACTGCAACCGAAAGCCAATGTCAATGTTCCAGAAGAACCTATAGACCCAAGTCTTGAAGATGATATATAAGATGCCCAGCCACCTGCAACTGAAGCTCCACCTCCCCCAAGAACTTGCATCTGAAGCCCCACCCCATCAATAGGATGATCACCCACATCAGGACCAAGTTGGCCAGGGAGCATGCAAGACTGGAAAGAAAAATAAGGTGCTGCATGTTATTTACCTCCCGTAGCACTTATTATTTGTGCACTATGTATTTCTCTGCTCATGTTTGTACTTTTGTCGTTATTGCCATTCCATACAGATGTAGTTCCACATGTAAAACTTCTGATCACAAGTATAACTCATCTCTGTATGGCGGTCGGCGGGAGCGGAACGTCGGGAAGAGGTGCGGCTGGGCTACTCGATGAGCATTGTCTCTACCACATGAGTCATGGAATGCCAGATCCTCTCTGTTTCGCCCGCAAGGTTAGTGATGCTCGAGCTCCAGGCTCCCACTTGCGATTTTCTCTCACATGCGTACCTGCAGCAATGGTGTTTTTTGTTGGATTTGTAGTTGTTTTTCCATTCTCGCGGTAGGAACTGATGTTTAGGTGTGCTTAGGTGTCTAGAGGATTCTCCTGTAAGGCTTGTTCATCTTCTAGTTCAATCGGTGAGCACCAAGTCATCCCAAATCCCTCAAAAAAAAATTAGTATACAACATTGGTTGATCTGCTAGCATGTTTGGCTGAGGAGTAACTGCTCCGGTTTTGCTCTCTGGATTAAATACAGAGTGGATGTAGTTTTAGTTTCAGTTGCTATTTTTGTGGTTTGAGTGGTTAATGATCCGAATTGCAATAGCTTAGTTGCAAGTAAGTTATCAAATACAGTGCATGTAATTATCGTTTTGTGCATTGTTTCGCCCCATGTTTAGCATGTAAGTTATGGCAGATAGTCGATGTAATTATCACAATTTTTTTGCATCCTTCTTATCGCATTTTGGTATCATGTAACTTATCAAGTACAGTGCATGTTTTTTTGTCGATCTGTGCCTTGATTCGCCCCATGTTTAGTCATTTAGCATGTAAGTTATGGCAGATAGTCGATGTAATTATCGCAGATATGACACTTAGCGGAAGTAATTATCGCACATTTTTGCATTTGGTGTCATGTAAGTTATCATAAATTATGGGGCTACTTCCATGTACATATCTTTCCAATTGTGCATGTAAGTTATCACACATAGTGGATGTATTTTCTGAGAGTATATCTATATGTTGCATGGTAGTGACGATTTTTTTTGCTTGTACATTTATTCCATGGGAGATGTAATTCTTATACAACAGTTGGTGTAGTTTCAGGTTTCTTTGTACTTTGGTGATTTATATTTGTACAAACTAGATTTTGATATGGATGTAGTTTCAATATACACTGGATGATTTTTTATGTTCTTTGCAACCTTTTTATTTACAGTTTTGTTGCAATCTGAAATTGGTAGGATGTGGTTCTTAAATTGGTACCGCAACAAGTGATGCCGATGTAAATTTGCCCGAGATGATATCTGCCATGTACATTGATAGGATGAGGGGCATGAGGCGCATGTAAATTTGCCATATAAAAACTGTAATTGGATGTATTCACCCGGGAACTAGTCAGTGCTTTTAACATGACAAACCTTTTTTCTTTGTTCATACGCAGGTTTTCTTGTGTGATACCAAGAGGGATTTAAATCACAATGTCTCCACCAGTACAGAAGGTATGATTTGCTACTGTTTTCAGATATTTCTTATGCTCAGCCATTTTTACCATAATTCCTGTCATATTCAAAAGATTTATCAAGTGTTCTTATGTTCTTTTTATGTACAGTATATGCTTTGTGCAGAGACATTCCAGGACACCCAAGGTTGGACTGTCTAAATTTAGAAGGATGAAGCAAAGGTTCGACAAAATGCACCCCTACACCCTCTACATTCACAAATTGCTGGTTATCATCATCTAAGGCTGGAATGTTCAGGTCAATATCAGCAGGCTGGAAGTCCGTGTCCATACCTGCAATAAAAACAACAGTTTTAGTCAGATAATTTGCTAGTTTTATTACATGTTGTACTTTATGCAGATCTCTTCCATGTTTTCTTCAATCTATTTTGGTACTGCGCAAAACTATAATGTTTCTTCTAACATAGTCTATTTGATTTTTTCTCCTTTTTACAGCCAACAGTACCGTCTACATATATACAAATCAAGTTGATCTTCACTTTAGCAGAGCAAATAAAGCATACAATTTCACATCCAGGATATGGGTTCAAGAAGATACAGGTTACACATGCTACAATCCTCCGTTAAATTCATGGTGGGTTCATGAACATACAAATTATGTAGAGAGTACTGACCAGTGCACAAAACATTAAGGGATCTATTTTTGTTTGTGATGTATTAAGAAGAACCATGCCAGAGAAACAGCATGAAGTGAGCCTATCCCCCCATGTTTGTTAAATCTCAAAACGGGTTGTAATTTCTGATGTAAACATAGCATGTTTCTTACCTGGAGTTTTTCTGGACTTTCCTGGCGATGTTCTTTTTACTGGTTTTCTACTTCCTGACGGGGATCATACACCCCACGCTTTGATTCTCCAGCAGTAACTTCTTGTTAATTTTTTTGGGGCCTGGCATCTGGTCCTTCCGCGCTTTGGGGTCCTTTGCGCGCGGTCCACGTGCTTCCGCGCCAAAACCGAGCGCAGAAAGCTTCTTTTCCTTTTCTGGACAACGGAGAACAAACCTTTCCTTTTCTTTCCATTCTTGGTAAGGCAGGACCACACTTTCCGTTTTGGGGTGGGGCACCGCGTAGGGCAAACCAGTGCACGCGCACTGTGTAGCCTCGTCCATAAACAAATAAATAATAGTTTTCTGAACATAGGCAAAATTCTTGCTATTTTCATTAATAAAGAAGAAGTGGGAGTTGGCCAGTTTATTAGTGGATAACCGGCAAAAAAACCGGAATTACACCCTCGCGACCGTCATTATCGAGAGGGTACACACAACCACCCTCACTACCCACACAAGCTGCAGTACACACCACCGAAGCGAGTGTCGTCGTCCAGGTTGCACTCTCGTGGCATCGTCATCACTCTGCAGTGACTCCGATTCACCAGAAGACCAGCAAGGAGACCTTCGCCGAATCTGCGTAGTGAAGCCCGCGCCGGCCTGTGCCAAAAATTTGGCTCTTCGTGCAGAGGTAGACAACTTTGATTCTGCTGAAGAGCGCCGGAAAAGATATGGCCAAGACCTGCGCCGAGGAAGAACTTCGCCACCAGATCACCCCCTGGAGCTCATCATGCGCCGCTCAAACGAAGATTCTTGATTAACATAGCGGCTTTGACATAGGACACCCCCCCCCCCCCGCATCCTCACAGTTCCCGCGTCCAAGCAGCTTTACCATGTTATCCATGCCACCCGAAAGCAGGAGGGGGCCCGCCACCGACCCCATCACGTCGAGCAGGGAAATCCCGTGGGCGAAGGCGCTAGGAGAGGACAATGTTGAGCGAGGAGGATGCCGCGAGAGGAGACGGCGACCGATGAGGAGGCCGCGCTATCCGCAGCATGGCTGATATGTCATGCATCCTTGATTCCTGCAACAATAATTAATACTCTACGAAAAAACTTTAAAGTTTTCATTTGCACGCTGACCATCCAAAAAATGCATTTTGAGAAGTCCAACCCCTTTATTAGCAGCGACAGATAATCCCAGACCCACAAACGAGAGTGTAGAAAGAAATGGAGATAATTACAAAGAATCATCACAACTGAGGCAAATGTGTCAAACAACTACCATTTCGTGCGAAAGTGCTTATTCTCGCTCGTGAGCGGTCGCACGATCCGTGGCTCGTGGCGTCTCGTTCGAACGACTTCCACCGTGTCGCAAACTGGCTATTCCCCTTTCTATTTTGCCATTAATTCATCCTCTGCTCTTGCAAACTCCCCTTCAACTCACCCGATCCCGATTCGGCACGATTCCGTCAGCTTTCTTCTCTCGCTGCGATGGCATTCCCTTTTTGGCAGGCCTCACACAAGCGCAGCATTTCCTGGCCACTGACGCGCGTACTCACTCTTCCCCGGCTACCCCTCCTACCCGGCGTTCTCTCTACACCTTCCCGACGGCCACCTCCCTTCTGAGCCGAGGCTGCCCAGGATCAAGGAGGAGGAGTGGAGCCCGACAAGCCCTCCTCCCCAGCATCCCAATGACCACCTCCCCGAGCTAGACCTTTCAGGATCAGGAGGAGGAGTGGAGCCATAGCTGCCGCCCCGGCGCCCTCCCTAGCCTCCCGATGACCTCCCCCAGCGCCGCCCCTGTCCTCCCGACCTACCGTAGCCCTGCCTCGCACCCAGAGCGCCGCCTCCCCCGTCGAGCCACCGGTGTCGTCCAAGTATACCTGCTGTGAGATCCTGGCTCAGGGCTTAATAGGATTGATAGGATACTCATGTCAACAAGTTGCAACTTCTTTTCGGGAGCTCATCTGGAAAGAACTCCGAGGTGAAGCGTGCTTGGCCCGGAGCACTCCAAGGATGGGTGACTGACCGGGAACTCGTTCCCGGGTGCGCACGAGTGAGGACAAAGTGCGCAGAAAAGACCTGTGTTGATCTGTGGGGCCAGTCTAGATTTCCTAGAGAGCTGCCAGGGGTGACAGGCCCGGCCTGGGGGTGGGCCGGGGTGTTACATTTGGTATCAGAGCCAACCCTCGCGGTAACTCGGGCGTGTGCGGGTCAGTGGGCGGACATGTGGGACATGTGCCGGCACTGGGCGCACAGACGGGTGCCTAGGGGGGAAGTTCCTGGACTGAGGGCTGACAGACGAGGGCGTCGGTCTTCTGAGGGGGGAAGGATGTGAGATCCTGTCTCAGGGCTTAATAGGATTGATAGGATACTCGTGTCAACAAGTTGCAACTTCTTTTCCGGGAGCTCATCTAGAAAGAACTCCGAGGTTAAGCGTGCTTGGCCCGGAGCACTCCAAGGATGGGTGACTGACCGGGAACTCGTTCCCGGGTGCGCACGAGTGAGGACAAAGTGCGCAGAAAAGACCTGTGTTGATCTGTGGGGCCAGTCTAGATTTCCTAGAGAGCTGCCAGGGGTGACAGGCCCGGCCTGGGGGTGGGCCGGGGTGTTACATTTGGTATCAGAGCCAACCCTCGCGGTAACTCGGGCGTGTGCGGGTCAGTGGGCGGACATGTGGGACATGTGCCGGCACTGGGCGCACAGACGGGTGCCTAGGGGGGAAGTTCCTGGACTGAGGGCTGACAGACGAGGGCGTCGGTCTTCTGAGGGGGGAAGGATGTGAGATCCTGTCTCAGGGCTTAATAGGATTGATAGGATACTCGTGTCAACAAGTTGCAACTTCTTTTCCGGGAGCTCATCTAGAAAGAACTCCGAGGTTAAGCGTGCTTGGCCCGGAGCACTCCAAGGATGGGTGACCGACCGGGAACTCGTTCCCGGGTGCGCACGAGTGAGGACAAAGTGCGCAGAATGACAGGCCCGGCCCGGGGGTGGGCCGGGGTGTTACACCTGCCTATCTGGATCCGGTGGCAGCCAGAGAGGTGGCTCTGCTCCTCCCCAATTGCGCTCCTGAGGGTGACACTCTCCTGCTGCTTGTGGGACGACTTCCCGATCTCCTCCGCTAGCTGTTGTTCGTCGATGCCGTCCGTGAGCGCCTCCCACTGCAGCTGCTCTTTACAACCAACTCCATCAGCTTCACCTTCAGTGTATCAAGGTAAGGACCTCCGTATTCCAATCTTTTTTCTGAGATCTATATTACCATATTGATTGATTGCTTGTAAATCTTCCCTCATTCCTCATTGAATATTTTGAGGTATGTGATGCTCAGCCTGATGTTAGAGAATTCACAGGTAGCCCTGCAGCATGTTTCAATAGTTTTTAATGACATTAAATTACTGCTTGGTTCAGGCATGTATCTGAGGGAATCATGGAGCGGCATTTCTTGGAAGATTATGTGAGCAGCCATATTTGTATACTTTTCTTGATGGAATTCTAATGGTAAGCTCTTCCTGTTTCATATTAGATGTATTGATTTATTTTGTCACATTCAGGATTTATGCACATCTATGTTAGATTCATGTTGGTATCCTGAGCTGCTGATTAGCATGTGTTAAGTATCTAAGAGAAGTACTCGGAGTAGTTGTTTATATTACAAAACAAATGCGTGTTCTTTTTTATCTGTATTTGTTTTCCAGAACTAAATAAGCCTCTTATCTGTACTCCAGAAGTATAAAACATCCAACTTCTATCCTTTATAAAGTCATATGGATATGTATCTGAAAAACATGTAGAATTGTAACACACAAGTTCAGCTTGTTATAATCATTTGCAGTAGAAATGCAGACTGTAGTGAAACTTCTGATACCAGTATCCGCCCTCCTTTGTTGATTTTGTCTCAGCATTTATCCCATGGCCCCATTGAAGTTTTGGCGTCCTTATACAGTTATCCAGTGCATGCAACATGTTCTTTCAATTACTCGCGAATCTTTGCTGGCTAAATAGAACACTAGGTTCTAATCCGTCTAGGTAGCAGTTCGGTGTTGAACCTTGAACTAAGTTGTTATCCTTAGCAATATTGAATGCTAATCTGAGTAATCTCCATTGGGCGTTTTTGTTTTCCGGGATGATATTCATGTCTTAAAAAATTGATCGTATGTGTTGTTAGAGAACGTGGTTTTGATTGTAATTTAAATGTATGGTCTCAATGTTTTTCAACACTGACAATGATCGCATTTCTTAATTTTAGTAGTTTTGATATCCTAATGACTACAATCCCTCACTTGCAATTAAATCTGCACAATTTTGTATGTATATACATAAATAATTTCAAAGACTTTGTAAACTTCTTTTAGATATAAGGCACCACGTGCCCGGCTTTAAATTAATAATTTCAAAGACTTTGTAAAATTGTTGCTAATACAAATACAAATGTCACATTAGTATTTTAAAGAGAAAATCGACAAGTTAAGAGTACGATGATCGTTGAATGTAGAGCAACATAGGGTGTGCTGATAATTTTTTTCTCTGCATATATTTTGGCCTGCTCTAACTGAATTAGATAACCGATTACTCCTCAAGTAGGAGCAGTGTTTCCTTTTTCTCAATCAGTCACATATCATCGTATGTTTTGTAACAAAATGCCATTTTTATAGTTAAATCTAAACTCCTTGAGTCATCTATCAGAGAAAACTGTAACAACAAGTTGAGCTCAGCCTTCCTGATGGCTTTTTCTTACTAAAAAGAAAGTATGTATTTTTCTTACTGGCAGTTTGCTTCAAATTAGTTGAAGTCAGATTGTTCTAACCACCGATAGATGTTATCCGTGGCTCAGCATGATTATTATTCATTGTTTTGGCATAATATATTTCCCCCACAAATAGGTGAGGAAATATGGGACATTTTCATTATATTCTGTATAGGCGCATTGGGTTAGATAATGATATGTGATTCTGATATTTACTATATGCTGATAGGTGATTCACATACTGTGGCTGCAACATAAGATGTGGTTACTATAGAAGTGTATTGGTGAGGTTCACGTGATAAATGAATGCATTACCAATTTGAGTGTTGTGTAGCACAATATTTATGTGTTTTCATTACATGTTTTTGAATGATGTGCTCTACTACTACTCAGATCCATTCAGGTCATACATGGGTCAGCAATCAGCAGATTAGAGTTCTTGTGAAGTTATGCTTTTTTGGTATTGATTGTAGAATTTACAAATATAACGTACTTTATGATTGTTTGTACTGAATTATCAGTCCAGTCTGTGCGATTTCTTGTATGAATTCTGGGACACTTCCTTACTTGGAATATCTTTGTTGGATTAGGGATGAAGATTAAGAAAACACACCAATTGCTAAGAATGGAAGGGTGGTTGTCACAGAGTTTTCTGTTGCTGAACTTTTCACTAGATTGACCAATCTACCATCATGATGGGGCTGACCGCAGTCGTTTTCGTCGATTGGTTTGTCGATAAGAATCTAGTCTTCTTGGTGAAGGTGATGATGTACAAGGTGATGTTTTTGGTGCTTCTTCTGGTAATTTTGTATATGTACCAGTTTCAAATGTTTTCATGGCTATCTTCTCTTGTTAGTGCATGTGCTTCATTTTATAGCATTAGTGCATTAATGTTTTTCATACTCCATGCTTCTAAATTTCGAAAATCTTCTGATGCATGTTTTTCATTTTCTCTTCAAATTCTTTGTTTCCCCTTGTGTTCTAGATGTTTGGTAACACTTTTTACTTGCTTTTAAGATTGTTAACTTGTTTCGTATGTACTTGGTAACATCATCTGCTAGTTTTTAGGTTAGTAATTTCTGCTCTAGATACTTGCTAACACTTTTACTTGTTTAAGATTGGTAACTTGCTTGTTAGGTACTTGTAACAGTATCTACTAGTTTTTAGGTTGGTAATTTGTGCTCTAGATACTTGGTAACATTTTTTACTTGTTTAATAATAGTAATTTGCTTGGTAGGTTATTGGTAAACATCATCAGCTAGCTTTTAGGTTGGTAATTTGTGCTCTAGATACTTGGTAACACTTTTTACTTGTTTTAATATTGGTACCTTGTTTGCTATGTACTTGGTAACATCGTCAGCTAGTTTTTAGGTTGGTAATTTATGCCCTAGATACTTGTTAACACTTTTTACTTGTTCTAATATTGGTAACTTTCTTGCTATGTACTTGGTAACACCATCTACTAGTGTTTAGCTTGGTATTTTGTGCTCCAGATACTTTGTAACATCATCTACTAGTTGTTAGGTTGGTAATTTGTGCTCTAGATACTTGGTAACATCATCTACTAGTTTTTAGCTTTGGTAATTTGTGTTCTAGATATTTGGTAACAGTTTTACTATTTTAACATTGGTAACTTGCTTACTAGGTACTTGGCAACATCATCTACTAGTTTTAGGTTCGTAATTTGTGCTCTAAATACTTGGTAACATTTTTTACTTGTTTAATATTGGTAACTTTCTTGGTAGGTTATTGGTAAGAACATCTACTAGTTTTTAGGCTGGTAATTTGTGTCCTAGATACTTGGTAACATATTTTACTTACTTTTAAGAAAACTTGTTTGGTACGTAGTTGGTAACATCATCAGCTAGTATTTAGGTTGGTAATTTGTGCTCTATATACTTGGTAACTCTTTATACTTGTTTCAATATTGATAATTTGCTTGCTATGTACTTGGTAACACCATCTACTAGTGTTTAGCTTGGTATTTTGTGCTCTAGATAATTGGTAACACTTTTTTACTAGTTTTAAGATTGGTAACTTGCTCGTTAAGTACTTTGATAACACCATTTACGAGTGTTTCTCTAGGGAACTTGTCTTCTGCATACTTGGTAACTCATTTACTAGTTTTAATATTGGTAGCTTGCTTGCTGGGTACTTGGTAACATCATCAACTATATTTTTAGCTTGATAATCTATGATCTAGATACTTGGTAACACATCTAAAAGTTTTAAGATTGGTAACTTCCTCGCTAGGTACTTGGTAACACCATCTACGAGTGTTTAGCTTGTAACTTGTCTTCTCATTACTGAGGTGTTGAGTAAATAGTTTCTAGATCTGTTTGTCACCCACTAGTTACCAACCTGGCGATGATGTAGTTATCAATGTGTTGAGTAAACCGTTGGCATCCTCGTGATGTTTATAGTTTTCGAGATGTTGAGTAAATAGTTTCTAGAATGGTGTGTCTGAGTTGGGAGTGGACGTCGACGCGGTAGAGAGATTACACGTGCGTCCCAAAGAAGCAACGGTTAGGGCTGTCGAGTCAGAGTGGATGTCATACCGGGACCCGGAGACGAGCGGTGCGTCCATATGAAGCAGCGATTAGGTTTGTCGATTCGACAAAACTGAGTTTTTTACCATCATCACATGTATTGCTCCTCAAGCCACTTTGCGGCTAGAAGTCACACCTATTAGAAGTTTTAAACTTGGATTTTTCTCATCCGCTTTTTGTTTGACATGAATGATTCATTTTACCTACCTCCTATTTATGTAATATTACCACTTGTTTTATGTTTCTACTTCTCTCATAATGCACATTTGCTTGCACTTTTTAGGAAGTTTGACACATCATACAACACTCCAGGGTTCTTTATTTGAATCATCAATAAAAAATCTTTTGCATTTTCGCGAAAATCATGCAACTTCAGGCTCTGCAGAGGCTTTGGCATTCAAAATGCCCGGTAATCCGAAGGTACTATAGCCTAATGAAACGTTACACATTTTTGTACGTTAAAGTATTTTTGAAATTCTATGCCTTAAAATGTAATGTATTTTATGATACACAAATTATTTTAGTTATCGAGCCTCATCTTAAGTTGCACTTGTTTTCTCTAGCTTGTTTTCTTTGCAAATTCTGGCAAGGAGTCAACCCAGCTTGCATTGATGATTGCGTGACTCCACACCAGCAGCCATGACATTATTTCGCTTAAGAATGGATACCACGGGAATTCCAATGTGACAATGGGTGCTAGTGCTCAATGGAATTGCAAATTTTACATTGTCCAGGACTCCAGGTAAATTTCCCTCTAGTGGTCTACGAAGACTCATAAGAATCCTCATAAATTTTATGTCTTACTTCACCCTATAACTCCTTCCTTGAAATAGTCGGTTCTATATTCTATTTGAAAGTTTGAATGGTACCATCATTTGAGCTCCACATAAAAGATTCATAGTGTGACCCTTTAATCCTTTATTTGCTAATAGGTTTCCAATCAAGATCTTGATGATGAACTGGTGTCTTATATGTTTAAGCGGAGCTTTGCTACAATATTTCTATCAGCCTGCTAATTTTACTTTACATCCTTACAAAGAACTATTAGGAAACAACATAGACGGAGCCTAGAAATTAATTCACGCAAGGGATGGTCCATCGTAATCATAGATTAACCTATATAGGTTTCTAGTTGAAGCCCATTTTATTCAGGACGAGCTTAACAGTATAGAAGGCGTAGATGGGACTATGTAATTTACACTTCCAAGCTTCTTTGGTTTTAATCTGCATCTCATTGGACAACATCTGTGTTGATTCTACAAAAACTCCCCCATAATATGCCAGGTTAGCACTATGTTTAACTTGGCCAGGTTTGCTCCCTTTTTTGCAAACACGGTAAAGTGTAGAACTGATCAAATATTAGTTCAGTGGTGAAGGCGCATGGGCAGTGTCTTGAGAGTGACCAGACTACAAATGCCCAAGTGACCAACATATAGTAATGCATGTCCTACATCTCTTGGATCTTATTGGCACATATGTTAACGTAAGTTCCTGCATTGAAACACCACCTCAGCCTATATCTTAATGAGTCTAGAGAGCAACAATCACTTGCTAGCATCTCTTGCATTTTGATCGTTTATTACCACCTCAGCCTATATCTTAATGAGTCTAGAGAGAAACAATCACTTGCTAGCCTCTCTTGCATTTTGATCGTTTATTAACCTGAATTTATCGATATACATATGAACATTCAGGAGCTGAACCTAAACCTATCTCTACGTTCATATTCATATCCACGAAACGATGTTTTTAGCTACTTGTGTTCTAAGAAGATCCGAAGCTCTCAGGCTTTAGGTGGCCACCAGAATGCTCACAAGCTGCAGCATAATCTTGCAAAGATGTCATAAGGCTTCTCTAACTTCAAGGTCAGACCGTGAGAGAAAGGTGAAAATGCTGGGATAAAAGAGGTACTCTGTGCTCAAAGGTGAAAATGCTGGGATAAAAGAGGTACTCTGTGAGAGAAAGGTGAAGTGGAAAGAAGAATCATGAAGATGTTATGTAAGGATCAGGTCATTCCTCATAAGTTGATTCAGTGAGCCACAACGCTATTGAGAAGTAAGTGAAAATTAGGAAAATAAAAATGAGATGACCGATTTATCGCTGAAGATATAATATCCCATTTGTTTCTTGTTTGCCCGCCTCTTCACAACATGATTCAAGTCTCTGTAATATGTTTCTTGCTTTCCAATCATTTTCGTCAGTCTTAGATATGACTGTTGTTCATTTGTGACTGTGCCGTAGTAAGTAAAGTTGTTTATCATCTTTTTTCACCTAATGGTTCAATGTTTACCATCTAATGGTTGTTTTTCAACACTTGTTTTTTTATCAACTTCTATTACTTTTTTGTTCCTTTTGTGTTTTTCTTATTATCAATACGTCTCAATAATATTTTCTATTATTTCTTTATACTAGTAGAAAGTGGTAGTTCTCGTTTGTTGTAATTTCTTATACTAGTAGAAAGTGGTTATTTCTATCCCCACCCATTTTTATTTTACCCTAAAAAACACTGTCCTGAAAAGGGAATAGAAAAATTGATTTTTTTTATTACTATGTATTTTTCACAAGAAAAAGTCGAATCTTTTTTGTTTTGCCTCGAAAAGGGAATAGTGCAAGAGCAAGCGTTGAAAATAGCGCACGGTAGAAAGGGAATAGAAACAGTCTCTACTCTTTTTTCTGCATGATTGTTAACTTTACCCCAATTACGATGGTTTTGTGCAATTTATTCAAGGAAAATGCGATTCTTTCCTTTTCAAAACCAACGGGGGTCGTCCTCGGCAGCCATTTGTTGGACGCCGCCACGTGCCACCTGCACAGGAGGAGTGAGAGGAGGCTGCTTCGGTGCTTCCTAAAAAAAATTCAAAAAGTTTTCCCACAACGATTCGGTCCATGTTTCTCCTACCCACCTCAACTGACAAGAGAAAACCGAATATTCGAGAAAACCCCGTGACGCAACCTCCGCCGCCGCGCGCACCACGTGTGTCACAAGCCAGTCCGGCGGCCTCCGCTCCACCCGTCGCCGCCATGCCGGGATCGTCCTCCTCCTCCTCTACGCCGTGATGGCTGGCCTGCTACCACGGCCTGCTCACCGCCGCCCGGACCGCCTGGCCTTCCTCTTCCTTTCGACCTTTCCCCCTGCCCGCTGCGCGCGCTCCTCGGCGCCGTCGACCTCCTCTCCTCCTCCCCGCGCTCGCCCTCTCCCTACTCGCACGCCTCCTCCTCCCCCGCTCCCCCCTCAGCATCCACGAGGAGGAGCCTCTGCTCGCGAAGCCCGCGCCGGCCACGGCAGCGGAGGCCCGCTCCATGGCCATGACTCATGACGGTTGGGCTCGACCAGCCTCGGCAGCGGAGGCCCGCCGCGGGAGGAGGAGCTTCCGGCACAGGCTCGCGCTCGCGGCGTCTACGGCGCTGGCCTCCGGGTCGCTCGTTCTTCTCGCGCTCACGGCCCTGCGCCACTCCACTCCTCGGGACAGTTTTGAAGGGGATAAATATGGAGGTACGGCGGGGATAAATCAGTGAAGTCCCAGCTTGTACGTAGTAATTAGTAAACATTGGTTAGAAATTGTTGTCCAAACCCCTATATAAGTCTCTTCAAATATGGATCCGTAATTTTGGAATCACTAGAAGAATTTGGAAACTACCTGCTTGGCTTCTTACATAAGGGACATCGAGTGAAAGGCATTAGGTTACAGATTTATCACCATTCTCAAAGGGAACTATCAGAGATAGTATTATGTATTCGAGGGAGGCTACCAGGGGATGCAAGCTAGTTGCAAAACTAATAATTGTGTTAGTCTGCCAATTTGATAACTGAAGTATGAATTACGCCAGTCACTTGTTTATCTAAATGCCCCTCCTGGTCACTGTGTCTGATTTTTTGATGAAATGGAGAACAGAGCGTCACTCTGTTGGTATGGCGTGC